>JAOTQP010000251.1:1141140-1163385 GCA_026413545.1 Cichladusa arquata
TGTATTTCTATTTTAATTTTCCTAGTAAAGAACTGTTATTCCTAATTCCCATATCTTTGCCTGAGAGCCCCTTAATTATAAAAATTATAATAATTTGGAGGGAGGGGGTTTACATTCTCCATTTCAAAAAAGGCTCCTGCCTTTCTTAGCAGACACCTGTCCTTCAAACTACAACACTGACCTAGATAGTCAAAATATTCAATCCCACTGTTAGGTAAGTGGTGGCCCACTGAAAAATCAAAAAAACATCAGAACTAAGAGTCTAAGCCAAGGTTTGGGCTCAGAACCACATATTGCTGGCTTGCAGTCAGAATTAAGGGTAGATAAGCTAGGACTTAGATAAGATCAGGCTGCCATAGACTCCACAGAGAATAGGAGACAGGAGTATGTGACAGAGACAGCACTAGCAGCAAAACTGGAAAAGGGTTTGGAGATTGTTGTATTTTTGTTTGGGGTTCACCATTAGAAAAGACACACTATGACAGATGAAAAAATAAATTAGCAGTTTGCAAGTGAGCAAGTAACGGTTTCTGTTTGTTGTTTTATAACATTATGAATTGCATTTGCAAAAAAAAAACCCCAAAAAACAAAAAAACAAACAATGCAAGTTTTAAAAGCCCTTAAATTGTCTAACAGGCCACAATGTTTTCTTAGGATAGGCAAGAGAAGAATAGAGATGATGCATAATAAAATAAACCCATACTTATTGTTCCAGAAGATGGGATGGCAAATTGTTGTTAAGGGAATTCCCTAAAGAAGATTTCATGTGAGCTACTGCATTTAATAGCCTTTTGAAAGAGAGCTCTTCTGTCCCCTGTTTTGCCCTTTACACTTTCAGCCAGTCTACCTCCCTTCCTACTGTTGTTTTTACACAACATTTTATATAGCCTCTTCTTCAAGAACCTTTTCCAGGACTGTCTTTTTTTGTTTTTCTCTGTTATTTTCACTTGTACTAGGAGTGAGGAACTTATTGGTGACTATACCCAGGAAACGCTTTCACCAGACTGCTTTTTGAGATTTCTTTTTGCAATAAAAACTGGGACAAAGTCACTCATCCTTTTAAGTGACTTGGCTTGTAAGTGCTCCTTCCATGGCACATCTGAGAAGGATGAGAAGCAATGCAACAAGTGCACATCAACTGATGAAGCATGAGATTCTCAAAGCAGAACATGCTATACTTTTAGATTTTAAGATGTAATATTTCCTATCTTAATTTGTATACTTAATTCTGTACACAGTTACCCCTTAGGCAGAGGAAAAGAGAGAAAGACTTAATGTGACACAATGGCACAAGGAGCTCCAGAAAGGCACGTTCATGCCTGAATGTTGTTCCTAGAGAAACAAGAATGTAGCATTTTATGCATGTTGAGGGACATTATCTTATACACTGCAAATAGAAAAGAACAAACTGGTTGCCATTAGGCAAATTTTCACTGTACTAGGATGATTTAAGCTGATGGGTAAATTTTTATTTTTTTCATGATATACATCTGGGGTAACTCTACTGAAGGCTGTAATCTCATGCCAAAATGAAGTCTTCACGAAATATGAATCAATAGTGTTCACTTAGAGCAGAAGTTTCTTCATGTCTCAATGTAAAAATTGCCCCAAAGGAGGTAGAAGGCAAAATCTGATCTTTTGAAGATATACTGAACTAATGATTCATGTGTAACTAATTCAAACACTTAAAACACCGTGATGAATTGAGGTCTCAAAACACTTGTCAGGTAAATTAAGGCAATTATTTTGGTTTGGTTGAGAATGCAGACAGGTCAGCACAAACCTGATAATACAGGAGATCTTGTGACAAATTCTTAGGGAGACAAAAGCATTAAATTTAGATGGTAGACAAAAGAATTAGTACATTAGAGTAATTGAGATCAATTGGAACACAATGTCCTTTCTTGAGTCACGGTTTCCCTTGTAGTCTTCCAGAAGAATTACTGTTTTATCAGCACAGGGATTAAGATAAGAGCTTCAGAGCTGCATGTGCTTAATTGAGGTGATATACAGCTTGTACTGGAACCTTTCTTCATGGAAAAAGCCCCTGAGTTTTGTGACACATCAACTTAACTGGTCATGAAGGAAAATACTTATTTAAAAACTAAGTATCTGCTCCTAATCTCATAAAACAAGAGCAGGCAGGCTGAACTTTAGTTAAGAATATAAAAAATTGAAATCTTGGCCTTATATCGTGATGCCTTCCCTGCCCACAATCCCTATAAAGTATTCTTAGCCCTGCAGCCCAAATAAAATATTTTCAGATTTACTTAATTGCATTTCTAGTTTTTTGTTTGTTTGTTTGTTTGTTTTGTTTTTTTGTTTTTTGTTTTAAATATCTGTGATCTTCCCCATGGAAATGGGCAGAGCAGAAATTTACAAAAACAAATTATCAAGGAAAAAGTTTTTGCTCAACCTTTGTCAAAAAAATTAGTAAGTAGGGAGAGATTTTTAAACTGTTGAGCAAATTCACTTTGTTGAATATTAGGGAATAGGGAATTTATTGAATAGTAGGGAATTCACTTTGCTGAATAGTAGTCCCCCCAAAATAAATGTTTTCTGTAACACACCTTTAAAAAAACAAAAAGCACAACAAAACCAAACCATAACCTACGTTGTTTATTTGAGCTAAAACATATTTTTGTGAGTTATATTTAATTCAGTAGTTTTATTTCAATAAGAAGACAGAAAGTTTTCTTCCCTCTATTTCTCAGCATGCATGTACTGGAAGCACAAATAATCTCATCCATAGTGAAATTCTTTCAACTGTCTGTTAGAAGAACTAATTTGTAATGACTTTTGCTTTGTCTGATATTGCCTGAACCATTAGTGTCTCTCCTAGAATGTAGGAGACTTGTCTGTATCTTCCACTGCTTTGCAGGTACCAGTGATTAGAATAATCATCACATAAGAGAAGCAAACATGTGAGAAGTGAAAAAAAAAAAAAAAAAAAAAGCTAAAAAGAGCACGAACTTTAAAAAAATCAGGTAAAATAAAGAAATGTCAGGTGTAAACGCTGATATGATCTTAATTTGACTTTGCCACGTACAGAATAAAATTGCTTTTAAACTTAGTATAAGTTTCTGAGTGAAAGCAGAGTTCAAGCCCTTCTTTACTATCATTTTATAATTAATTAAATACATATTTAAAAGCCAGTAGTGAACAACGTTTAAAAATTTGCTATTTTGAAGTAACTGAAGCATAAATATGATTTCGTTGCCTCTAGACTAGTGAATGATAAATAGTCGCTCCCAATCAATGTAGCTCATTTGAATGTGGAGTAAATATTTACATCTGAATGATGAATATCTGAAAAGCAGATTTATCATGCAAAGCATTATAGACTCTTAATTGCAGCACCATTCAAGCTGTCACAGAAGTAACATGAATTATGCATTTCAAAATGAAAAGACAGGCATTTTTGATGCTTCTTTTAGATTAATTTACTATAAACATTATAGTTTCTTAAAGCAAAGCAAGATGGAAGAAGAAATATGATGGCTGTGATTCACTACTATAAAATTATTAGTGGACAGTGTCTCTTCACAAGAAATAGATGTCCTTCTTGCTGATGACATAAAGTCAAAGATCAGTAAATAAATTTATTTCCTTACTATTAGGATGGAGATGGATAGGCTGAAAATGCTGAAGGGGAACTGCAGATTGATCAGTGCCTCAGAACAGAAGTATTGAAGCCCCTTATTTTCCAAATAGTTTTATTTAGCCATGTAGAAACCTGATGAGGTCTTTATTTTTCAAAACATTTCCTGCCTTTTTCTAGAAAAACACTAGTTTTGGTACATTTGTTAATATTAATGTAGCTTTGGAACATCTCATGCCATGTTCTCAATTTTGACTATTAACTGTTTATATTTATCTTGGGTTTTTTTCCACCTGGTGTTGGTGCTTAAAGGCCACTTTCACCAGTTTTCACTCATGTATGAAAGGTCATTTTAAAATCTATAACTTTCATCCTGAATGCAAGTTTCATTTTTAAAAATACTGAGTCACTTAAGAAGTAACTTACACCAGAAAAAAAATTTAAAAGGTGCAACTTCTTTCGTTGGTGGGAAAAAGGAACTATATTATATCTGGAATTCAACTTAGTCACAAATTCCTTCAGTGAAAAATCTGCACTTTTGAGGTTAAAAATTCAGTTATGTATTCTGGAAAAAATAATAGAAACATGTTCAGTTTTGTTTAGTTTTTTTTTCCCCCCTCTATTTTCAGACATTATAAAAATCCTGGGTCTAAGGAACATCATAATTATATTACACATCTACTTCTAATTTTAATATTTTCTGAGTTTAAATCAACAGCATCTGAGAAAGAACAGAATCTCAGAGTCTCCAGAAACTTGTACAGAGCAGAAAATAGCAGCTCTGGAAAAATATCTCTCATCTGTTTGAAAGAAATGTTCTGGCAAAGGAAGGCATTGGGGTAATCTTACTGTTTCTAATGAAAAGATTAATCTTTAAGCAAGGTCACTCACTGCCACTTGGGAAGACAAGATGAAAACACATGAGAAACTATTAGAGCAGTGGATTTGGGTCTTTTCCTGATATACTGACCTTGGTTAGCTTTTCCTGAACTTGTCATGTATTTGAATATATAGTGCAACAGTTATTTCCCAACAGTGCTGCTCTTCCTGTGAATACAAATACTGCATAAATGAGTGAATAAAAATGCTCCTTTTTTTCTCATTGGATACCCTTTCATACTGATAACCCACAAATTCATGCACTTGTAACAGGTACTACAAGAGTGAGGTTGTGAAATGTGCTGAAATACTCTCCTGGCTAGCAGATAAGCTGCTGGTTTATCTTGGGTACTTAGGACCACAAGCTCCAGCTAATGTCATTTCTCTTGCATCTCCACTAATATGAAATCATTTAAATCAGGCTGCTAACAAATGAGATAAAAGAGATGAAATTATTTTAACTTTTGAAGTTGAAGTACCTAGGCATTGTCTCAATAGTAGCCACAGATTCCCTTCTCATGTTTCTGATTGTAGCTGAAAAGCATGGCAAAAAGAAAGCAAGCCAGAATTCTCAGGACACTAGCATTTGTTTAGTAGCTGCAGTGAAACAAAGCATGCAAAGGCAATGTGATAAATTGTGATACAGAATGGAGCTGAGGTGGTTCAAACATTTATAAATAGTGTGGGTTAATCAAAGTGGACAGATGTGATGGAGCAGTGTTGAGGAGATTCCCCAAGGGAGAGGGGGGATTTACTTCTGATCAGGCTAATTCAGGTACCCTGAATCTCTTAGCACACATATAACCAAAGTTTTCTGAGGGAAAACTGATCTGCAAAGCTTTGCTTTCCAGGCTGCAGGGCCCTCCAGGAAGCACAATGCTGTCCCTCCACCTCTCTCACATATGACAGTAGAATATCACTGATCTCAGCACCACAGGCCAAATAGGGCCCCATCCATGGAAATCCTGCTTCTGCTCCTATTCAAACCATGATTGGGCCTGCTTCCTAACTCATCCCCGATTCCACATTTTGCACAATGTTCAATACTTGGGGTAAAGTTGGAGTGGCACCAAAGCACCATGCAGTTTAGAGGACATCCTCTCAGATGCAGGACTGACTTTCAGTGGAAGAAATGTACAGTAGGGTTCATGGGCTGAGGCTGAACTGCAGCATTGTCCTTGGATACTGCTGGGAGCCAGGGAAAAAGCAGCCTTGAAGCCTTGGGTTTCTCAGCCTGCACAAGGACAAGAAATTACAACAATGATTAAACACCTGCAGGGTGGGTGACAAACATGTTGCTTTTTCTTCCTTCTCTTGTTTTGTCTCTGGGAAAAATCCCCAGCCTGGGAAAGGTCTGAGCTGGAGCTGAGAAAGCCAACAGCCTGGGAAAAATCCAGATTTTTGCACAAGCCTTCAGCAGTGTCCACACAGCATGATGTGTGATGATGTGACATCCCCCTGTGTTATTTTGGAGCCCATACTCAGGCCCGAGAGAGTGGCTAACACTACCTGTGCTGTGTTAGGCACTGGCTTTCCCCTCTGGTCTCAGCAAGTCTGCTTGTGGCAAAATTGTGGTTAAGGTCTCTGAGGTCACTCTTCAGATACCTGACTTTCAAACAGAACAAACTAAAAACAGCCAAGAGTTTGAACTTTTCCCAGTCTGACGTGCCACATATGTATTTCATTACTGCACAAGAAGGCAGATGTCACCCTAGGCAGAGCAATAGTCCCCTGAGCTCCAGGTATGCAAAACCACAGCCCAGCCTTCAGCCCAATTTTCCTAATTCCCATGCATGTTCTGTCATGCAATTTTGCACATTTGGGAAGAACAGGCTCTTGGAGGAGAGGGATGAAGGAGGCACAGGTACAGCACAGACAATTTCATCAGGGTCATCAAGTTGCCATTTAATGTAGGGCACAAAAGTTACTGATCATGTTTAAAATTATTCATTTATTCCTTTTATTTGAGTAATCTGTCCAGTATCATATCTTTTTTTCTTCCTTTAATTTCATATATATATATGAATATATATGTATATGTGTATGTGTATGTATCACACAAAATATAAATGAGGGGAAAATAAGAAGTAGGCAAACATGAGTTAAGAATTATCTATAAAAATGAAATTAGGAGCACATTATTTTTGTCTAAGTGCAAAAATGCTGTACTTTTGGCAGTTGGGAGTTTTTGCCAGAATATAAAGAGTGTGAACTGTTGGTGGGGGCCCTGAGTAAACAAGAAAAATGTAAGTGATGATTTTGTCCCTTTCTCTTTGAAAGCAAATGATAAAACTCACTACTATAAAAGAAAAGAAAAAAGTTCAAATCATGTTTGGGAAATGAAAAATGACAGTGAAAATTATAGGCAGAATAGAAAGAATTAGCACTTATAAGGTTTCACATTGCAAATTTTTCTTTTTTATATAGTCTAGTAAATCATAGTGGGAGCCTTCTAATGAGAAAGAGATGTCAAATCAGATCTACTGTGTTTCCAGAACTATATATCACTTTCCTAGAAGGCACACTTTTTCTTTTTTTTTTTTTCCAGGCTGAAAAGATGTGCTTTAGTTGCTTTTTCCTAAACACAACTATTTAATTCATGCCAAGAAGCAGCTGTTGGCTTACAAAAATGCTGGCTGATGCTATGTACCACTGTACTGCTGCTGGAGTTCAAGTTCTGTTCTCACTGCTATGCCTAAGAGTGCCAGAGGAAGGCAGAAGATGAACATATTTTCTACATCAAATTGTAGCAAAAGCATTTATGACTACTCCACAAACAAGTTCTGAATAACCCATGGATTGCATGGAGTTTCTTAAAACTACCTACAAATTATAAATTTCAGCCTTAAATAGAAGATAATCTGCAAAATTATCTAAGAGAGAAGAATTAATTACAACAGGAAAAATAATTACTTTGCCCACATAATGTGTTTTAAACTTCAGATATGGGTCTGCACAGAGAAAACATCACTTTTCCCTATGTACAGTGATACGTCAGCTTACAAATGACAGGATGTTGCATTGAGGCCTTATTATGGGGAAAAACAACTGGTCCCTGTGTTGACTGTACTTTAATTTTGTATTATTGACTGGATATGAGAAGTTAAAAGGCTTTTTCACTTGTGGAACTGATTTCTAATGGACAATACCACACTTGTCTTCTGATACAGAATTTCTATGGCAATATACATGACTTAACTTCTCTGTGAAGAGTTTACAGTGAGTTAACAAAGTTCATAATTTCACAAAAATATTTAGGAACCTGTTGCTACGGCAGTACAAAGAACACAGATGAGATAGTAATTGCAAAGAAAAGAAAAAATACAAAGCAATCCATTAAAAAAAAATTAAAATTATTTTTAAAATTATGTAAAAAGTCCTGCTCTTGATTTGTGCATGCAATTGACACAAGATGATTAAATGGGGTTGTACTGGATCATGTTAATGTGGATGATCTCAGAGGAATTACCTGTTTCAGGCAGCAGCTGAGATTCAGTAGAGAACACTCCTCTTTCTGTTAGTCCCACTTGCAGGAACACACTGAGAGCTGTTAAAGAGACAAACTGCCTGATGCAATTTCCCAAAATATTCCTGATCAGAAATTTGGAGGAGGCAAGAGGAAGGGAAGTATCAACGGTGGTTTTTAAAATGTGTCTTTCACCCATGCTTTTGGGTGACAGCTTTCAAACAGCACCTTGTCCCAGCCATTTGTGGCTGTTACAGAAAAACTCTTCCTCACTCTACAGTATCTCAAATAACTGCCTTTAAACAGCATTTTTTGCTGCTCCAAGTGACACATTTCCACTTTTCAGGATCGAAAATATAAAACATCAGCACATAAAAGATGAAGGGAACATGAAGTCTTTTACATGGATTTTTAAAAACAGCATAATAAGCTAAATACAGTGGACTGCAGTGGTTCTCTGTTGCATTTCTGGATACACACATGCAAAATCCTTAGAAGGGAGCAAGGTATTCTCTCAGTGCTGATAGCTGTGCTCACTATAAATGCTCTCTCTGTATTATGGGACTATATATTGTATGAGGCATAATGCTGGATGAGCAGTGGGGTGGATTGAAAATTGGATGAAAATTCAGGCCCAGAGTCAGTAATCACTGGTGTACCTTAGGGTCCAGTCCCACTTAAAACAGAATCACAGAATCATTCAGGTTGGGAAGGACCCTTGAGTCCATTGAGTCCAACTGTTAACCCAGCACTGCCAAGTCCATCACCAAACCACATCTCCAAGTGCCACATCATGGTTTCAAATTATCTACAGGCATCAGGACTGCATCTGGACAGCCTGTTTCAACCCATGAAAATCCTTCCAATGAATCATCTTTTCCTCATGTCCTGTCTAGACTCCTCTGGTTCAACTTGAGGCTGTTTCTTACAGTTTGGATGATGGGGCAGAGTGCACCCTCAGCAAGTTTGTGATGGCACAACCCTGGGAGAGTGGTTGATATGCCAGAGGGTCATGCTGCCATCCAGCAGGACTTTAATGACCTGGAGGAATGGCCTGACAGGACGGCTGTGACCAGCTGGAACAAGGCTTTGTGGGAAAGGACTTGGAGGTCAATAATTTTGAAACATAAAAAACTACAGTTTGCTACAACAGAATTTAACAAATCCTAGAGGCATATTCCTGGATCCAACTTGCAGCTACAAAAGCTCAGATTACCTGGTGCTTCTGCCAAGGACCTTACTGTGGATGCCTCTACCACTGACCTTACAAAGCCCCTAAAGGGCTCTACAGGTCAGTACAGCCTCATGGCACTGAACTGCTTCAATTCTATTTGATGTACCTCAAAGTCCTGTATACATTTTCAAGAGAAAGCTCTAAATACATCCTAGATAAAACAAAACTAAAAAAGACCCTCTGGGCTACAATATTACACCGAAGGCTCATGGTCTGTCTCAAACCTACCTGTTTCTGTTGTCCTGGGAAGCTGTCCCAAGGAACCACTGTATCATCTGTAAGGATTTTTAAATTATATGTCATTCACCTTAATATCCACCCCCATTATGTCATTTACGTGATTAATACATTTCTCTTCTCTTTGAAGATGCTTCATTATTTTCTAGTTAGATTAGTCATTCCTATAGGAGTGACTAAAACCAATGACTAAGAGCATAGATTATTCTAAAAATAAGAAAATACAACACTAATTACCAGGGAAGAAATTATTGTTTACAGATTTTTCACTCTTCCTTTTTACATGCTTAACATTTCCCCAGCTTCAACAAATCTAAATGTACTCAACTAGTTCTAGAATATTTACTTCCAAAAAAAAAATAGATGGACAAGTGTGGAAATAATAATTGCAAAAACTATCAGTGTTCTCTTAAAGGAAAATGGAACTACAATAATCAGAAGATGTAGCAAACTGTAATTTTGCAGTAAGCACTTTTATTTACTTCGAGTTTTGCTTTATGTCATCTTCCACAGAACAGATAATTCAACAGAATGTACCACACATTTCCTTGAAAGAAATCAGTTTCTATATATATTGAAAAGGCTAATATCCTCGAGTTCTTTCAATGCCTACAGATAGATCCTACAGATTTGATGCCCTGCCTAATACGAATGTTTGCCACAATAGTGCAAAGGACTGCAACAACAGTGCAGTTTAGGCTGCTATTTTTGAACTAGTGCAATGGTGTTGTGAATGAGTGGTTTAGGCAGTTAAAAGAATCACCATCAAAGGTATTGGCAAATGAAGGTTGGATATAAATTTGTGAAAGTTCAAACTAACAGAGTTCAATGGAAATGTTTACTACTTACTGTACAGATAAAGCTTACAAAAGAAAATTGATTACACAATCAATGTAAAATAACTCGCATGGAGACCAGGGATAGAGAAAAATAAAAGTGCAAAGAGAGACCATCCCTTTGAGTCATGATGTTCAGACTGGGTCCCCTTGCCAAACTTGCCTCAGGCTTGACCAATAGATTATGTTTAAAGGATTTAGTGCCACTTAATGATTGACTAATTTAACACTTACAAGTGAGCTCTGGAAAGTGCACCACTCAGGGGAATAGGAGCCCCAGGAGTGTCAAAGGGCTTCACTCCAGACCTCTGCACATAGTGTTGCAAGACGCACCTGTTTGATGATTTGAAAGCAAAACCAGTGAGAGACTCCAAGTCAGAAATACAATTTAATAGGAAAAAAAGAGAAAAAATAAAATACATGCAATAGTACAAAAGAAAAACCACTGACAGAACACAACCTGACACCTGCTAGTCAGGGTGGTGGTAGCAGTCCAGATGCAGTGCTCTTGTTGAAGCAGTGATCCTGTAGAAAGGTCTAGTAGCACTTGTCCTCTGGAAACCAGTGGGTAAGGGCTGCTTTGGTGTTCGAAATCTCAGTTTCTATCTAGGTAGGAAATTTTTGGCTCCTCTCCCTGGGTGGAGCATCTCCCAGTGGGATGATGTAATTTTATCAGTCATGAACTGGGACTCAATGACCATTAACAGGAGATATCTCCTGGAGGGAGGATGGGTCATGGGAAAGATAAAGAACATTGCCCCATCTGTTTTTAAACAGGTGGCCCATTAGCAGGAGGTATCTCCCACAGAGATAAGGATTACTGCCCCACCCGGTTTAACAGATGGTGATAGGATACATATTTTCAGGTACATCTTTACATTGTAACCTGGGAAAACTGTCAGTCTCCAGGTTTATTCAGGCAGTAATGGAATATCCCAGGGGCACAGGGGACCACCAAACACCTCTAGTGCTGCTCCTGGCTTAGAGTGGAAAATCCTGATACGGACAGTGCTGATCCAGACTCAGCCATGCAGGTGTTTCAGGAAATGTCCAGGGAAACAGAAATGCCAAACTCAGAAATCGAGGACTAACGAGGATCCCTGGATTCCTGGGATTTTAGAGTGGCCAAGGAGCAAAGGGGAGAAGGGACCAGGGGAGGGCAACCCACTACCAGAGCTTAGTGCATGTACTTCTAGCTCAGTGTAAGATTACTTTTCTACTTAACATTAGGTCAATCAGGGTTGGATTCAAGCTAAGTGACAAGATTACTCAAAGATTTGGTGTAATCAGAGCTAAGCCTGTAACAGTAGAGAATTCATTAATGCATCCTGACTGAAGGAAAAAACTCACAGTGCACAGTTGTTTGGATAGTGGAGGGATTTCACTGTTGTTCCATTATTATTTTCAATTAATGCATTCTTAGAAATACACAGATACTTCTTGATGAATTTATTCTTAATTAAATTACCAATTATTTAATCCAATTAATTGTATATGTTCTATAATAAAACAATTAATTAATATATGCCTTTCCTCTTACTTACATTTATTCCAACAAAATAAATCTAAATTAATATTATAATAGTGCGTCAGGCATCACTTAGATCACTTAGAAATTAGAAACCTGCAGCACGTGCTGTATAAAAGCAGGAATGGTGCTGATCCTAGAGTAGATAGAGACAGTGAGATGAAAACAAACAGCAAGACTAAATAGTGAGAAAAATGTGGCAATCTAACAGGCAATATACCAGACACTTTCTGTACCAGCTGCTTACAATTTCATATATAGTCACAGAAACAATATGAGGGCGAGAAAAATTGACTAGTTTGACTGAATAGTACCCAGAACTTGTTCCCAGCTGGGAGAATTGAGGTCAAGAGAACTGATCAGAGACAAAGAAATCTGTCAGCACAGTAAAGGTAGTAGAATAACTACCTTTCACAGGTTTTTTTTTAGTAACAAGATCCAATTTCATCCAATGCAAATGTCGAGGTAGAAATGACAGGAGAGAAAACTGAATGTTGAATGACCATCTAAAATACCTTAAACATAATAGTATCATGTTCCACTGTTTCTCCTCTGAGTGAAGGACTAAGAAGTCATAATGCATTAATCTTTACTCCTAACATAAAAATCTATAACACAATGAAAGATTGTGAAATTCAGTGTCTGGGTATGGATGAAAAATCCATAGCAGCATATTAGAAAAGATGTAATAATAATGATAGATGATAACGATAATAATAATAATAATAATAATCATAATGCCAATTTTATTTTCACATAATAAAGCACTGGATTTTTTTCCCTTTTTTTGGGCAAGATGCAATTTCTTGATAGAAGTTTCTGTACTATGTAACTGTGTTAAGCTTCATGAAAAAACACTTTTTGTTCCTCTACTATCTCTTTTTCATTTTTACAACTTCATTGAATTACCTTTTTTATTGACAGCTAATATTTCCTCAATTTTGGGCAGTCACAGCCTTTCAGATCCACCATGAATTATGTTTAATTAATGAAGGAAATAAATACAACAGTAACTTTATATAAATGAGATCATCACTGCTATCTGCTTTTAAAAGCCCAAAATGAAACATTGTACAACAGACCAGAAAATTATAATAACCCTGATTGAATAATAAGTCCATTTCTATTCCTTCTTTTTCCCTATTTGAAATGTTTATGAGCTTTTAAAACTAAAGTGTCCTTCCACAGCTGGACTCCTAATAGCTTGTACATGCCAGGAACACTGAAATGATGCTGATAGGCCCTGGTAAATCAAATTAAATAAGTGGCAGTCAATCATCTACTTTGCATTTTTACTGCTATATATCAGTAGGATAAAACAGCGTTTTCTCCATTTTGTCAAAGCAAATGCAACCAGTATTTCCTGCATCTCCAAAGCAAAGATTTCATTATCAGTGTTTCTACATGCTCTGTATACTGCACCTACACAGGAGAGAATGCCCAATCTCCCTCTGCCTTCTGGAATTTATAATTTATCTTTGTATATCTTAGTCACCTTTCCCTACATGCTTACCTAGACATTTTAAATTAGTCTGATTGGCTGAGCGAAATCATTTTCTACAAAGACACTAGAATTCATTCCCTACACTGATTAAGCTAGAGGTGAACATTTAGGGCTAACTGCAAAGATTATCTTCTTGCTCTAAATCCTTAACAGAGAGCAGTACAAAGAGTTAAGACCATGTTTGAGGAGTTTACTCTTTTTTGCACTAGTTGAGGTGTAGTTTAGAAAGAGGACTGAAAGTGAGCAGCAGCATCACTGATCCATTTTTTTGTTCATCATGGACAGGGATCAGTCCACTCACAAAGATCCATAACACTGACTCCACAAGACAGACCACCCTGTGTGCCACAAAAAATTTATCAATGCCTCATAACAACTGCAAGGTTAATGAGATAGACAGGGAAGGACCAAAACCTGTAAAACCTGGGGAAAATCAAACCATGTCAGGTATTGTCCTTATAATCACATTTAGAGACAAATTAGAATTAGTACATAGTAGGCTAAGCACGCAAAGGAAAAAAACATAAATAAAAAGCTAGTTTCTATTCCTTCCACACAGGATTAAAAAGTAGTGTGGAGCACAGTACAGTGCAAACATTACACACAGACTTCCAAAGGGGTGCACCTCTGAGAAGCACAAACTGTGCACCTCAACAAGTCACTGCAAAAGAACTTGAGTAGCTTATTTCCCCTGAATACTGGCTTTGTATTTTCTTATTTCTATTACAGCCAAAAGACCCTCTGAAACTTTAATAAAATTCCTTTCCTTACTAAGACTTCTGGTGAAGGGAATGATAGAAAATGTGAAAATGCAAGAATCTTTAAGCTGAGTATGCACAATTTTAGCATCCTTTTAAATTAAATTATAACTTTATTTAAAAGTTTTTAAGTGCTTAAAATTTTGTGTAATATACAGAGCATGGACAGCATCACAAAATATTATGTTCTCCAATGCCTTTTGACTTTTAATTTAAATTAACTGTAGTAGCACCAGACATGTTAAAAGCATTACACAGGTTCTACTGTGGTTTTTTTACAGCTTAGAGAAAAGCACCTTCACATCCCTGCCAAAGAAATGAGTCTCCTTCCCAATGCCATGCTTCTCATGATGTTTCAGCACCAGTGGTAACAAAATTATTTGATGATTCAGGCATTTAAATAGTTATAACAAGTTAGTGGTTGGAGAGCTACTATTTGAATAACATGCTTATAAAGCATATTTCCTACTAAAATGACAGACACCCAGCAGAACAATTGGAATATTATAAAACTCATCAAAGCTATTTGAAGACCCGTGTGCCTTTATCATTTTACCCTGCTCCTAACAGCAGGTAGAGAGCAATAAAGGCATTATAATATCCTAAAGTGGAAGAGAACTTTGTGAATTAGACATCCCAAAGGTACAAGAAAAGTAAAATCAAAATGAAAATTTATTCAGGGCATGTGCTTGAAATCATAATCATGTGAAATACTGATTTTTGTTAATTTTGTTCAATGCAAATACGAAAACTAGACTGCTGTTTTCACAAATGCAGCTCCTGAACAGACTGTAAATGCCAATAAAACCCAGTTCTCACCCAGAAAGTTCCAATTACCTGTCAGAAGAAATACTATCAGGCAAGTCAAATCAGATGCTAATTTTTCTGCAAGAAAAAGGAAGACATTCAGCAAGGGGTCTGCTCTGTAACTAAAAATAAAAATGCTCTGCCACTTTTTTACCTACTAGTCTACAAAAATGCAGCACTTGTCCCTGTGAATTAGGAAATAGCCACACTGCCTACTGGATTTGCTGTTCATTCAGCTAGACTTCCTAACCTAGGGTGCAAATATTATACTCACACAGGACACACAATTAGTCAGTTTTCACAAAGAAACAGCACCTTAATAAACTAAAAAGCTGGCAGTAACCTGGAACACTAACATCTCTGAATTGTTCATTGCAATTAAAACCAAACACTCAGCAGCTGGACCTGCACAAAGTCTGCCTAGGAGTATGAGTGATTTATTGTTGTTTTAATACAGCTATGCATTTAAATTACTAATTTACATTAAATCACAAAGAGGTATTAAAATTCACAGACCTGTTTTGCATCAACTTTATATCCCTTTCACCAGATTTTTGAAATATGGTGAAGAATGAGCTCAAATTTAGGTCAATGTAATAAAGAAGAAAGGATCTCAATAGGTTTTGTCAAAAGTTCTAGTTTTTTTCTTTATAGCAAAGCATATTAAGTAGGTTTGGTAAAACAAAAGGTATCAAAATTGCACCTTTGCCTTTTATGAGAGCTATACTTGAAACGACTCACAGAATGATAACTTGCCATAAAAATAGAAAAAAATGCTTGCTCAAAGTTGTCATATTTGCCAGTTACACCTGTGGACTGAACCCTCAATCTTTTACATTTACAGAACTGTAATAAAACTAGACATAATAAAACCAGCTACAGGCAACAGAAAATATTAGAATTACATACTTCATTTTAAATCCCTTAAAATGCTCTCAATAACCCCTATAAAACTGAATATCCATCCAAAAGAACCCAAACTTTACAAATGGCAATATAACCTAGAAAGAGATTGAAAAAAAAAACAAAATAGGGTTTATTTTGCAGAGGCTTTAATATTAAGGAAGATTATTTGGCAAAAATTCACACAGAAACCACGCTAAGATGAAAGTAGAAATGCTGAAATAATAACACCCCCTCAGGTTTCCCTACCTGAAAAAAAGTCTGTCCTAGATCTGAATACTTTAATGGTTGCTTTAACTGTTATGAGGGTGAGAACACTCTGAGAACAAGTACCTGAATTCTATTCTTCTTCTAATCTCAATTACAACTCTGAACCTAAACCCAACTCCCAACACAAACCATGAGCCCTAAGCCTAACCATGACTCCTAATCTTACTCCTAACCCCTAAATCTAAGGCTAACCCTAATCCTAACCTCATGCTTAACCCTTAGCCCTATACCTAACCTAGCCCCAGTGCTTAAAGCACAGGGTATAGGCTGAGCATCTTAGTACTTGAATTCTTTCATCTGAACTACTCTGACTCTGTGGTTTAATTGAAAACTGACATATGATCATAAAGACAAAAAGTATTCTGTGATTATTGTTACAGCACCAATTTTTCAGGTGTTGGGAAAATACATTGAATGGCAAGGCCAAGAAGGAATTGCATATCTAGAAACAAAGACACTTATCAAAGGATTTGGAATGCTAGCCAGCTCCTTTTCAAATGATTCATACTTAATTCCTTCAGCTGACAGTGACACACATTTAATAATTGTAGTATTAATATTGGCATTTCACAGCCAGCTCTAGGGAAAAATTTACTTTCTTAGCTCTGTTATTTGAAAACAAATTCGAATTGGGTGGGGAGGTGAGGAACACGATAGAGTATTTTCAAGCTCTGAAGAGTCACATTCTGCTGTGTTTACACATTTGGAGTAATTCTGCACACATACTTTCACTGATTCCTGTCACTGCTTTTGTAGATGAAAGCAACAAAGTCAGCAGAAATAGGCCATAATCTTTCATTGCATTCTGCTCCCCTTTCAATAACATAAAGTAATTCAACAGACTTACAATAGCACTACTGAGAACAGAATTATTTGGGCTGTTTGCCAACTGCATTTCAAGCTAAATACCAAAGGTTAGTCGTTCAGAAGTACCTGAAACAAACATGTTTTACTACTGGGCAAAATATTTTCAATGAAGAGCACGTGGCTGATTTTCATTCAGCAGAATGGAAGTGTTTTTCTGTACCTGAGGATCATATTTGGGATTAGTACACAAGCACTAGTGTCAAGTTTATTTTTAAATTCAATTAAATCAGTCTTTAATGATAAACTTATGCTTATTTTTTATTACTTATAATACTTTGCTATACTTTTATATATATATATTGCCATCAATTATAGTGCTTTTATCTAAAAAATGACACTTCTACCTCAGCTTTATACCCATGGGAATTCACACCATGATCTCATTGAGGGATTTTAATTCCTGCAGGATAATTCCCAGATACATACATTCACTGGAAATAAAAATGTTCCATTGATCTTTCACAAATACAGAGGGAGATATATATAGCTCATACTATTGTGGGCATATATTGTGCCTCCAGGAGAATCTAATTAGATGAGATACTTGGATTAATTCCATGAAACAACAAATTGAGATAATGAGTGCACTGAATAACTAAAGCCTTGCAGACATTTATGGACATGCTTAACTTCATGCACACTACTAATCCCATTTAAATCAAAATGTGCCTTTGCAGAGACAACATATCTAAGCTAGATATTTTTAGTGTATATCAAGAGACTATCTCTGCACTCTTCAGTCCTCCAACACTCTGGGATGGAAATGCACTCATTTTAAACAGAACACACCACTTTGAAATCTGTGGCTGTGTACCACATAATAAACTCAAATCTCACAAAACCCATTAGCTACTCTATATTTTAGATTATCCTTTATAAATTAGAGCACTCAACATATTCTAAAGTCAGAAACAAAGGGACATTAGTTCATAGACTTCTCAGATTTTGTTAAAACATTCCCAATCATAGAATTGTTGAAGAAGTAGTCACAAATTGCTGAATTTCATCTCCTCAATTTCACAATATTTTTTAATTTACTTTTTTCACTAGTTGCTATCTAATTAGTAAATTAAGGTCTCTGTGTTGTGTGTGGAGAGAAGAGGGACAGCCTGCTATCTGAGGGAACTACTTTTCATTTTCCTTAGAAACAACTAGCAAAACAATTTCAGTTCCAAACCTCAAGACACAGGCTTTTCCTATGCAGACACTGTAATTTAGTGACTGGAAGGTTTATTTTGTTTAGAGAATCAGAAATATTGCAAGCTATGTACAAAACTGAAAATAAGGAGAATACTCTTTTCCTTCCATGGGATTGTTACCTGGAGGAAATCAGCCCTGAGATGTGTGGACTGAGGAAAAGACTGACATTTCTTTTTCTGTTTCTTCATCATCACACTGAAATGATAATTTATTCAGCTCTTAAGGATGAAGCACTTACAGCCCTAGAACCATAGAATGCATACCTTGAATCTTTCAATAAATTCTCTGCCAGCTCTTTACAAACTGCAAGAAGCTGCTCCTCATCCCCTCTCTCAGAGGGGGCCTGTCTGAAAAAGCACAAATCAATGGCACAAATGGACAGGAGAATGTTTTTACAGACATCACTAAGTGAAGGCACTGTTTTTTTTCTATAAATGATGGAGTCCAGTTGCAGAGGAATGACCTTTAGCAAGTAAAATTCTGTGTCAATGGTATCTACATCAACTCAATGTCTTAACTAAACCTCTAAGTCAGTATTGTCCATGTCAAGATATAGAAGAATTTCTGAAAGCAATTAAAAATAAAACCTCTCATTGTTAATGTAAAGCATTATATTTTTAAAAGACAAGTTTCAGAGGAGAAATAAATAATCATATTTTTATTACATCAATGGAAACTTAGCTACTATGATTGGAAGGAATTTTCTGACTAAAGGAATTTTTTTTCAGTCAGGTATAAAATGTACCCATTAATTATCTGCCATGTTTTTAGAGAATACCAATAAAAATGATCAAAGGAGGTATATAATAAACAGATCAAGATAAGAAGTGGTGTGAGGAAGCAAAATTAGGGTCTGAGGGGTTTTTAATGACAGAACAAAAACAAAAGATAGAAAACTTGAACATTACTGATTTTGCTTTAGTTGTTGCAGAGGCCATTATTTTGATAAAGATCAAGCTGAAACTACAGCTTGTAAAGAACAAACTGAAACATCCATGAATTTGAAAATAACACTGCAGTAAATCATTAAGATTCACATTTTAAGACTTAGACTCAAAGTCATTTTAATTTATTGGAGATTCACTGTTGCCTAATGTAGATCACATTATCCTTCTGCCTGCAGAAGCAACCTTGCAGCTTCACTTGAAGCATCTAGTTCTAGACACTACCAACAAGCAGAAAACTGTTGGGATATCTTTTCTTGATACACTATATAATATAATCTATAAAATATTTTTGAAATTTTTGTAATTCCACCAGACAGATAAAAATTTGATAGAATTGTGGTTTTGCATAAGTACTAAATTAGATTTTCCAATAGTCCAATTAATTGTAATACACAGTTTGAAGTTTAAACAAAAATAACTGGAGTATATAGCAAATACACTTAAACAGAAGAGTTCAGTTATTGTAGAAATATTACTTGTCTTGCAAGGGAATCACATCATCATACAAGGTGACATGGAAATTAGGAGTGGCTCTTTAGTTTCATCATGTGCTGCCATTTCTTCAGCAGGTGGTAAAAACTGCACATGAATAAATTTATATTACTAGATCCTTCTCTTTAGATTTCAGACTAGGAAAATATTTGAGATATAAGGGTACAGTTAAAATATATATTTCTCTCTTTAGTGATTTGGTGTTCCAAAAGTCTTTCTCACAGCACTAAGCACATTTAAAAGATGGACAAAAACATGAGTCATCTCAGCCTGTGATCAACTGAACTGGAAGGAAAAACAGTGACAGTTGCCTTGGGTTAACCAGCAGAAGTGATGTACATTCAACAATAGCTCTCAAAAGAGTCATCTGAAATGTTTACCTCAAAAGCTTTACGAACCTTCTCAGCATTCTTAGAAATAGCCAAAAGGATAAGAGCTTGTTATAAATGTTTCCTTGATTTATTCCAGTAAGTAAGAGAACAAGAGATCTCTGAATGCACAACCTTACTAAAGAAGGATTTTTAAAATAATGTTATTTAATGCAGGTGATGATTTTCATTAACCACATTATTGCAAACATCTTCAGTTTGCCATTGTAAACACAATGATTAAGTCTCCAATAAATCAGCATCTGCAGAGAACCCCTTACTGTGAAAAATGGTTCAGGCTTTAGGTATGAGGGTCTATTTATTTTAATCAGTATCTGCCACAGACTTGTAGCTTTGTCAAAGTGTGATGGTTTCTTCAGGCTCTGCAACAGAAATCTAATTTAGTATGGGAAAACACAAGGGCAATTCAATGACTGAATCAGAATTCAGTTCCAGTGTTATTGCACGAAACTGTCAAATAATTTTAGAAATATCACCTTCACCACTCAAGTACATTGAATTCAGTAGCATGCTGCAAACTGTTGTTGACCTTGCAGAAAACCTGTCGTGCTACACACAGCTGCTTGGTTCAGGGAGGAGCTGTGAACCTCCATGTCTCTTCAAAAAATCTGATATATCAAAGAGGATACATCATCAATCTGAACAGGTACACTCACCCACTGCTGTTACCACCACACCCAGCACTTTGATTCAAGTGGCACAACTGGTTTACTCAAGCTCCACTCCTCACAGTGAGGTGTCTTCACCTGGAGTAATTAATTAAAAATGATGCTTTAGTGAAATGCTACAGAGTTGTGGCAAGGTTAACCTCTGAAGAGCACTGCTGAGAAAGCACTATTTGAAACTGGGGTTTTCTTCACAGCCACAGGAGCCTATATGAAACTGCAGTCATTTCAAAAAGCACAAATATTATATATAAAGGTACTAAGGTAGAGAACAGGCAGTGCCACAGGATTTACACGTGGTTTATGCCATGGCATTCTCCACAGAACTTGAAGTGTATCAACCTTCATTGTGTCTTTTCACTCTAAGCCACAAATCCCCAAATTCTGCAGGTGGCAGAAGGAATTTTTCTAATGTACTTTATAGGTTACAAAATAACACCTTTGTTCAACAGAACCCTTTTTTGAAAAGATTTATATTGCATTTAGTGAGGGTTTCAAATGAGTCTGTGCAGCCAGCATTTGGTTTTATGCTTGCTTTAACCTCTTGCACATGAGAAGGTGGCAGAGTTGGGGACAGCAATTACAGCTGAACAAATATAATAAATTAAATACAAGATTAAGTTCCTGTTCAGCTAGAAAATTTCAGTCTAATATTTGGAAACTTAAACAAATTAAAGGTCAGTGACTGTTCAACTAGGCTGTGAAATCCTTGGGAAAAAACTAAGGCCCACACACTCTATTCCAACAAAGACAATGACCTAACCTTTCATATTATCTGACCACTCTTCTGTTGTATAAATCAATTGCTCTTTACTCTCACAAAAGGTATTTCATAAATTACTGGGTATTGAAATAATCAGTCATATCCACATTGCCATTGACTAGAAAACCACATGAATTTTGCTGAACTTCTGTGGTATTTTTGTGGAATAAGGATTTCTCACACTAATAAAGGATGTTAATTCCAAAGTGACGTGCAACCACTTAAATATTTGTTACAGAAAAATGTAATTCAGAAATTTATGCAAGAATGGGTCATGTGATTTCTTGAAAATTTTCCATTGTTTGGTGTCTGGAAACTTTTATAAAACTCTCCTAAACAGAGTTGGTTTGCTGTGTAGCTTTTTTCTTTTGATTTGTTTGGTTTTTGGGGGGTTTTGGTTTTATTTTAATGCTGACTGATTTTTTTTTTCCTCCAAACAAGCAGTAGTAGTAGAAGTCTGACTCTATTCTAGTGACACTACTACTATAATCAAGATCAGGAGTTCCTCTTCAAGCTTTGCTTCTTATTTGCCTTTCACAGCACTGCAGATATTTTCCAGTAATATACATTTTTTTCCAGCTCAATGTTTTCCAAAGTAATCATGTTATAAGTAGCATCATTGCTCCTAGCCTGATATATTTTCTGCTTGCTTTCTTTTTTTCCAGATTGTTACAAGGCCAGAAAACACTTCAGGTATAAGGTTTTTTCTTTTCTTTTTTCCTCTTTTTTTTTCTTCTCCAAGAATGTCTAGTCTGAATTTTTCTAAAAATATTCAGGAAGCTTGAAAAATGTCAAAATTTATTAAAAAGGAATATATCTTGTTAATTCCAAAGTGCTTTCCTAACAGACCTGTTTAGATTTTCTGGTTTTAAAATTTGAGAAACACAGGAAAAGTATCG
>JAOTQP010000251.1:1194686-1209978 GCA_026413545.1 Cichladusa arquata
ATATAGATAGATATAGATATAGATATAGATATAGATATAGATATAGATATAGATATAGATATAGATAGATATAGATATATATAGATAGATATAGATGATATAGATATAGATATAGATATAGATATAGATATAGATATAGATATATAGATATATAGATAGGTATATCTAATTATAAATTAGACTAATGGTCACACACAAGATAAAAACAAAGCCTACACAGCTTTTTCTGTGGCATGGTTCTTGTCCACTGTTTAGTAATAATGGAGAGTATTACTGGGTCAGAATGAGGATCTAAGCAAATTAACACATGACACTTCAGTTCTTTCCCTGACTGTTTAAAATCAAATCACACCTATTTCTCTTTTTAGGCCTTCCTGATGGAAATGCTCTCTGCATTTACTGGGATGGGCAGACAGACTGCAGCCTGCAGACAACTCTGAATATATGAATGAAAAGAGAAGAAGAGAGATGATATTCAAGTAACTATGGTAGAAAGCTGAGCTGTGCCACAGAGAAATGGAGACCATCTTGTGGTCCAATGCTGTGTGATAACTGAAAATAAAGGATACAGAAAGAGATAAAACCAGCTCTCCTACTCAAAAAAGTAAAGAAAAATAGGTATTTTGTGTGTGTGCAGCAGAGTCATCAGTCAATTAATATATTCCACCAGGTTTTCAACTGACATTCTTGTGATGTGCAAAAAGATGAATGTCAGAGCTGTACACAAGCTGCTTCTGAGGTATTAAAACTGCCTGATATGACAGCAGAGGAAAAAAAAAGGTAAGAAATAACTTGCAAAATTCAGATCTTTGTATTTATCATTTTAATTCTTGTGTACAATGCCTGATGTAAGTGGGCATCTCCGTTCACTTTCATCACCTGGAGTTTCATCTTTCCCATTCTCCTGCAAAATTAATGCTACTGTTCCATAACACACATTATACATTGCCACTTCTACAGGTGACCTTCTTTAGCACAGCTGAGACACAACCTGCTTGCTATTTCAAACTCATATATTAACATCTCCTTAGCATCTTATCACACTTCTCGTTTTCCAGTCTTAATCACTATAATGTGACTTTGCTGGTACTGAAGGACCAAGGAACTGGTCTCATTAACCACTTTTGTTTTCCTTTTTTTTTCCCAAAGACAGGCATGCTTTAATTAACTACTTGTCTTAGCTATTCCCAAAACAATAGACTGGTCCAGGCAGCCTGAGTGAAATTTAAGAGTGAGATCTGAGCAAAATGGCACCATCAGTCATTGCTGCCATCCTATGCCAGATGCTCAGACAGCAAGTGTAAAACTCCTCTGGTCCTATCAGGGATCTTTAGTGTTATATATTTATACCTTGCCTTCTGCCTCCCATTATGGCCACCAGAAAAGTTCAAAAATATCTTTATCCCAGAGATGTTTGTGGAGTCCTCATCCCTGGGGGTGTTCAAGACCAGGCTGGATGGGAAACATGGTCTCCTGGAACATTCCCTGCTCATGTCAGGAGGGCTGGAACAAGAAGACTTTTGAGGTCCTTTCTAAGCCAAACCATTCTGTGATTCTGTGATTCAGTGATTTCTGAGATTTCTGTGATCCTGTGATCCTGTGATTCTGTGATTTCTATGATTGTGTGATTTCTGTGATTCAGTGATCCTGTGATTCAGTGACCTGTGATTCTGTGATTCTCTGATTCTGTGGTTTAGTGATTCTATGATTCTGTGATTCTGTGATTTCTGTGATTTCTGTGATTTTGTGATTCTGTGATTCAGTGATTCTGTGATTTCTGTAATTCCTGTGATTCTGTGACTCTGTGATTTCTGTGATTCTGTGATTCCTGTGATTCTGTGATTTAGTGATTCAGTGATTCTATGATTATGTGATTCAGTGATTCTATGATTATATGATTCAGTGATTCAGTGATTTCTGTGATTCTGTGATTTAGTGATTCTGTGATTCTATGATTCAGTGATTCTATGATTCTGTGATTCCTGTGATTCTGTGATTCAGTGATTCAGTGATTCTGTGATTCTATGATTCAGTGATTCTACGATTCTGTGATTCTGTAATTCAGTGATTCTATGATTATGTGATTCTGTGATTCAGTGATTTCTGTGATTCTGTGATTCTGTGATTCTATGATTCTCTGATTCTCTGATTCTCTGATTCTCTGATTCAGTGATTCAGTGATTCTGTGACTTGTGCTGCTGTGAGCAGGTTTCTGAGGGTTGGTTCTTCTCGAATAGGGTGATCACTATTGCAATTTTCTCTCATCCTGTGCCAACACTTTCTAGCCTTTCTGCACAGGAGTGTGGAACCAAGGATGGGTGTGTGCTTGGAGGTGTTCAGTACCAAGAAAATCCCACAGAGTCCTTTAACATGTATTTGGGCCCACTTGATCATTAAAATAAGAGATAAATGGACTCGCATGAAGCGAAGCCCTCTCTGAATGGAGATCCAAAATTCTCACTGAATTCAAATATTGCCAGGGTTTAACAGCTATCCTTGCCTAGAGCAAAGCAGTTTTGGTTCAAAAGTCAATATCAAGTGATATGAAAGAAGGACAAATTTCTACAAATGACTGTTTGAAACAAAACTAGTTTTCCTCCTGAAAGTTTTGCTGCAGCAGCTGAGCCAGAATACTCATGCCACAGAGGTACTGTATGGAAATATGGATCAGGAAATAGAAGTATGCACTTTAAGATTTATTTTCTTTATCAAAAAGAAAGATGCCAAATCTGGCAGAGATGCATTTTTCCATCCAGAATCCTAAAAGAACTCCCCAGATAAGAGAATTATGCTATTTTGTATGGCTTGGGATAAGAGTTATCTTGACCTGGACTCCTTGGATTTATGTGCTAGCAGTGAACAGGCTGGTGCTATGTTTTTATTTGGTTTAAAATCATTACTATTATCTTTTTTGTTGCAGTTATATATATATTATTATTTACTTATTATATATCAATATATACTGTGTTATTATTTTCCAATGGAAAAATGCAGGAAGAAGTTGCAAGAAGAGGAGAAAAAAGAAGCAAATCAGTGTCTTAGCTTTCTTCATTTTCATAACAAAATATTTAAACTTCTCTGCCAGAAGAAAGGTCCTTTAATATTTCAGCTTCAAACTTCCAAGAGTCTCATATAAATTGTTGCAAGAAGGTAAAGTAATCCCACATACACCTACCACAGTTTTATTACACCTTCTGCTGAAATCACTCTTGAATAATACAACAGAAAGTGTCTTAATCTGGTGAAGAATGATATTCTTGGCAGCATTTTCATGGTTATAAACCAATGTGAAGATAGGCAGAAAATATAGACTAGAAAGTATTAAATATTTTTCTCATTTTTCTTATGAAAATGGAACCAGTAAGAAAAAAGAAAGGAAAACTGTCAAAACATGACAGCAATATTTATTTAGTCCATCCTAGCAGTAGTTTTTCTGTCAGTCATGAATGTTTCATACAGAAGGTTTAGTTTAAATAACACTGTTGTAGATCTTGCTAAGAGTCATGTTTACCGTAATATTTTTTCTTGTCTTTCTCTGTAGACATATCAAGATCCCCCAGAATTGCTCATCTCCTGAAAGAAAAACAATTAAAATCAAAAGATGCTTTTTTATCATAATTTCTACTCAGAATTCAGCACATTGGAAGTTTTTGGGTTTTTTCTAGAGCTTAGATAATCTTATCAAATATACAGCACACCTTTTGACAGCTCTAATACAGACTCTGAAATGTCTCTCCTACTTCCTTCTTTCTTCATTAATTTACTTCCTTTTTTCTTCATTCATTTACATACCAAGATCTCTTGGACAGTTCTAAGAAGTTCAGTGGGGAAGTGTTCTACCAAAACTTACAATTGCAGTGAATTTTTCCACAAGATTTGCCCTGTTACCTGTGTTTAGAAATGTATTTTGCTGATTAGGATGTCCTTGAACACCTCTACGTTCTCAAGTGTTTGTCACTCACAAAGATATGAGTAAAATGTTACTTTTATTAACCAGTAGGCAAAACAAGTTCTCCTGTAGCACAACAGCTATTTTGACATTTTATTATTGTCTTCTCTTATGCAAAGAAGTTAGGAGTCAGCAGGATTGATTATACCAGCACATAAATATTTTCAGAAACATAGGAGAAAGAAATTTTAGATTAAATGTGCTATGAGGTACCAAACATGCAAAGGAACCTGTGATTTTTATTTTTTTAATTTCTCCCTGGGGAAAATATCAAGTTTGAATTATTGGATCTTGAATTATGCACAGTCTTTCAGTGTCAGTCTGACTGTAAGTTGATAGCCCTATGCAATTTGTGATTTTCACTCTCCAAAGTCTACCAAACAGATTAATAAAATAAATCAGTGTTGCAGAGAAGTTTTTTTGGGACCATTCCCACTGAGTAATCTAATAGCTATCCCCCTCAATCAAAAATGCCTATGGACTTCAGTAATTAGGAAAAATTTATTTACATTTTAATACAGTTAAACATCTGCTCATTCCTTCAAGTATATTACTGTACAATAAATGATTTAGTATCACAAGTCAGTATCCTTTAATTTTTTACTGTGTAATATAATTGTTTCTTAATTCATCTACTAAATGCAAAAAAGACCCCATTTTTATATATTTCATGTATGAAAGCAGTTGCAAACAAGGGGGGTAGTGTACAGACCTGCAATCTACTAAAGCTCATTTAAATACTTTCTTTTTATAGTTTATCCTTAGATAACCTTGCCAGAAGATATGAGCAATGTTTGCATGAATTGCCATGAAATTGCCATTCATTCCAGTGTAGCCTCTCTCCAGTCTGGTCTGTACCAGTCACTGCAAAATAGCACAAGTAATTCAGCAGAGATCTGCCTTGATGATGGTCCCTTTATTTCACTGAGTGACAATTTTCACTCTTGGGGACATATTTCTACATATTTGTCACAGCCAAAAGTCGTGGCTGCTTGTGGCACAAAGATCAGACAGCTCTAGGAGCCTCCACCAATTATTAGTATTTGTTTATTTAATGTGTGCTGCTTAGGTATTTCAGGTCTTGAAATTTCAAAAGTCTTGAAAACAAAATGCTCCAAAAAAGCCTTCAGGGAAAGCACCTCTCTTTTCATCATTTCTAGAGATACTTGGGCAGACACAGCCAGAGAACCAAAAGGATATTTATTTTAAGGGAAGACTTTTTTATTTCACATTAGCTACAGTGTAAAATCAACTTTAAGGCCCTGATGAAAGCCAGGAGAATTGAGTAGCAAGACAGCTGACAGGAATATATATAGTGAGGCTGGATATCTTTAGAGAGAGGCACAAAAACACTCCTGAAGGATGTTTGATTCATATTTGCTTTTATCCTCTGCTTGTTCTAGCAAAATATTACACATAATTTTGTTTGAATTTTGAAATTCCAACTTGCTCACAGCTATTGATTGCCCCACTTGTTCATTTTATCTTCTTTTTAAGATAATTGTAGAGAATTGAAATCAGAATCATGCCTATTTGAGTGTTTGTACAGCATTTACCATAAGTGGTACTGTTGATGTGTCAGGTTTCTGCACTAATGTACTTTAGATGCAACAAGTTTTTGAAAAATAGATAAATTCCAAACAGAAAATACACAATACTGCATGCATACCAGGGAGGGTGGAGAACTGAAAGAAATCTCTTTCCTAACAAGATTTAAAGAACACCTGGTTCAGCACAGATGAAATTTTAATGCAACTCTAAAAGAGCTACAGTTCCAAAAAACAATTCCAAAAGAAAATGGACACTGGATCGGTCAGAAACATTTCAGGACATGCACAAGATTTCACTTTCATTAGTTTTCACTATTTATTGCTTCCCTTTGCAGTGTCTCATTAATTTATAAACATGTGGGATACCAATGTTTGTATCTATTAATACAATTTAAAAATTCATGAGGTTAAATGCTTTCTATTTAAGCACTAGAGACATAAAGCCATCATAGCCAATATCTACCTTCTTTCTAAAGCTTGGTCTCTTGTACAAGAGGGAAAATAGCAAGACTTCCAGAAAGAGGAAGTCAAAGTCAAATCTGTCAATGGTCCCATGAGCAGGTTAGAGACAGAGTTTGTGCACGAACATATTGATTTTACACCTTGCTTCTAACAAGGATATGAAGTTTGCAAGCACACCAATTTCTGACATTTGTATTACAAATGAGAAGAGCTAACATTACACTCCTTTCTCTGCTAAATCTCAGCAAGGTTGATCACCTTTTGTTGTATCTCATACTCAAATTATTTGGTAGTGTTCAGCAAGCAAGAGAACCCAGCTGCAGAGGAGACCTGAGTGTCCATGCCAAAATAAGCACTTATGTTTGCCTGTGCTTGTGTGACATACCTGAGGCAACCTGAGATTACCTTTTTGCTTTGTTTCATTTATTTCTATACAGCCTTGGAACAACTCATACATTCCTTGCTTCCCAGAATAGCTGTGATTTCATTGAATGCCAATAAAATCAGATGCTTTTGAATTACTTCTTTCTGCTTTACATTTGTACTTCTACAAATATAAGCATGTCTGTGTCTGTGTATACATACTTATATTTACTTTTTTCCTTTGTAATGCTCGAAAGATACACATTTTAAAATTCATATATTCCTAAAGAACCTCAGATCTACTTTAATAAGCCTTTTGTTCCCTGTTTTTCAGTTGCCAGTTCTTTCTGTTCCAAATAGCTAACATTTGCTGTAATTTATTTGGAAGAACTGAGATTTTTAAATAACATAGAGCTCATCCTCAAACAGCTTAAAATGAACTACCTGAACTGGAGTCTGCAGAACCAGACTGTTCATTTGCCTTTCTTAATTTTCTTGCTGTTAAAAATGTTAAAACACATTTCTGCCTTGCAAGTATGCGCACATATGTTAAATATTTGTTAGTACAGAGGCTTTTTGGTTCAGATTTTGTAATTTAAAATGCAGGTAGCAAAGACTGGTCAAAGATGGGTGAAGCAGCTCTTTGTGTTTCAGAGAACTGTTAGTTTCTGACTTGTCAAAGATATAAGATCTAAATGCATTTTTACCACAATCTGCTCTAGTTGAGATTACATTGCTTTCATGTCTAAGTTGATTTGAAAATTACATTGAAGTTCATTATTAGGTATCATATGTCATAGTGTTATAAAATGCTTCAATATTAAAATTATGTACTTCTGTGATGTGGAAATACAACAGGAGAACTTCCACGTAAATCTTTCAAATTAGGGGAGAAATCAGGAATCAGGAAATCTTAAAGGAAGATAAATACTATTTTATGTAAAGAAAGCAGGACCAGATTTCCTGCTGGAAATCAACAGGTATTTTCTTGCCCACCAAAAGATACAAATATGAGTAAATTTGCTGCTGTGGATGATGACTGCAAACTTTGCTGAAATATTTTCTCTGAAAGAAATATTTAAATGAGAGGAAGAGTCAAGACATGAGGAAGGCAAACCTCAGCAACCAGCACAATCTAAGCTTTACATTTGTAAAGAAAAACTTACTTAAAGTAATTGTTAATGTCTGTGTCTTCTCTGAGGGTGTTTCATAAATGACAATAAATCTAAGAGATATTTTTAGATATTTTTATTTTGGCCAGATACAATTTTGTTTTCCACTGAATCAAAACGTGAAAATTTCCCACCACAGCAACAGATCTAGCGAATCATGTGTAAGTTTCCCTCTTTTGTTTAACTTTCCATCCCACCCTGTTTTGCCCTTACAGTGTTTTACAAACCCACTGGATATCCTTGGTGGAAAAGTAGCAGGTGGAAGAACTGCTTTCCCTCCTGGGGCTTCCCTTTCATCTCATCTCAACTTCAGTCAAAGAAATTTTCATCCAAGTGGGACATGACATCTCTGTTGTTGTCATTGCTGGCTGTACCACCCCAAAAACTGACTTTGTCTGCTATGGGGTTTTTGTACATCTGCATCCAGATGTTTTTCTGTATTGTGGACACACCACAAACCGTGCATTCTAATAGTTTTGGAGATCTTCTGGAAGACGTTTGTAGACAAGCAAGTAACACAATTTGGCTTTAAAGTGAGCTTGGTGTGGCTTAGGCTGGAAAAACAAGCAATGTCTCATCAGAACAGTAGAGGGAAACAGAGACACAGGTCTAAGTGCAGCACTAAACACTAATAATTGCTAGTGACAAGGAGATTTGGTGGGTCATGTGAACTGATAAGTTCAAACTCGTCATATTTACACTATGAACAGCTGAAAGGTTGAGTAAATAGACTGACAGGCAGAAAGAGAGTAATGCACATGAGAACTATAATTTGTTAGAATAAAGAAACCATGGGGTTACAGCATGCCTTTGCATGATTCTCCTTCATGACTCAACACCAGTATTCTAAGAATATGAATTTGGGAGATTTCCTTGCACTATTAGATACTGAGAGTGTGGAAAAAGTAGTCTTCTACAGTACTTGGCTTTCTGGAGCTCGTGCATTTTTAAAAACTAATTTCAAAGCCATGTGGTTCACTTAAGCTCTGAAAGTAGAGAAAACACAGAGGATACTTCCCAAAATTTTGCCAGAGAAAGTTAGCTGAAGGTTGTTTTTACTCCAGTTTTCTCCTAAACATCTGTGCTAAGACAGTAATATCCATCTTATGGCCACATATATGAGAGTCAGTTGAGAACACACAACAGGTCAAGAGGTTTTCTGTACTGAAGATTTCCGTGAGAAGAAGAGTAATTTTGGAGCTTGAAACCTGAAAGACATATTTTCCCACTACTATTTTCTATTGATTTTAATTTGCTCATTTAACAAAATTCAGGGATTACATAATTGCAGCAATTTTTTTTTCCTAATTTTTTTTTTACTCATGCTCATGTCCAAGTCTTTCAGTAGTAGAACCTGACATCTTTACAACTGACACAAAAGGCTCTTCAGGTCTTAGTATGATATAACAAGGTAATTAAAAAATTCTCTCCTGAAAAATATGAAGGTCTTAAGTGTATTTGGGTATACTTGTGTATATGTATATGTGTGCTCCCATGGACACAGAAGATTTATATTTGTACACTTGTAAAAGATAGTGCATATTCTCCACAATGAAGAGAGGGTGCTGACAAACCTAAATAAAATGGTAATAATACGTTGATGGGAAAGAAAATGAGCAATTATTTCCAAATAACTGTTCTGAACTAGATATAAATATGCTAATTAGTACTGCTGGGTTTATGAAATTATTGCATCCCTCTTGTGAATTAAAAGAAACTTTATCTTCAGTGAAGATTATATGGCTCTCAGACTTTATTCAGCTAATTTGTATGGTTTTGCTACTTGCAGATTTTACTGGGCAGAATATTTCACTCCACAGTCCTTGATCTCTGCATTTCTCACTTCACTGTCAATTCAGTGTGGATATCAACACTGATCCCACCCTCAGTTCAGGTCATTCTCCTGTAGCCTATTCTGTCCTATTCCAGTCTCAATGACTGAGAGCATACTAACTGATGCTTGTACAACATAGATGCCATTGAGGACACTTTTATTCCAAGTTCTTTAAATCAATACTCAATTAACTAAATCCATCCTAAACACTACAGAATGGCCTGTCTTTTTGAATAGGTTAAGTGCTCTGTGTGTGCATTTGTGCATATAACATCCCAGTCAGAGTCCATTATAATAAAATCTGCAAGGATGGAGAATGATGAACAATCTCCATTTCAAATGTTATCCACATAAACAATCTCCATTTCAAATGTTATCCACATAAATTCATACATGGCATATTAATGGCACATATTCTTTTTTCTCTTTTTGAAATGTTTCTCTAGACTTCATGACCTAAAACTGTCTTTCTAAATTTAGCTGAAAGAACTGCACAAGTAAATGATAATCTATGTGTCATAATATAAAATACAGGCATCCTTTTAAGTGCAAATTTTTGGTTGGTGTGCATTCAAACAATAACAAATATTAAAATAAATACCCATGTTCTGATAGATTCTATTTTCCTATCAGAACCTGGTATGAGATTTTTCTATAGCATACAAGTCCTGTCTGCAATTAGAGGAGACTAACTGGCACAAGGCAATGCAAGCAGATCTGACAGCTCGTGCTGACCTCTAGGAATTGCTCTGCTGTTGAACAGCCATGCAGTAATAGTTTCTAAAATCCTCTGGAGAACTGCAAATCATTTGCTTTCCCTTGCAATCTCACACTGGTTTTGCAGTGAAAGCCAAACTTCTTATGCTGAATAAATTCTTATTTTTTCCAAAAGTACCTTAAATCCACTTAAATGTCACTTAGATTCTAAAAAATCACCTCTTGAAAGCCACCTTAAAGGAATTTTCTGCAATGTGTAAAAGTCACTATGTCCTCATGCCATGGCACTGGAAATAAGATACAGCCCCAGAGAAGGAGTCTCAGAGAATACAACCACTGCAGGATCCCTGTCCTGTGGATGTCACTCAGATGTGTCAGACACAGGAGGCCCACAGAGAAAATGGAATATATTCTGGCACTTATGTTCATCATCCAAACCTCATCAAGTCAGCGAGGAGATCAGTTTCTGAATGAAGGATTACACTCCCTTTTGAAAACATAGGTTACTTGCAGGTTCTTTTATCCCTTTTCCAAAATTTGGAATAGATAAATAAATTCCATCAGCAAATGTCTGGAACTTGTTTTGAGCAGATGAAGCTACTGTTTGAAGACACCCATTGCTGATGTCTTAGAATACCACCAAGAACCAAAGTTTGAATCTGAAACATGCAGCTACAGATGTTTTCAGTCTCACTTCTAGAGATGCAGGGTCATCCAGCACCTGGCAGCACAATCCTCCCAGGAGTATTATTATTACCAAAACATTGATAAAAAATTATATTGTTCTCAAATCCCCGAGTGAAATATAATTACATGAGAAAACAGAGCTACTCACTCACATCAGATTGTAAAAACTCCAAATGAGACACTCAGTAAACCAGAATCAGCAGCAGAATTTTTTTACCAACCTTCATCAGGGGTTCTTTGTGTGTTCAGACCTGAGGACTGGCCTCAAACACTCTGGCCTTCCCAAGAGCCCAGAGCACTAAGAATTCAATCAGGGTGGCCAAATTCTGGTCAGATTAAACAAATACTCATCTCAAAAAGAAAGCATAATTTTAGACCATGATGGGAGGTAAGACTGGCAAAACATTGTAATTGGAAAGATTTACATGTGGTGAGGAACTCTGCAGAATTCTGTTTATATTTGTGTCAGTACATCTTCTTAAGAGCCCAGGCCACTGAGGGACAGTGTGAAATTGTGAACTGCCAGCATGACATGGCTTTGGACAGTAAAGCCAAGACATTGATACAGCCAAGCAACATCTTCACTATCAAACTTGGAACTCCAGAAGAACTTGAATTTTAAGTACGTCTTGATCATATAAGGCATTCCAGGTAAAAATGTGAATTCTAAAGGCTCCATTCAGGCCTCCATGTCAAGCTAAGACTTGAATTTCAAGCAAGTTTTCAAATATTTTAATACTTGGTTTTGACTAAACTCCAGTTAGAAACATCAGAACTTCCTAGGCATCTGTAATTTTGGTTATGGAGCATTACCTGTGTACCCAGCTTGATAGGACCAAAGGACGTGGGCACTTTCCCCTGTGAAAATTGACTTTGGGATTCAAAACACAAGCTTTCATTTACCTGTCTCACCTGCAAGGCTTTTATCAACAGATGTTCTCAGAGTTTATCTATGGAATCAGGCTCCACAGAAGAAAAAACAAAAAAACAAAAAAAAAAAAACACCAAAAAAAAACCACCAAAAGCCAGCTGTTCTCATACACCTTTTTCATGACAAAGGATGAGTTGCCAGAATATTCACTGGGAAAAATGTCTAAAACAAAACCTTGGATACTAACATAACTGGTCATGGAAACCCATATCTGGAAAGCATTGAATTTAACCAGATAGTAGTGTGCCAGCCATTAAAATGCAATTTCACCAAAAATCCTATTGTTTATGCTCCTTCCTATACTTAAGAACTATTAATACTATTAAGATACTTAATAGAATCTTGCCCACACATACAGTGGAAAAATACGAAAATATTTTTAATTTTGCTTTTCTTCTCCCTTCTATCTCCAAGCAAAACTTGCCAACACTGTATTTCACTTATTATATTTGTAGTTTTTTCTGTGAGCACCCTCACAGCTTTTGCCTTGATTGTAGAAAACGTGATGTTGCCTCCAAGTACCAAAATAAAGCAAGCTGAACTTGCATTGCTTACATAAGTGTATCTGTCCCTTCTCATCTCAGCACTCCACAGTGAGCCTAATGCTAACATAAACATGCCTGTTCAATCAATTTGTAATGCATGCCTCTGCATGGGGAAATAAAGAAGTATTTCAAAATAAGGATATCTCCATCTGGGCCAATGGTGACAGTGGTTGGTGCTAGGTGCCTTGGAGGAACATGCTGGGTCTCCTGACAGTGCAAAGTTACTGTGCTGCCAGGGACAGGTTTTCAAACCTCTTGCTTTCATTCTCTGTAAAGGTATGAAGAACTCAAACCACTTAATTCAGGTCCTTTTCCACTACATTTATTTTACTTTATTCTTGTCCCACGAGAAATGGCATCTCACATGCACCTATACACACAAAAAAGAGAATTAGTGATTTCAGAACGTTATGTCTGATTCATCTTGTGTTTGGAACAGTGTTAGAAGTAAATTCATGGCTTTAATCTCTATCACTTCCTTAATATCTTCCTTATCTAACATATTTTGTTACTGAAGCTGCATAATGAATGTGGACACTACAGTCATCAACAATCACTGAGTCTCAGATGACTGAGAGTCTGGTCTGAAACACTGTATGCCTCCAAAAAAATATCACAAATGTTTTCATTGCAAATATTGACTGATTTCTTATGTATGGTGTCATCTATTTGAAGCAGGTGGTAAGAGAAGCGAGCTTACAGTAAATTGATTTAGCAGGTGACTTCTTTGAGCAATGCCCTGTAACCCTTTCCTCAAAAAGGAAACTTTAATTTTTTTAGCAAAGGACAAATCCATTCTATAGCATGGCATCCAGAAAACGACGAAAAGAAAAGAGTTTTAAACATTCCAAGACCATATTGTCCAAATCAGAGTTTCATAAAAAAGAGAACTTGAGCAATCAAAACTATCCTGAATAAGAAGAGAAGTCAATGAAAAAAATACAAAGGGCCTTAAACCTGGCTCTGATCAATTTGAGATCTATTCTGTGCCAATTGCAGACAAAAATATCAGAAAATATCACAGAAAATTCACAGAAAATATCTTATAAGAGAGTGCACTTGTGCCAGCAAGGATTGTGACAGGCTTTCAATATCTTTGTGGTGCAAGTGGCCTGCAAATATGCTGAAATTCAAATGAAGTGTTAAAATTACCTGAAGAAAAAATACCAACCTCTTCAAAAGCTGAAGTCTCTAGTTTTTAACTACATCACCCATAAAATGGCAGAATTCCATAAGCCAAAGAAGGTTTGTCCAACCAGGATGAAGTCATGATAATGTCTAACCATGATGAAGCATACAAAACATAAGTTGATGTTTGATCATCTTGATTTTTGATTTTGGGTCATTTTATTTTGATAATTACTTTGATTTCCAAATAGCCTAGCATGGTTCTCATAGCTTTCAAATGTGGGAAGCTTTAAGGTTTAACAGTTTACCCAGCTCTGTGTTTCAGAAGACAAATGAGATATATTTCAGGGTCTTTAAAAGTCATTCTAAGGAGGAGACATGGTAAGTGAAGCAGCCCATGGAATAGCTTGGTAAAAAGTTAAAATCACAGAAAATTCACTTGTAGTAAGAAATGGACTTTGTGGAAATAAAAAAATAAATATTTGTTAAAAAAAAAAAAAAAAAAAAAAAAAAAAAAAAGGAAAAAAAAAAAAAAAAAAAAAAAAAAAAAAAAAGGAAAAGAAAAAGAAAAAAGAAAAGAATCATGTCAGTAGCTTAAAACTGGGCCATCTGGAGTTCAGTGCTGTGTTGTCCTCCCAACCACTTGCTCAAGGCTCATAAACATCATAATCATAAAAGCATGCCTCTAGAGGGAATAGAAACTGCCCCAGGTAACCACGGCTCTGCTAAACCGAGATGATTTAGGCCTCAAAAGTAAATAGGCCACAGCTATTACAAGCTGAGGAAATTAGGATAAAGTAACACTAGAATGGTAACAACTTTAACAATTTGCAAATGAAGAGCAATGCTTTCACTCCTGTGAAAATTTTCAAGGACACAGAAAGAAACTTGCAACCTGTAACAAAATTCTGCTTCTCTTTGTGTTGTAGCTGGTACCATATTGAAGGACTGGCAACAATATGTCATTTCTCTTTCCTTAGCCATGAAAAACACAACCATCAGCTTCTTTTTTTTTTTCTTTTTTTTTTTTTTTTTTGCCCCCAAGAATTAGGCTTACATTAAGCAGTTTCTTACTGCAAACAGTGAAAATAATCTTAGGGATTGCTAAGGGTGGCAAACAAGCAGAAGAGACATTTCAGTTACAAGGCAGGTGGGTAACCTATTTCCCTACAGGCTAGTACATTTTGTCAGCTTCTCCTCTCAAAATCTCACCCCAGGTGTCATCTGCTACTCACTAATTTATCTTGCTTAGTCCCATGTGTTCCCCTTCTCAAAGTCTGCGTTTACAGCTTCCTTTTTTTGCTATTTTAGATTTTTTGCTATTTTAGAATCGTCTGTTCTCTGTGTTCTGAGTGAGCAGGATACTTTTGTGCACTGCAAGATGGCAAGATTCAGGCAAGACATTGAAAAAAAAAATCCAGCAGTAAAAATAGTGAGGCACTGATATAAAAGCAAGGACAAAGCAGGGTCTGCTCAAAGCATGAGGGGTTTTGTTCTCCTGTTAAGACATAATAAACTTCAAATGGAAACTGAGCATTTTATCTACCTCAGCTAGCTGAGAAATGTTCCATATCCATGAGGATGATTCTACACTAATTTGGATAAGGTGTTGCTGTACTAGGCATTCAATACACCAGGAGAGTGTTACCACAGCCCAAATCACTGCAGCCATCAGCACTAAGGGAAAAGCCACCTCTGCTGTGCAACACATCCAGGTAATTGATGGGATCCAGTTATCCCCAAGGACACTCCTGCTGCTGATGTCAGAGCTGCCTTTGGAGGCTGCAGTCCTGGAGCCAGCAGCAGGAGCATCTGACGTGCCTGGGTACCAGCTCTGAGACTGGAAGGAAACAGCTCCACATAAGGAAATAACCCAGAAAATCCGACAGATCTTCTGTGTAATATTCTCATGTATTTTAAGCTATGAAGAGTGGGGAAAACAAGGAAGGGGAGG
>JAOTQP010000251.1:1220970-1239492 GCA_026413545.1 Cichladusa arquata
AAAAAAAAAAAAAAAAAAAAAAAAAAAAAAAAAAAAAAAAAAAAAAAAAAAAAAAAAAAAAAAAAAAAAAAAAAAGATAGCTACTAGTAAGTCAAAAGACATGGATAGAAATGAACCTGAGATGAAGATTCCCAGGCTGCCCTTCAGAAACGATCACAAAAGATGGGTTCAGAATGTGATGAGATATGTCTGCTCTTCAGTAAACAGTGAGACAGGCTGGAAGGGGATAGCTGGTGCAAAGGTAGCAGCCACTGGAGTGATGGACAGAGCAGAGCCATTCCTTTGAGCAGATGACTCATTCCTTTGGCCTTCTAGGGTGTCTGACGTGAATGGCTAATTCATTCTTGAACACCCACCTGCTAAAATGTCTGATTTAGTGTGACTCCCCAGGAACAGATAGGATTTAGGACATTTTCCACTAATTTCTTTGGCCTTGAGGCAGAGAATGTTACTTTAATTTTGGATAGGGTGAACAATAAAGAACATTACTGGAAGAAATAACTATTAAATCAGTACTGAAGGTTGGTAGCTCAGAGTCAGTGCATCACTTTCCATCCAGTAATTCTGGAAGCTGCAAAAAGACCATTCATCCATCACACTGAGCCTTTTTAAAAACTATTTTAACAAAACACGTGATACACATATCAGTTTAAAAACAGTTTAACACTAATTTCTTTCACTTTCTTTCAGACATAACAGCTTGATTTTTAACAGGTGAGATTTTATAGAAGCTTCCTGGCAGTGAGGCAGCCTGTGAGCTGTCACCATCACTTGACTATATGCTAGTGTGCAGCACATAACATCTTAGGCTTCTGCTAAATAAACACTTACAAACTGTGCACTTGGTGGTTTTTTAAGCATTTTTTCTCCGGAACCCACTGTAATGCTAAATGCAGCAACGTGAACATATGAGCTAGTGTTGACAGCCAGATTCAGCTGCCTGTAGGGAGCCTTGCATCTGGATCTTTGGTGGAATACAGCAATTGACCAAGAGCAGTAGCTCACCAGACTAAAAATAGAGCACCTTCTGTTTTGCTGCAGGAGCCACCATCACGCACAGCGCTCTTTGGGGATGTCTGCACAGCACTGACAAGCACACACTGACCTCCCTCCTCAAGGTGGGGAAAGAACAGGAGCTGCACTTGCAATAGATTGCTCTACACAACCAGCAGAAAGAGGAGAGGCTCACTAGCACAAAGGGCCTCAGCTGCTAGTTTGTCTGTGGAGAAACCAAATGTGTCTGCTTGAGTGTCTGCAGTTAAGTCAAATTAAATAACTCAGTGATGTTGCATTTTGGCTATAGGAGCGGTGGAAAGGATAATGCAACCTAGTTCTTCATTACATGAAGAAGCAAAAGAGAGCTTTGTTTAAAGAAACACTACACTTATATAGGGTAGTTTGTGCAAAACAGAGTAGAATAGACTCATTGGTCCAAGAAGGCAACACCTCTTTGAAAACATGCTTTCTGCAAAATATCATGTCTCTCATGTATCTAGCAGGTGCATAATTATTGTTATAATTTCTATAACCCAAGGCTTCAAGGCTACTTTTTCCCTGGTTCCCAGCAGTATCCAACAACATAGTGACTCCAGTATCACCAAGAGAATTGAAAAATTTCACTATCTAGGCAAAAATCTAGGGGAATCACTACACAAGTGTTCTTTAGATTCAGGAAAATAGTTTCACCCTGTGGTTGCAGACGAGGCACCATTTCTTGGGGACGAAAGAGGTGGTGCATTGTAACAATAATATTACTGCCACTCCTGTGAAAATGCCCAGTGATTTTTGCCTAACTGGGCATCTTCTCTGCTAGTCTGTGCTATCAGGTTCCTAACAGGGACAGACAACTCTAGGAGGTGTTCAGATTAGGTGGGATCATTTTCTTTTTGGAAGTGCAAATCTCTCCATTAAATACAAAAGTAATAGGGCAGTGGACTGAGACTGTGCCTGTTTCTTCAAGACAGGCAAAATTTAAAATTTGTCCAACTGTTGTTGGATACTGCTGGGAACCAGGGAAAAAGCAACCTTGAAGCCTTGGGTTTCTCAGGCTGTACAAGGACAAGAAATTATAACAATGATTTTGCACCTGCAGGGCGCCTGAGAAACATGTGTTGCAGAAAGCATGTTTTCAAAGAGGTGTTGCCTTCTTGGATCAATGAGTCTTTTCTATTCTGTTTTGCACGAACTACCCTATATAACTCTGGTGTTTCTTCAAATAAAGCTCTCTCTCTCTCTTTTGCTTCTCCATAACATGAGGAACTATGTTGCATTATCCTTTTTCCCACTCTCCTATAGCCAAAATGCAACAATTAACATCTACCCCAAACATTTTGTCCTAAGATAAAGAACAAATTAAAATCCTGAGGGTTTCAAACAAGGGAAGGGATAGGATCAAGCATAGAAAAAACCAACAAACAAACAATCAATCATAGTTACATGAAGTGTTATAGCCATGATGGACTGTCCTAAGACAGCACACACGGAATAGGATCAGATCCTCCTCACTTCATTCTATTCTAAAAAACTTTCAATAAACTTTAAAGATTTTTTTTTCTAGACAAAGAGACAAAGATTTTCTCTCAAAATCCTTTCCCCCTCTCCCATGAAGAAGAGTGAATATATATAATTTAGGAACTAGTTCTAATGATGCTGGTGATTTGTAAGCTCCTGTAAATTTCTTAAGACACTTACAACCCTAGATCAGCAAATTTTAAAGCACTTATTCCCAGAGAGATCAATACACCTTCAGGAACTGGGGGAGCCAATAGGACCTTTTTACAGGAATGATCACCACTGTTGGTCCTTTATCCTGCATAAGCCAAGATTGCAGAGTAGAGCCATCTGCATCCACACTAAGGCCTCAAAAGTATTAACTCTTCCATCAAAGTCCTTTAGTGAAACCCCAGAGATACTGCTCAGACTACTCAAAACCAAGTCATATATCAAAGGCTACAAGTTAGCCAGGAATATAGCAGAACAAACTATGGAAAAAAAACCAACCAACCCACTATTTATTGCTATGATTTTAGGAATGAAAAACTGAAATAGCAGAAGTCCTATTAATTTATTCTCTTCTGAGAACAAGTTCAGCATATTAAGGCAAAAAAGAAAGAGCAGGAAACAAGCCATAAATTATGCACACCCTCTATAACAGAGGAGAGTTGTAATTGCTTTTTTTTTTTTCTTCATTTAGCAGCAAGAGAAACTTTTTGACTTATCAGTGATGAAATCTCTCTCTGTAACTTACAGTTCCAAGAGAGAGTACTCAGCCATCCACCTAATTAAGAAGAAGGAATCTTAAGACAAATTACTTATGTTGAAAATGACAGCACTTAATATTATCCCAGTGTTTTAGGAAAGCTAGATATATCTTATTTTTTCACAGAATAGAAATGTGTCTAAAAGTTACAGTGTTATTTCAAAGAACACGGGTGTAAATTGCATTTCTGCTACTTATCATTGTGCTTCATTACAAAAAAAGCAGCACATCCCTCTTGCAGGATTTGAGGATACACCATGAACAGCATCAATGTCCTGGCTGAGAGCAGATATAAGCTAGAGCTTACCTGCACACCATTTTTCCAGCCCAAATTTTCTGTATAAATAATTTCACTGTTTCCTACAAGCACATCCCTGCCAAAGAAAAAAAGTTTTGAGCTCACACTGCAGTTGACTTTTTTTTTCAGAAAATGGCCTGGGACCTATTTCCATGATTATATAATGCCATGCAGACCACATCAAGGAGTTAATGAGATGGAGGCTAAGACTTGAGATTTGCTGTTTCTCATATAAAATGGAATATTCTGAGACAAGCAGACATTAGAAACCCAGATGTCAACAAGCATTTAGTAATTACGGGCAAGGAAAATCCAACCAAAATCATGTAACAGGTTAAAAACCACCTTTTCATAGATTTAGGGAAAAGGAAAAGTAGCACTAAGAAAATAAGATATTTTTTTCCTTGCTAGCAAGCCTTATGTATGTCTCCCAAAACTGTAGTACATCTGTTTTCACAAACAGCTGATCTTGGGATCCCCCTTGTTCTTATATCTTTAAAAAGAGATCAGGAGGATATTCAAGGGAGAATGATCAATATTTATTCAAGAAACACATAGAATCAAATATTTAAGGCAGTAGATGTGCTCCAAGAGACACATCCACAAAAGATGATCAATACCAAGAAGACAACAGTCTAGTTGTACACCCAGAGTATTAATCACCACTCATGTCCTTTCCTGACAGCTCACCCTGTCTCAGATTCCTGTGGGAGAACACACAGTGACATTGCTGGGTGATGCTATGAAGGAAGAAAATTAAAGGATGATTGGAGTAAAAACTGCAGTGAAAGGCAAGGACTTAAAGATGAAATAATAAATCACAATTCACAATAAAATACACATTGTATTTTTATTGCAAGAGTCCCTTGACAATCAGCTGCTTTCATTATTATCTCAGCTTTACCACTCTGTCCTTGAACTTTCTTGTAGCCACTCTAAAAGAACACAGAGAGATGAGGTTATTTGTGAAAGTTAGCACTCATATTTGTACCAAATGCTCCTACACTTCCAGTATTTTGAAAGCCCTAATTTAATCAGCAGATGGTTCACAGTCTAGGTCATAAGCTTTGATTTTTTGTTTACATCCACTCTTTTTATTTATTTGAGTTTGGGGTGATCACAGCAATATCTATGGCTTCAGTCAGCATTTATAAAACACTTTGACTAGTCAGCTATTGCTGTTATACCACAGAATCAGAGAATAGCTGGGGCTGAAAGGGATCTCTGTAAATCTTCTGGTCTAACCCCTTGGACCAGCAGGCTCACCTAGAGCAGATTGCCCAGGATTGTGTCCAGGCTCTGAATTTCTGCAGAGGAGACTCTACAATTTCTCTGTTCCACTGCTCCATTGCCATCAAAGCAAAGAATTTTTTTTTTATTATTTTTTTTTTATATATATTCAGAGGGAACTTTCTGTGCTTTGCTTTGTGACTATTGCCCTTGGGACTTTTCCTGCCTGGAAAGAGTTTGGCTCCACCCTCTTGACACCTGTCCTTAAGATAACTGTATTCATTGGTAAGATCCCCTCAATGATCTCTTCCTACTAAGAAACACAGGGTGGGGGAAGAAAAGAAAGTATAAATCTTCACTTGTGCTATTAACCATTGTCTCACTCACCAAATATCCCAGTATTTCACCAAAAATGCTGCATTAGTTGGCACTGTACTGTTCAGCCAGTGGTTGTCAGGTTCTGGGAGAAGCCAGACACAAACACACATCTCTCACTCCTGCTGCCAGTTTCTCAAAGCTCCCAACTAGTCCAGTATTCCTACAGTGCTAGATTGATGAAATACCAACTTTTGCTATCAAGGTGCCAATACAAATATGTTGTTTCAAGAGTATAATTTGATCTGAAGTACAGGATTCATTCCACCTGACAAAGAACTCAAAACAGATGCTTCTGGACAGCTTGAAAGAGTAAGATATCCAGGCTGTGAGACATGGCTACTGCAGTCTTTTAAAAAAAAATTGGTGTTTATTGACTGATTTAGAGTCCTTTTATAAGTGATGATCACAAGTTGGCATGGATTTGAAGTAATAGGAAAAAAAATTCCTGGCTATGTTAGTTCATCCAAGATGAGGCAGATCAGCAGAGTTCCTATTAAACTTGAAGACAAAAATAAAGCTGGAAGAGCCTGCTAGCTCCTAAGACCATGATGAGAACTCAGAATCATCTTGATTAAATAAGGAAACATGACCAAAGTATCACACATAGAATAAACTGATCAACTACATAAATGTAAGACAAAAAAATACCACTACTGAGGCTTTTAAGGACCTCAGAAGAGAATCTGGGGTTCAAGCAATTAATCTGAACGCACATCAACCAGATCAGGCTACTAGAAAAAAAAAACAAACCATATAATGAAAATGAAAGGGGAATCTCTCTGTGTAAGGCTCAGAAAGGAATTTGTTTCTTCTGGTTAACTCTGGAAGGGTACTGCCTAAAATTCTGTAACTGGCTATGGGAAATGATTTACAGATGTCTTAATCAATCAGAGAAAATCCAATCCAAAGGAGGATAAAAAGGACAAAAAGTATTAAAAGGGCACGAGTCACGAATTGTGAGTAAAGACTGAAAAGATTGTGGTGGTTTGATCTAGGGAAGAGAAAACCAAAGTACAAGATACAATAGCAATTTTTAAAATATGAAAGACTTCTAGAAAAAGAAGGCTAAAAACTGTTTTTTATATATAATTAAGGAAAAAAAGAAAAATCAAGGACTTCAATTGCAGCAAGTGATATTAGATTAAACTTATATTTTCTGTGTAAAACTTTTCATATCAGAAAGATGTAAAGCATAAATGAATTGTTGTGAGGACTTGTAACATTTATTGGAAGGCTTTAATTATTGGAGGGCTTTAGGGAGATGTTACACAAAAATCTGTTACAACAAACACGTGTTGTTGCCTTGAGAGAAGCAGGAATCTACATAAAAACTTTTGGTCCATTCCAACTTTACATACATATAATTTAATCAGTAATTTACATTTAATTATTATATTATTAGTAATTTTTCAGATTATCACTGAAACAATTCCATTTCAAGGATGACTCATGGCTTCCCTACTTTTTATTCTGCATCTTCTGGGACAGAAGATGAGGCCATATTGTCATGTTTGGTTTGTTTTCTGTAGTCTTGAGGACAAAGCAGAAATGTAAAACATTCAAATTAAATAACAAAAATGCCTTTCTTCCCATTTTGAGGCATCATCTCATGCTAAAACATCTTTTGTTAGTTCGTCCAACGTGAGCAAAAGAAGGAAAAATAGAAATGGAAAGGAAAGGAGACATGGGAAAAAATGTAGTGCACATATCCTACCTGGCAGTAGGTCAGAGCTCACTGTTTGAAGAAAGCCTGAATTCACTATCACTCTTTCAAAGAAATGTTAAGTTGGTATGCCTGATTGCCAACAGATCCTGCAGCAGAGAAAGTAAAAGCAAGCTGACATCATATTTTCTGATGTATTTTGAGTCTTTATTATAACTTGAGTATAAAAATGGCCTCTAGACAAAAAAAATTATGTGTAGACCTAGAACTATTCATACTTTTCCCTAAAATAAACCAAGGCATGTGTCTCTAATGGTAAATTTTCTGCTTGAATGAGCTTTTATGACAAGTTGAAATGCTACAGAACATAATGGTCATGTCAAGGGTGTGGCAAAAACAGTCACATGGGGGAAGAAAACCTGCTTGTGATACACAGGGAGAACAGGTAAAAATCTATTCTTAGTCTTCATTTCATTTCTTTATTTCCCTTCATGAAGGCATTAGTGCGTTGAGTCATGGGAAATAGGTCACACACCATTTCATTGATTTCAGTGAGCCTCATTCTGTATGAATTTCACAGAATTGTGGACTTCTGTGGATACATTAAATGACATTAATGTTGGGAATACTTTGCAAAAAATGAAACATCCTCACTATTTCTAGAAATGGATGGTGAATTTTTAACACTTTGTATTTTTTAGTTTAATAAAGGAAAATATGTCAAGAAAAGAATATTCATCAGCAACATGTACTTCTGAATTTCCCAGATATACAGGAAAACAGTAGTGATATACAATCAGCACCTTTAACCAACAGCAAAAATATTTTTAAAGCCTTGGTTTTTTTCTCAGTAATTATTCATGGAAATAGGTTCAAAATAGGACATCTCTGTAATATATGATAAACATACTTAAAACTAATTTTAAAAAAATCTCTTGAATATATTTCCAAAACTGTGAAACATATCAATGTACATTTGCTTAGAAATACTTGTCTTGCTACTTGCTCTCAAAAACAGCAAATTATACATGAGAAAAGGATAGCCTTGCTTTATGTGCAGCAATAAAAAAGTTCCAGCACTGCAGTTTCTTATTCTCTGCGAGTCACTTTCAAACTTTTAAAGTCACTTTTATGCTTGGCTTGACACTTAAGAATCAGTTTAAGTGTTTTCTCCTGATACAAAAATAGACTCCTATTTGCTGTCTCACAGAGGTCTCATGGATGTGCTGATAGGAGCAGAGTGGGATTTGCCTTGCTGGGTGGTGCAGACAGCTCCATGTGCACTCTGCCCCAGCTGAGATGTGCCAGAACACGAGCCAGCCCCAGCACGAAAACAACAGAGCCCTGGGCTGGAATTCATATATCTACCTTTCAACAGGGCTTAAAGTTGGAAAAACCTCTCTGGAGCTTTGGTTTCTGAATATTATTTGTGTTTGTAAACATGAGCGAGAAAAGCAAATGGCAGCAGTTTCATTTCATTGAATGGTGAAAGCATAAAAACGGGATTTGACCATGAATCTCTAAAAAATTCAAACTGGCAACTAACACAATCTTTTGCAATGGAAAACAAAAGAACAGTAGTTTCTTTAGTCAGAAAGAATTCTCTTAACTGTGATTCTATGGCATCACTAGTGGACCATAAAGTCATATGGTTATCTTCTGTTTAAGCCAATACAGATGTGGAGTGGGCTAAATTTGGCTCCATTCTGTCTTCTGCTGGTGGAAGATTGTTTTCTCAGGCTGGAATTTCAATGGAACCAGTGGAAGTTGGGGAATAAATTCAATTTTAATGTGCCCAAGTGTATAAATCCACCAATCTTCTCTTTAAAATGTAAAATGACAAATGCCCATGAAAATTAGACTGATTTTTTTCAGAAACAGCATCTGTATCTCTCACTAATTTTATCAGAAGTAACAGAATCTATAGAATGTTCTTTTACTTGTCATATGTCTCGGAAAGCTCTCTCAAGCACTATATCAACTTTTCTATTTCTGTGTTAAAACCAATTAATTCCAGTAACACTGCACACTGATATATGTATTTGTTCCATAGGGATACAAATACTTCTCAACTCCTGCAATGCCTTCAAATGAGATGTATCTGAGCCTCAATTTTCTTTAAGAGTAGAGAAAACAAGTCTTATTTCTACAATGATTCATAAAATTGAGAAAAAATAAGGAAAAAAATTAATGGGGAAGAGGAACATACTTATTTCAGCAAAAAACCCCCCAATTTTTCAAAAGTAAGCAACCATATAGTTCTGAAATACACTAAAAAATCAGGGAAATATTTAGAAAACTAACTAGGAAGTGTTGCAACATACTCTCCTCATTGTCTTAAATGTTTCCAATTTACTGTTTGGCAGGTGACTAATTGAGGATTAACAGTAATTTGTCCCTAACATCTTACTCCTGAGAGTGTATATTATTACTTTTTAATGCTGTTCTTGACTAGTTCAACTGGAGAATTATTGTAGTGTATACATTATATTTTAGTGTATATTGTTGTGTATTGTGTTGTAGTGTAACAAAAGACAATAAGAAACTAGTCCTTAATCCAAAGAACTAACAATGACAAAGAAAAAAAAACTGAACATGGAAACAAGGGGGACAGAAAACAGATCTAGTAGAATTAACACTGTAAAGGTGACATCATCACATAGTGTTAATTACTGTCACCTTCCTTTTTCAATAGGGAGGTTGGACAGTGTTAACCTGGAGAGAATTAAAGAAAGCAAAGCTGGAGGATGTTTGAAAAAATGAAATGAGGAAATAGGCAGGAAAGGGAAAAATATATATTTTTTTATAAAAATCAAAAAAACCAAAAGAAAATAAAAATTGAAAACAAAGGAAAAAAGGAAAATAAAAAGGCAGTTTTGAGATGAAATAAAGGAAAATAATTTGTGACAAGATCTGGACATATATGACTCTGTTGGACTACTCTGAGTCCAACTTCAGTTCTATATAAAGAAGAAAAATCATTCAGATACTTTCTTGTGTGCTGCAAACCCAGCTGAGAGTAGAGTGATCATTAAAAAACAGCAAAAGATCACACATAGCTCAGTAATATATCTTCTTCAAGGAAAGATGATGCTTGGTGTTAGTCTTTCCCTTTCTTAATTAACAAGCCACTCAGCCTACAAATGATAGAAAATTTCCTACATCATGTAAAAATAAGTAAATATTTTTATATTTACTATAGAAAATATATAAAAAGAAAAACCTAGCTTGATAATGATATGCTGGAATAAAGATGAATATAATTGATAGTGCAATCCTGTAGGAAATATTTCACTTTCCAGTGTTCCCTACTTTCCTTAGACTGTTTTTCCAGCACGCTGACTCAACTGTCTGCAAACATTCAATTATACCCTGCAGCCATTTCCAGAGAACTAAACAAGGCCAGCCTCTGTTGGCAGAAACCTGAAATCATACAAAATGCTTTTGGCATTTGTTACTTGCAATCAACTGTTTGAGTACAAATAAAAATTCAGCCCAGCAGGAACAGCAAGAATATGTGGATTGTTGTCGTGTCCAAACCAGGCAACAAATATAGAAATCTAATAATTTAAAGGGTTAACTGTAATAGAGACTATTTCCCTACAGAGTGTACACACAGGAAATATTTCTTAAGGGATAGGAGTGGACTATGATGAATCAGATATATTCTAATGGCCTCATGCTCCAAAATTATAAATTGTCTTGAATGGAAGCACGAACATGAAATGTGTAGCTAAGATATGACATTCCCTCTTCATATACAACACATGAATATCATTAATATGTTAAACACACTGTTTCTTATAGACTGTAAATCAGCTCTCAATGGATTATAAACAACTTGATGTCTATCTTAAAAACATTCTCCATAAAATTTTCTCTAACATACTCTTATTTATAATTATTCATAGAATAAAGCAGGTCAATAGTTTTTAGTTCATAACTTGAGTTTTATAGTGAATTTTCACTGGCTTAAAATCTGTCTGTTTGTTACAGAAGGAGCATAAAATCTCTCTGCTGTGCTGTACCAGATTGGCAGTACAAGTGCTTATAAATACAAATATGACCATATAAATGTGACACTCCCTGCTAACAGACCACATATTGACAATCCTGATGTGAAACACAGCATCTAATATGTGGTTTATCAAAAGACACTTGACCACTACTCTATTAGCAACAATTGCTAGCAAACCAGCTAGGAACATAAACCTGCAGTTTGTCTAAATTTATAAACCAAATGAATGTCCCTTGCTTTTTTCCTCCTTTTTTCTTCCTTTTGCATATTCATCCAGCTGCTCTAAATAATCTTTAAGACCAGGACATTTTAATGCTGGAACTGTAATGTCTCTGCTCATCCAGGATCTCTGCTTTGAGACAGACCATGATATTCACATGACTTTCATCTGGAACAATCTCATTGAGGCAATAAAGAGAAGAGTATCTCACATTTTTGCCACCAAAGCACAGCAGCATGGTAGCTGAAATTCCCTCTGCAATGCCCAACAGGAAGGTTTGAAATGCAACATTGCACAGAGGCAGTAAAAGCCTGACTCTCTGAGCTTCACTCTTGGTGATTTCCAGTGCCATCCCATCCATGAAGAAGGCAAAAATCAAGCTTCTTCTACTGGGGATCATGTTTTGTATTTTGGGGGCTTCTCAAGTACAGAAAAAGCTTGTGTTTTCTTTTTTTTTTTTTTTTTTTTTTTTTTTTTTTTTAATTATTTTTAAGCTACACTAGGCCACAGTTTCAAGTTTTCACTGAAGTCCATGAAAAGAGGACCTACTCTTAAAAAAAGAATCTTGCTGGTATCCTACAAATCATGACACTGCAGGGCATGAGACTTACAATATTTTCAATATGGCAAGAGTTTCAATATGGCCAGTTTAAGAACTGTCAATCCAGCCTCCACTCAAGAGAACAACTTATTTTCTCTTTTTAGGTTGCATAATTCAGAACAAAATTTGAGGAAGGTACAGTTACCCTCAGAAATCTTAATTCAAAACTGCCAGAGGGGTTTTCTTTTAAGGATTTACATAAAATACAGGAAATATTGCTTAAAATAACACATTGCTGAAAGCTAGTGGATATATATTCCTGTGCTCTATAACTGATAAAAGACTGCTGAAATGAGATGCTTTAATTATCATCAAATTTGGTAGACTTAAAATTTTGCATTTCTTTCATCAATAAGGCCAGTTTTATATTTCTCATTGAGGGCATTAAATATACATTATTCTTTGGTGCACTTAATTTATACTCAAATATTGTCAAATTTTATTAATCCCATTCAGATTGAACTGAGCAGTGTTACCCTTAAATGTGGGGAACACTTACAGGCTTGATACAGGTAACAACCAAAATGGAAGGAGTTGTCTGAATGCCTTGGCTGGACTGAAGCAGTGGCAAGAGTGGTCTAACACTCAGGAAAATCAGCCTGACTGATATCTTCAAAAAATTCCAGCTTCTATTAGCCAGTACATTGAGTTTTATAGTGCACATTTTATAATGTATCAAGAACTATAAAGAAAAGAAAGAAGAATATAGGAATGTAAAAGAAAGAAATGTGTACAGGTGCACTCCAGAAAAAATTCCTCACCTAAGATCATGTCAAGCACAGCATATTGCACATTTTGAACTCAGGCACAGTGGAATGATGGCTGCATGGGCTTGGTTTTATATAAAAAACAAGAAGATTACACGTTAGAACAACACCAGAGATTGAAAAAAACCATGTCACAGTGAAACAAAGACAAGGTTCATGAATCCACAGACTTGAGGCAATTTCCACTGTGTATCTTTATAATTCAGATGCAGGTCTTTAGCAAGAGATTTTCTGCTTCACTTTTAAAACTGTAAAAAATTGAATGCACAATAAAGGATCTTGGAAAAAAAATAGCATCATCATAACTCTATTAATGAATTTCCAGAATCAAAATATGTCCTATGATCCAAGAAATTCTGGACCAGTACCAGAACTGTGTTGCAAGAATAATTTTAATGATTTAGATAATACACTGTGATGATAAATAACTGTTGAACAAGACTGCAAAGATTAATTTTGCCCATTACTCAAGAGGAGAGAGGTCAGTACTTGCTTGGGGTTATTCTGCTGTTTGGTCTTGAATACTGCAATATTCTCCTAAGGCTTCTAATAAAAAGAAAAAAATATTTACTTCATGAATTAAAATAGACCCAGCTACAACCTTGTAATATGACATTTTGCTTTGCACATTATAAGAATTTTGATTTTGCTTTGCAGAAAGGACAGAACTTGTGAAAACTTGACCATCAGTCTGGCAAAATTAGTGTCAGTTTATCTAAAGAGCTAAACTGAGCAACACTTCAGTGCTCTAAGCATCACAAGATATAAACTTTTTTTTAACACAAGAGGCTTCAAGAAAGAATGGTCTTCAGACTTCTAACTGCAGCTTTTGACATAATTAATTAAGGGAGGTGGGCTGCAGAAATTGCTATTAATTCTTCTACCAATATTGCCCTTCTGTCTTTAGTCCAGACCAAAGAGGCAATAAAGCTGATGGGACCAGCTTTATTTATAGATTATTCACATAATTTAATGGCTGTCAAATGAAAGAAGACAGTTGCATCTGTATGTCCACAAAACTGCTGAAAAAAAGGAATAAAAAAGAAATCAAAGTGGCACTAAAAAACTTCAACTATGCATATATAGTGAGACAGAACAAATTGCACATGACACTTCAGGACAAAGATATAAAAAAACAACAAAAAAAAGCCCTGTTCATCCATTTAAGTAATTTGCATTTCCAAATCTTCACTTTTAGTGGAACTGCATAAAAGCTATTCAGAAGTTCATGTTCAGATATTCAGAAACTACATCAAAAAGTAGAAATATCTGCATTGTGGACTAATACTGATTACATGTAGTTCAAAGCTGGCACCCATGAATATGTATATACAATTTCCTTCCTAGATTTATTATTTTGCAGACCAATAGGAGAATTGTCCTAATAACCAGGAACCCCTCACTGCATGTATCTCCTTCTGGTTATATCAGAATATTACCTTGAAAGAATTACCCTTTCTTTGGTAAAATTTTAGTCCTCATTGCTCTTAGCGCTTGCAAGAGATGGCAATAGAAGATACATAAAATACTGATTGTATTAAAGCACAATGCATCAACAAGTACAAATATTTTTGGCTGATTTCAGTACTTCCAGAACATAGGCATTAATTACTTTTCTTAGATGAGCTTAGCAAATGCAATATTTAAAAGCATTAAAGACTTTTATGACAAACAAGGAGTATGACCTATAATGAGGAGAAACAAACAAAGAAAAAAGAGGTGTTTTAATTGTTACAGAGAAATAATGGAATATTTCTTCATCAGCAAGATTTGCAGAACAACATCTTGTCAGTCTGACTGGTGCCTCTGCTAAATATACTGGATTTTTTACTCCTATAATGCTCTATATGCAAGAAATAAAAGTTCAAGGGGCATTTCAGGAGAGCTTTACAGCCTCCTAGAACACTGTCCTATATCAAACAATCTTATTAATTGTCTTCACATTCTCTGTTGCCTTTCTTCCAGCAGTCTCACTACAGCTTGCCAGTTTCACCATAAACAAACCTTGAATCCAAAGTACTTTTGACTTACAGAGAGACAGAATTCAAGGAGCAGACATCTGGCCTATTTTTTGTGAATCTGTGTTGCAAAGCCTTTTGAAAATATGCTCTCCTCTGTCTCCATTCCTTTGAAAAAATTGCAGTTTGAGTATACATTCAAAAAAATCTTTAATTTTTTTTCTCAATGAACCAAACTAAATGCACTGTCAGAGCATTTCCAAAGCTGTACATTATGGCATACTATTTACACTGGCTGTATTTACAACACTGTGCTTCACATTTAATTAGCAGGAAAATTAAGAAAGATCACACAGAACCCATTAGCTTCAAATTGCATGCAGGGGTAACAAGAAAGTGTGGCAGCTCGCTTCCAATATTTTAAAATAACATTTTAATCAATTTCTTCCAAAGATCAACAAAAGAACCAAGGAGTGAATGAACTTTTTGGTAACATTTAAAAAACTAAAAGAAGTCTTCTAGACAGAAAATTAAAAATACTTCAGTCCATTTAAGGCTTCCACAGGTTATTGAAAATATATTTGTTCACAACAGGTAGGAAGTAAAAATTTGCTCTTCTTTGTCACTTTACATTAGGCTCTGAGAATCTGCAAACTACCATCAGATTGCATCTTTATGGTGAATTTTATATTGGCATATCACAGACTTGCTGCAGCACATCAATTTCCAACTCTCAAATTTGAAAGGAAAACACACCCAATTAATCAAGGAAAAGTTGTTTTCTAACTTAGATACCCACCAGCCCTGGCACAAAAGAATTGACTGATTAAATTCTACATGAAGTTAAACTGATGACACACATCATTTAGAACCAAAGGCTTTTTTTGCTGTTCTTAAATAGTAGAAGGTTTTACTGCCTCAAGGAAGTCATTATTTGGAAATGTGCTTTGGTCAGACACTTTACCTTGTCTGATCCACACAGTAGCTGGTCACCAGCTGTGGCCAGGACAGGAAATGTGGAAGAGTGCATAAAACAATATGCTGGATGCTTTTCCTCATTTCTTCTCTTCTTCCATTTAGAGGTGTGAGCAACAGGCAAGATTTCAGCCATTTAGTCTGAGTCTGCAGTAAAACAAAAGACATTTCCTCTCACCTACTCCTAAGTCAGTTCCAGCTCAGGATCACTGGAGCTGGACAAAGGTCCCACTGAGGAGTGTGGTCCCTATGGTTAATAGATATTATAAAGTTCCATGCTCATCTCCTTGTTCCTATAACTGCATCACAGAGTATCTGCATGGCAGAATTTATTCAGTTGTTCCAGATCCTACCCAGACAAGTATTTTCTGCATGCTACCACACAGATGAAAAACCCACATCCTCTTAGTGTTCTATCTTGCATAAAGGTCACTTTAAAACATACCCACTTCAAATATAAACACATCCAAAAAAGTTAGAAATCACCCAAGGGTTTAAGTGAGGACAATGATTTCCAGAAAAACTGACTTTCAAGCATGAGCTCATTTATTTTCAGTCTTTCAGTCAATTCATTACACTCAGCTGATGAGCTACAAGAAATTATTTTCCTTTTTTTTTTTTTTTTTTTTGCGCTTACTACAAATGTATACATCCACTCAATCAGCATAAAGTTCTTTCCAACAGACCACTGAGATCTACTAAGCCTGAAGCTCACATCTACCATCATCTCAGATATGTATTTCCTGGGAAAACCAACATTCTCTGTACAGAGAACTTTAAAAATATTAACTTCAGCAATGTTAAACAGACATTAATTTACCCAGTTTTGTTACTGAAAACTAGCTTACAGAACACTGCTAATGGCTCAGATAAGCAACTCTTCTTACTTATCTCACTTTTAAAATTTTATCCATGTCTGTACAACTGAATTTAGGAAATTCTCAACAGTATTTCACAATATGTAGTTATGCAATCAATTCCTCCACTCCAAAATATTTTTGTGAAAATGCTTTGTGAGATGCCGTATAAGAGTGAGACAAATCATCACCTGATTTTCATCCTTAGAGTCCAAGGAGGAATATTGGCCATGACTTGCTCAGACATGTCCACTGTGGCCTAAACTTGTTCAGTATTACTGCACTTACACAGGGTACTACGTGCAGTCTGCTCTGGCTATCCATTTACCAAACAGACATAAAGAATTTCAGTTTTTAAAGATTAAATGTGAGAGAAATGTTGGGCCATAAAGCTAATGCCAGATTTCTGAAACTAATTCAGGGGAAAGGTTATTCTGTCATCTAGCATAGCAGAAGTTTCTCTTGTCTGCTTTGCCTACACGTAACAGCAAAGTGGATTTCACAGAACTGCTGTTTAGAAGTACAGTATAGTTATAAACAACATTTTTAGTAAAATTAATTCACACATTTGCCTGAATGAGCCATGGGAACCATATGTATTTTTGTTACAGCCAGCCTCCACTTTTAGTGAGTCATTCACAAAAAAAAAGAAAAAGACACTTTCACTAGAAATATGAAAGCTGACTACTTTTTTCATGTGCTGGGATGACCGCAGTCGCCCCACCATCGATGAGTAATTGAAATTCTGCCTGCACCACTCACTTAGTAAAACCTTCCAAATGGAAAGGCAAAGTAAGTGAGAGGAGGACAGTGATACAACACTGCTGAAGACCCTCAGTATGTGACCATCCTCCCAGCAAGGTCTCAATGACAGATTTTAGCCATCCAGATGTAGAATTAGATGCAGCATGACCTTATATCATTGCTTGTGCAGAGAATCTCTAAAAAAGATTATATTATATATGTAATATAATATATATACAATATACAATATATCCCTGACTTTCCAAATACAAGAGGGAGGGATACAACAGAAACAACTTTGTGGTGAGGATCTTCACTGCTGTGGGCCCACTGGATAAAGCCAGTGTTAAGTCCCTATGTCCCTAAATGGACCAAGGTGAAGCAAATCATGCCATGCTTTTCCTGCAGGAAAAATGGCAAATGGAACCTGACAGTTGCTATAGGATTATAAGGGAAAATATAAGGGATGCAAACTTTGGCATTTGTGAGCTCATAAAATAAACTTCTGCTGATTGCCAGTTTATTTGGGGGAAAGGAAGCACTCTGTGAGAAAACTTTTTCAATATCATCAATACCAACCTGTGTAGGTGCTTCCAAAGTCACAGCTCATCTGTGTGAACACAACTCCTTAGCAGGCACATTGTCTTATCAACATGGCAAAAAATGGAACACCAGAACAAGGCTGTGGACTTGGTGGTACAGTGTTAGAATGTCTGAATGAGCCACACTGACACTGCTTCAACAGAAATGCGTTTTTAAAGAATATTTTATATGGTTTAGGTGTTGTTTTTCTAGGTCACCCAGCTTTAGGTCTCTGTTATAAGTGGCTAGATCCAAAACAACAAGTGAGTTTCCTGTTTCTAGCTTATCCTTCCCATTCTTCTTTCCTCCATCTCAGCCCTGTTTGTTGACACTGAAGCCTGCAGAACCCTAAAGTACTTTGTATTAGTTTTATCCATACCCTTAAAACCAGGGGCCTGGATACCTTGCTCACCTGCTTAGACTTACAATTTGTGTAATTGCCATGCCTATATCAGATGCTGACATTCCCTCAAGAGCTCAGAGGATGTCAGATGGAAATAATCACCACCTGGAAGAGGTTAAACTCAGTTTAGGCTAAGTGTCTAGTTTAGACCTTAAAGATATGTGGGATTGACTTAGATTCTGAAGCCTAAATGGACAAGAAGCACAAGGTCTAACCAGTCTTATTTTACAAATAAGTAACTGTGGCAGATATGCCCCTTCTAAGCACAGCTACACACCCCTTCTAAAATTATCTGTTTGCAGTGCCTCAGAAATAGAATTGTTTTTTCATTATTTTTGCATATCAGCCTTTAAAAAAAATCAGATAAATTTTTTATGAGTATTTAATAACTTGTATATGTAGAGTTGAAACAGTGTAGCCAACAATGTGTCAGTTTATGTCTTAAACTAAACCTAATCTCTATCATAACAAACATGTTATATTAAAAAACTGATTTAAACTTTTTAAAAACCCAAAAAACCAAATTGTCTACCTAAAGTATACTCAAAAAAATTGTCAATATATTAAAA
>JAOTQP010000251.1:1239592-1322270 GCA_026413545.1 Cichladusa arquata
TTTTTTTTTTTTTTTGTTTGACTAGGATCAGATTTTCTGTCAGCCAGGTTTCAGAACAGCATGATCATGTTGGAAGAATAATCACTGGGTGTTTCAATTAGTTTTAATTACCAGTCATGTGTTTCTCTTGGATAAAAGAACAACTAGAAATTAATTTAACTTCTTTTATTGAAGAATAATGACAGCCTCAAATTTGCTCAGCAGGCATTGGAATAAAATCTTGTTTGTTTTTCCTTAAAAATTCCAGGACAAATCAGAAGTTCTAGCTTCAGCTGAAACCCAAAACAACACACTAATATATATTTTTACTTTTTCTCACAGCAGCAAATTCTGAAAAATGCTCCAGAGTACTTAAAAGACCCCACACAGTGATTATTACTTTGTTCAGATAAAAATTACTGTGTGTCACTTTAGTCCTTGAGATGGGGGAGAATCTGAAGTCTGTGCTCTGACATTTTCACATACTGCCAAGTCCATAAGGGAAAAGTTTTCTACAGAACTCTTTGCCCTCCTTCAGGAGGAACTCAACAGAAATGGGGCCATCCACACAATAAATTCCCCAAACCCTGCAATACTATGAGACCACAAATAACCACACAGACTTTTGAAAGAACTTGGAAAAGTTTTTCCATCACAATGTTTGAAACCACAAAAAATTAATATCATGAAAAAGGGAAAGGGACTTGAAACCTGCTACTAATAATAGGTCATACCCTAGCAGCTCTTCACAGATGCAAAATAACAGTGAAAGCTTTTCTTAGAATCTTAATTGCAAATATTGATTTGAAGACCTAGATTTTTTTTTTTTAAATTTGGTGCAATCAACAGTAGAGGAATAGTGATTTACTTCTTAATATTATACTATATATATTATATTGTTTAATATTATCAACCATTTAGTGTAATGGCAAGTGCACTCTATTTACACTTTCTTCCATAGAATTTCTGAACAATTTACATCCATCACAATACTCCAAACATACAAGCAGTTTTCAAGAAGCATTCTTTGATGTAACCCCAATCTATAACTTGATTTTTATGTTTGTATGTGCTCGCTTTTTCCAGTGTAGGGTTGGTTTCCTTTGCAGTGTCTGGTGTGGGGCTGTGTTTTGGGTTTGTGCTCAACACAGGGTTGATAATATGGAGATATTTTTTGTTAATGCTGAGCAGTTGTAATTATTTTATGCAAGGAATATTTTGAAGTTAATCTTCCACTGAAGATGAGAACATTTTTATCTAAACCCTTGAGAGCACTGTAGAGAAGAGTAAGGTCAGGCTTAGACCTCTACTCCTGAAGTTCTAACCTGCATTAAATAGAGCTGCACCTTTACAAGAGATTTTCCTTCATCTTGAACATAGTCATTTTTCAGTTTAGGTGGCAGATAGATTTAAATTTAAAAAGTAAGCAATAAACATGAATAAATTCGACTGGAGAGCATTGCATAGTGCACATAACCATTATTTTTGCACAATGTAATCAAGATTTTTCTAGCAATGCACTAGTAATCACTAGTAATTTCTAGTAAATACATCATCTTAGATTTCCCATACAGATATGGGAGTCGAAAATTTAATTCTGGGCTTTTTGGTTCATCTTAATGCCCATTAAGTAACTGATATTAGATTCCAGCTTTGTTTATTTTAATACTTTCTACATGGATGCATATTACACAACCCAATAAAAACCTGTCTCAGAGAGAAAACTCTCATGTCTTCTCATGTTTTTCATTGCTTATATACCAATTTTTCAAGAGTATTGTACAATATATACTCAATAATGCAGTAAGAATATAATTATTTCATTTGAAATATACTGAGATATTGCAATTGCTCTTATAAAAACCCATCTATTGATGTCCAGAACTTACAAACTCAAATCCCAGGCCTTTATTGGAGGCACTTAATTCCTTAAACCAATGGGATTTTATTGAAAGTGAATTTTCAAAAGGCAAAGTAATTCTGAAACTTAATTCTTCCTACTAGTTATGAACTTTCTTCTGAAAAATTGCAATTCTTTGCATCTAAAGTCTAAACAATATTCTATAAATCAATATAGGTTTTTTTATTTAAGTGTCAGGTATGTACAACTGAACAAGGAGAAAAGTGCAAACTGGAGGTAGGAACAAATACCTATGACAACCAGCATGTACAGGGCAGATGTCATTATGCAATCTGCCTCTCCCATAGGAGAAAACAAAAAATTGAAAACCAGCAATTGGTGGAAAACAATTAAACTGCAACTAATGAAATGCTCACAGACTTGCTGACAAGTCCATCCAAGAGAATTTCAATAACTCACAAGCAGAGATCCCCACTAAACACAGAACTATCCAGTGCTATGATGGTTTTTTCTTGGTTCTGGTTTTTAATTTTTCCTGAGTTTCATACTAGAACCGTATTAATTTCAGCAGATTATGGACCTAGGCCATGTAGTTTGTTAAAACAGAATAAAAGGGTGTAGATAATAATAATAATAAAGATTATATTTGTGTTTTGATTGGTCCTTCAGATTTAGAATTTGATCCTGCCTTCCCCTATAGGAAACACCTTTTCAATGGAGAACTCCAAACTCAACACACACAACAGCAGATACAAAAGAAGATCAAGTGTCCACAAGAACTCAACATGCACAGCAGCCGTCTTTCTCAGAAGTATAGATGGATTTGCCAAACACTGTCTTTTCTGTTTCTCATTCAGTTGAGGATCAGATTCCCAGCTTCACGTGGATCACCTTTTAGTCTTTTTTTTCCATATTAAAAATTGTGGGTTTTTTTACTGCTTACATCTAAATTAGCAAGTAATGAGAACTAATAAAAACATATCTACACAGAGAAGCAGTTGATGTTGAAGAGCCAGTTTCCACACTGTGCATGTTTAAAAGGGTTTTATTTCAATGAGTTGTGGTCTGGTAACCTGTATGAATCATTACCTGCAGCTGGAATGCATTAAATGTGTTTCTGTGTGTTTCCTTCAGTTCAGCTTCATTTGAGACAATCAACAAACAAGGTCATGCATATTGAAATCACTCCACATCATGAACCAAAGTGTTGGAAGCATGAAAAATTATGAGATTTAATTTGAAAGCATGCTTTTGATCCAAACTGAAATCCTAATAGAAAGAACTTTACAGAGGGATGTCCGTTTTATAAGTTGTCAGGAATTGTACATAAATGGAAATAAACTCTCTGTATAGGTGGTGTCAAGGGGTGAGCTTTGGCAGGGTGATCTTTTCAGAGAGGAGGGTTAGAGAGGAGCAGTTAGATCACAGCCTTGGAGACATTGTCTGATAATTTTTCAACTTGTCCCCACAAATTAGAATGTGGCAAGCTCACCCTGTGCAAGTGACAACTGCTCTGTGCTGGCCTAAGATGCATTGCATGACATTAACAAGGCACTGCCAGCACTGAAATCATTGACACTCCACTCACTGAAAGGTTTCTGGACAGGACAAAAAGCTGCTCGCTAGTGCACTGGCAAAGACAAGATAAACATAGCAGACATCTGTTCTCATGGAAAACTCTTCACAAGTTACTCGCTATTTTCCAACCACAAAAGATTTACACTCACGCTTTAATGGAAAAAGCAAACTCTAGGCAAGAGTGACGTTGGAGCAAATTGAGTCCTGTTGAATGCAAAACCAGAACTGCCATATCAGAACAAGAAAATAACACATCCAGACTGTTACTCTGCTTCCAAAAAAGGCTAATTGCAGCTTTTGAGGGTAGCTTAGGCTCCTCATAAACTGAACAGCTCTGTGCAAGTCTGAGGAGTGAATTTCAGCCTGACTGCAGCCTGACCATAACGTCTAAATTCAGCAAGTATGTGATCACAAGAACACAGCTTTTTTTTTTTATTTTATTTAACATAAGTACCAATATTAATTTTATCCTGAAATATAATCATGTCACACAAACCTAAAGAGACAGCTTAAGTCAATATTTGCAGCAGATACCTCTGAAAAAGCTGAGACACTGCAGAAATATATTTCACCATTCAAGATTTTTTTCAACTTCATGAGCCCCAAATCTGACTTCCTCCAGAATGGTGAAAATCTTAACACTTCTTTTTTTCAGTTCTTTGCTTTCCATTTAGGGATATTCCCTGATTCCTGGGGAACAGCACTCATTTCTTGTAGTAATAGCATTATTTTAACTGCAATCCCTCATGTAAGTGCTATCCAATGTGAAATGTAATTATGCACCCACAGAATGCATTAAGGTTTTCACAATGGTGTAAATTATTATTAAAAATTAATATAACTATTAAATCCTTGAAAATAACAATTATATTTAACAATTACTGTAAAAGGCATTTTCTATCATGCATAGCAGTTTTTAATTTCTTTCTTATTAACAACAGAAAAAGTTTGGCTTAGAGTTTTTTGTGACCTGTACACCTGCACATATGTACCTGCAAGTGAATAAGTAAACCTACTACATTCACTTAGGTTATCTGAAAAAATTTCTTGATGCCATTTATTCTTCCTCTGACGTGGAATATCTCCATTTACCAGCACCTTTGCAGTGTTAATATTTCCTCAGTATTGGCATTTCTCCTGCTCTCTGCTGTTATTCACTGGTGCAACCTGCTGTAGTGGTTCTTGGGATATAAACAGAGTCCTATGAGAAACAAGTCCAAATCCACCAGCCAGTTTCACATGGCTTTGTACAGCAACCAGGAGGCATTAACTGCCTGTCCTGTCCAACAAAAAGCTCTTGGTTCCATTTCCAGTACCACCAATTTACCATCTTCCCACTCCTTACTGTGTGACAGTGCATTTTCCACAATCCTACAGTCTGAATGCAGAATGAAAGTTTCTTCTGGGTGAACTAGTCTCAGTAGGTAAAAAGTTTGGAATTTCTAACTTTTAAAGAAAAACATTGCGTATACTTCATCTTTAACCTCAAATTAGACAAGTTCCTGGGTTTTCCTGGTAAGTATCAGCACCATTCTTTAGCTCTTTGTGTCCCCTTGGCCATGAGCATATTCACCTTTCTATATGAATGGTGTTATTTTTTCCTAGCCCTGCTGGTTTTGCTAGGTTATTTTCTCCTCATTAACTTTTCTTTATGTTTTTCTATACTCTGCATCTTCTTCCTCAATTTTCCTGTTTTGATGCATTTTGAGTTCTTCTCTTTTCTTTCAGTCCTGAGTTAACAGACCTTTAGTCTCTGATTTCAGAAGCTTTCAGATCTTTTCCTCTTTTCTCTGTTTTAGTGTTCTCATCTCTTTCTTGACATTTCTTCACATATCTTTCAGTACTTTAAGAAGATGGCCAACAGTCATGTCACTGAACTGGAGACTTGCTTTGCTAAAATTAGAATGTATTGTATTTACATATATAATCAACTCAGCCACCATATCCATAGTACCTCTCTATGCTATAGCCAGTCACTTGCTCAAGAGTAAATCTTCCTATTTCTTTTAAGATTATTTTCACTCTTGGAGCAAATTGCTGGTATCCTAAAATTCACACATATACTTCAATTAGCAGAAATGGACCAATTTTAAAGGAGAATTACTGATTTAAGTCAGATTAATCTGATTTACACCAGGTCAGGCTTTTGCTCTTGACAGCACTGTTTGATTTTTTAATAATAATATGTCAGTTAAATTTGTTCATAGGCTTTATTAACTAATTCTATTTCAGGCATGAGGAGACAAAGGAGGCAAGGGAAGGCTTGTTTACATATAAGAGCTGGTGATATTTTCAGTAGTAGGGTAGGTCAGATGAATGCTGCCATTACAGCATCCAAGACTATGACTGCTGTCAGGCTCCAGCTGATTAAGAGGAACAATGAGTGGGTTTCAACAGTGGAGGACAGCACAGCAAAGAATTTTATCTCCATGTTATCATGAGACTGTATTACTAAATTATTATTATTATTATTATTGTTATTGAATGTCTAAAACCATAATTTTTATAGTTTTGTCAACCTTTCTGTTCATGGTTCTACAGTTCTGAAAATGGATGCAACTTAAATCAAAAGGACAAAGGCTGATACAGCTGAATTTAACAGAACCATGCCCCTGAAGAAAATACACCATTGGAAGGAAATGAAAAGTTTTGTTATCTATCTAAAATACATCTCTGCACACTGTGTTTTGTGCTACAGTTTTAAGGAGGTGTTTCTTGGGCCGATTTTTAATGGAATTGTTCTATTGCCTACTTCCTTTTATTACAGTGGTATCTAGTGTCCTTGCACTGCAGTATATAACCATAACATAACCACACACGTCCACAGCCCTGCATTAATCCCATCAGTCTTTCCTCCACTTGCTGCAAAATCATTCTGCTCTCACAGAACAGCTGACCACTGTGCTGTGTGTTGAGGGTATGATGAAGTGGAATGCCTCTTTATGACAATTTTGGTGCAGAGCTCCCACAGCCCACATCAGTGATTATTTATTTATGAGCTCTACTCATAGTTTGAAAAATCACCATCCCAGCCATTCTGAGGCAAGTCTAGAATGCTGTGCTGTCTAGAATGGCTTTCATGGCCATTTTGACAAGAGGAGTACATTTGAGGAATATCTTGGGGGAATATTTAAGAAGCAAGGGGAAGTCTAACTCGATCAAATAAAAAATTTCTGAAATTAGACATGTTTAGCCTTTTCCCAAAGGCCTTGATAGATCCAGTAACAGCTATTACTAGCACTTCACATGACTGGGGAGAGGAAAAACTTTATTTCCACAGCTTCACAAAAATGCAGTTCAGAATGCCAAATAATTTTTGTTCATAGTCTTTCTTTTTCAAAGTAATCCCTTTGTTAAATCTTTGCTGGTGATGTTTTCTAGATTTCCAATCACTTAAGAAAAGTGGTTCTGAAACAAAATTGGGTGACAAGAACTGTACTAGAATCTCTTGTATTAGAAACAAAAAGAACTAAAATCAGGAGGGGAAAAAAAAAAAACCTCAACAAACACTAAGAAAAAACCCCACCAGCTAAACTTCATGCTCAGTACTTTGTATTTCATGGGCATAATACAGTGAGAGCTTTGCATCCAAAACAGTAATCAAAAAGCAAATACACAAAAGCTAAAATATCCTGAAATACATCATGATAGAACTAAGAGTTAACAAGCCCATACAAAGCTGCCTAAAGTCAGAAATAATTACTGGTTACAAAAAGTCTTGTTGGCAGCATTTAATGCTGGGGCCTTGAATTTAGAGAAGCATGCCTCTAGGGCAGAATGCATGTAAGGCTTGAAAGTCAGGAGTATGCTTCCACTTGGCAGTTCAACAGCACACTTCCATGCTGTACTCATTTTTATATTATTAGTAAGCAACTTGAGGAAATCACATTGCAGTCAATGTGCTTATGCAGGAATTTGTTCTCGTCCACATCAATTGGCAGAGTAACAATATACTAGAGTTGGCCATGCTGATGACAAAGAGGGTTTTCCTCGTTTCAGCTACACCTTTGGAAGGAATTCAGATACAAAACCCAGAACATTATCAATTTGCATAGAGCAGCTCCTTAGATACAGCCAGGATTTGACAAGAGCATCTGAGAAACAGCAATGCTAGAACAGATAAATACACAAAGGAGATAAGGAGCTTGGGTTGATCAGTTTGCAATTAGGGATTCTGTCAAGTTAAACAGAGTCCCTCCATGGCTCTGCTGTCATGAATACCTAGAATATTGTAGAATAATGGCACTATTGGTACAGATCCTGAATCGTGTAGCTGAGAAGAAAAGTGGTGACCTATCAGAACTGCACACTTTCTTGTTAGCCTTTTTCCCCTCTACGTTTGGTCCTGGAAAATGTGAGGCAGTACTTGCAGTTGTTACTACCCTTTTCTCATCACACTTGCGTTAAACATTTTGCCAAGAGAAAAGGTACAAATCTTCTCTGTGAACAGCTCTGTAGAAAACACTTCTCAAAATGAAATATCACTAATTGTATATAAATTTCAGATTAAGAGATGTTTGCACTACACAACTGTACATTAAAGCAACCACAACTTGCAGAAATAGTAAAGTCTGGTAACACTTAAAATACTGTTAGGCACTAAATCCATTGGGGTTTTGCATGTAGATATACTAAACTGATTGAGCAAAATATTGATACATATTCTCATATTCTGATATGTGTAAATACATTAAATCCATCCTCTCTGCTCTTCATTCAAAGGTAGAATCTCAGTTTAAACAGCAAGTCCATAGTACACCATACTGTGTTTTCAAACAGTATCAGCAGCAGTACAATCTTTTGGAAACAAGGAAGAGCATGAGTAGGAGATGTTCAGAAACTTGCAGGATACTTCAATCCCAGGCTGCCTGCTGGATGTCATTCATCCAGGGCACAATAATGACATCGTGCTACTTGAAGAAAAGGTTTTTCTTAGTTCATCTTTCCTCTATGCACATAGGATGTTCTGGTCTCACAGACAGCAAGCAGGAGTTCTCTGCCTCAAAAGCCATTTTTCTGGACTGCCTTCCATGGATGTTTTCATAGGCACTGCATTCAGATCACACAGTATCAGCTTAAAAATTCTTCCTCCTTTAGAAATCTGACAGCATTTCATCACCTGAATGTGGACCATGTCTTCAGGGTGAAAAACAAGGGAAAGAAATAGACAGTTTCTGTATATTCCTGGGTGTTTCTAGCAGAGATGCACTGTTCTGCACTTAGCAGGTGTGCCAGCACCACTGCAATCTCCATCTCCTCACACTGACAGTGACACTGCCCTAGAGGCTGCTCACCTTGAATTCCAGTTGACTAACAAATGCTGCCTTGTTTTTGAGGGAGCTGCCTGCATCTCTGCAATTGCTTCTGGTGGCATTATATCCTCAGGAAAATCTCCCCTTCAGGAATTTTTGCTAACTGTTGGAGCCACCTGGTTAAAGAAGCCTGGTCTCAGAGCTTGGGATGAAAAGAAAATTGGAAAAAAAACAAAAAAGAAAACACAAACAGCAACCAAAAATAAATCTCATATTTTAAAAGAACACATAGATAGTACTGGTATTAAAGGTTTCTGTTCTTTAGTTTCTTCTTGTGCTTTTTCTCTGCTGAAGATCAAATGTTCATATGTGACACCTTTTTGTCCAACATCTGTTGAAATCTGGAGAAAGGTTTATCCTTGACAACTTTTTATTAGACCACTAAAATTTCTCAGTGGTAAAACACCTTTTCTTTATTCCCTTTAATCCCTTCTTGCTTTCATCAACATGTCCTTAGCCAAAAAGTTTCTCTTGCCATAAACAAATCAAAATGGACCCACAGAACCAGAGGAATAAATAGTATATATGGCCTTCATTTTAATGTCTACAGCCCCAGGCTGAAAAGCTTGAAGTGGTTAAATAAATGGGAAAACTCACAGAAACTCTTCTTTCCTGAGCATCCCTTACTCTGAAAGAATTTCCTTTCTCAAATATTTCTTCTTCCACAAATAGTTTTCTGATTTTCCTTTAAATGCATCCTCCAATTAGTCATAGAAATAAATGAGATATCATTTATTGATAAGAAAGAAAGAATAATCTCAATTCTTTTGATATAAAACATTTCTATTCTTCTCATTTTCAGCTGAATATCAAAAATGTGGGGTTTACTTTTTATTTATGTGTCAATTTTATTTATGTGTAAGTATTTCAGTAAATAAATGCTATGAAAAAGAAACAAAGCAACTAAAATATGCATCTTAAACTGACTCAGCTGAATGATGAGCTAGATACAATTTATTTCAGCAGAAGTATGCAGAGAGTTTGGGAAGAAAATTCGGCATTTGTTCAGCATTTAGAGGCTAGAGTATAAAAATATATGTGTTAAAAAACTGAACTTTACTTTCTATTATTGTTGTTACTATTAATATGATGCTTTTACTGTTGTTTTAAATAGAAAATACTGTATTTTACATATTCCCAAAGCATTCTTATTCTTATTCTTATTCTTATTCTTATTCTTATTCTTATTCTTATTCTTATTCTTATTCTTATTCTTATTCTTATTCATGGAGATGAGGGTCACTGCCTCACCTTGGCTCAGCAGATGGTGATAGAATACACACTTTTGGCACATCCTGTATTGCAACCTAAGACAAGTGGTTTGGGTTAGAGGGGACCTTAAAGATCATGGGCAGGGACATCTTCCACCAGATCAGGTTGCTCAGGGCTCCATCCAACCTGGCCTTGAACATCTCCAGGGATGGAACATCCCGAGCTTCTCTGTGCAACCTGTGCCAGTGCCTCCCCACCCTCAGTAAAGAATTTCTTCCTAATATCCAATCCAATGTTGCCCTCTTGTCTTATTTTTCCATTATCTTGCAAAAAGTCCCTCTCCAGCTCTTTTGCAGTGGTCCCTTTAGGCACGGAAAGCTGCTGGAAGGTTCTCCCAGAGCTTTCTCCTCTTCAGCTAAATAACTCCAATTCTCAGCCTGTCTTCACAGGAGAGGTGTTCCAGCCCTCTGACCATCCTCATGGCCTCCTCTGGGCTCAATCCAGCAGGTCTGTGTCCTTTTTATTCTGGGGCTCTAGATGGGGTCTCACCAGAGAGGAATAGAGAAGGGAGAGGAATCCCCTCCCTCGACCTACTGGCCACACTGCTTTTCTTGCAGCCCAGGACCTGCCTGGCTTTCTGGGCTGTCAGTGCACATTGCCAGGTCATGCTGAGCTTTTTGCCAATCAACAACCCTAAGTCTTTCTCCTCATGGCCACTCTTGATCTGCCCAGCCTGTGTTTTGCTTGGGGCTGCCCCAACCCATCCACTCTGTGTCAGGGCAATCACCTACCTTGGACATCCATCAGTCATCATCTATCTTGAACCATGTCATAAGTGAATCCTTCCAAAATGAAAACATATGTTTTTTATAATAACAACTTCTCTGTCACCAGTACTGGCCAGGCTTTGTAGCCTACAAACTTCTGTGTCACAGTATTTAATCTTCAGTTGGTAAGTTGTGAGCGTTAACGCCTCCTTTAACAAAGTATTTACAGACTTCACTTATTGCCTCTCTTATAGTCAGAGAAATAAAATTAAAAGGATTTTTAAAGGGAAATACAAAACCTATAAAAGGTTTCTTTGTATTATGGGACATGGATTCAATGTGGCTTATCACAACATCCACCTGTGTGCTTGCAGGTTGATGACCTCCAATTCATTAAAATTGAAGAGGCCCATTCAGAAGGCAGCATCTCTTACCTCTGTCTGTTGTAGCTGTGGACTCTTTCACAATATAAGTGTTTATTAAGGAGAAATGCATACCTGAGAGACATGATAATGAGCTGTAGTACCACAGATCCACTTTTTGTCCATTAATTATTTAGCATATCCACAAGAAGACTAAACATCTAGACCTATTAGGTACCCACTATGTGCATGAAAAGTATAGCAGTTACTTGCCAGCTGCATACCTTAGTCTGAAAAATCATCCTCATTATAAAATATTTATTTCTTTGTATAGACATAAATTATTAGAAATACCAAGGCTTGCAAAAGGATCTAGTGGAGAGAATACCAAAATACTAAATACAATGCTACAGCACAAACAGCAAAAACCTGTATAAAATCTCCCAATATATACAGCACAGACAGCACTTAAAATACTTGTGCAGTAAGAATAAAATGACACACTAAAGTTAAGTGCTTGGTTTCATAGTTTCCATGCAGGCATTTTACACCTGTCAGCTTGCTGCCTTGGTTGGCAAAGTCACTGTGTGCCCTGAGCCCTGTGGGATGCTGCTGTGGGAAACACAGCCTGGGCAGCAACAAAAACAGTTCAGCAGGGCTGGAGGGAAACGAGAGCTAAGACATTGTCTGATGGCAGTCTTGGGTTACAATCATGAGAAATAAAAACTATTCATGAAGACAACATCAGAGGTAAGCCAAGCAGGCTGATACAAATAAGTGCATTCTACAGTTACACAGCAGATGAAGATAGGCTTTGTAAACACTGTAAGTGCATTTATGATTTACCAACCCCTTTGCATTAGTTAATTGCTGTCTTTATTTTCCAAAGTAAACAGCTTTTTTTTTTTTTTTCCCAAATGGATCATGATTCAAGTGAACTAAAATTATGACTAAAATGAAACTGTCAAGATATCTATTTTTAGATCTTCTGCTGCTCTTAATTTGAATTACAAGTTGCATGTACCTTTTAGACAGGCTTTCCTTCTCAAGACAAAGTTCATCCATGTAAATATGGTGTGATGAAAATTATATATAATTTAAAAAGTCTTCAAGTTTGGATACACATAAGTCAGTTTTCCAATTGCTACATAATTCAAAACCATAGTGGACATCCTCACAGACTTTAAGAACTTTAAAAGCAAATGTGAACAGTATTTAATTAAATTTATGTGGGACATGGAAACCTATAAGATCTTTCCTTCCAGTCACAGTTCTTTCAAAATACATTCAGAACTTGAAGAATAACACTTATGTATCCTTATTTATCTGCTGCCTGAAAAATAAACAGTTTAAGATAGAATAATGTTCCAAGAAAGATGCATGCCAGCTTCTAGCTCCAAATTACACTTAACTTCTTAAAAAAATTATTATTTCTTTAAAATGCAGACTGCAAAATACTTGGGGCTTCTAAACAAGTGGAGTAGAGAAACACCTCCAAATCTGTACTTGCAAATGCAAAGTTCTCAGAGATCCTGAACTGTATTGGTATGAAAAACAAGGAGAATAATTTCTTCCTAAAATGAAAAATGGGAACCACCACCTTTCAAATAAACAAATGAATGTTTATGAAATAAATAAACACATAAAGTCGCTCATCAGACTTTATCTCTCATTCTGCTTCTCCTTGTTTCTCCTTGTTCTATCTTTTCTATTTCACAAAAATTATCAATTCAGGTAGCACTTCACTATTTGCCAGATAAAAAACTACAACAAGAAAAAGTACATCAGTATCTCTCATGCACATTTTTCATTTCTTTCCTAAGACATTGTGAATGTCTCAGGAAAACTTTGTGGATTCTAACCAGCAACAGGGAAAACTTGTAAGGAATGCTTTGTGGTTTATGGCCTGTAACAGGAATTTCAAGTGTAGAAAAGACATCTTTGCAGGCAGGAATAAAATAATAAAAAAGCATGAATGTCCTTCCATTTCAAGTCAGTGCTCATATTCTGGCAACACATCCCCTTCACAAGTCATGAAATAGGGTTATTGCTGCTTTTGTGTGTGTCCATAGCAATTGCAAGTGTTAGTCAGTGTGCTTGATGCACTCTAATTGTAAAAAAAACAGAACAAGAAAAAACTGGGCCCTTCCCCAAGGAACATATACATACAAGATAAAAGATTTTAAAAACTACCAGCAGAAGAATTTCAGAAAGCAGTTTCTCACCAACCCAAAAAATGGGGTTTATGTGTTGCTCATTAAGAAGACACCTATGCTGAAGCTACCAAAAGCACATATGCCTGACATATTCTATTTCTGCAACAGAGAATAACAGAAGAAAGAAAATACTGCTATATCATATTGTATGTGAGTGCATGTACCTGTACCATGCTAAAAAAAGAATGCTTGAGGGAAGCTATAAGCCCCACATGACAGATTGTGCAAAGTCACATGCCAGATTTCCCTTTTTAGAAGTACAGAAATAAAAATTAAAGAAAGAGAGGGGGGAAGCCACAAGAACTGAAGTTGCTAGAGGCTTGCACAGCCTTACATCTCCTATTTTAGGCTGCAATTATGAAAACTCCCCTGAGCAAAATGAATCCATGATCCCATTAAACCCATGGAAACTATCTCTAGTTTGCATGGGCCATGGTTTTACCAAGGATATTGAGGGACCCTTTAGTGCACATTGCAGCATGGCTGCATTAAGGCAGGAAATTAACTACAGAAAGTTCTGTGGAGCAATCATCAATAATTAATGCTTCTTTCCATTGATTTTTCAACTCTCATACCATATTACAGAGACAGAGACCCAAAAAAAAAAAAAAAAAAAACATTGCCAAAGGCCTTAGCTTGACCAGAGGAAAAGGCAAACACACACTGAGCTCAGAACTGCTAGTTCTGATATTATCTCATGGTTGGGTACCATGACCTGCACTACCTGCACAGGCACAGAGAGCCCTGTGGCAGGAGCAGGTAGGAAGTGCTTAGGAACAGCTCAGCCCATAAAAGCCAACCTTAGGGCTTGATTAAGAAAGAGACACCTTATGACTCACAAATCAGTATTAAAACCCCTCACACTTCTTAATACCAGTTCTGAGGGAAGGCATTTTTCTCAGGAAGTGTTAACAAATTACTGATAAAATACCAAAATTGGCTTGTGGCAAGCTGTATTTTGCCACTAGCATGATATAAGCCATGGTTTATATGCAAGTAAAAATTTTCAAATGAGACTTCTTATTTAGTTAGTTATTCTTGCAAGCTTGTCTATATAAAGTGTTTCATAGGTCTTTCAGGTATCTGGAAGGCTATCACTTAATATCCCATGTATCCACTGAGAAAATTTAGGGCTCAAAATCTAGAATTGATCATGTAATTAGAAAATCAGATTATTCCCGAAATGGAATAATTTACAAATTAAGTAACTCATATGTACAATAAAATTCTCACATCAAAGAACATGTATGTGGAGAAAAAAAGGCAAGAGGCTTCTGCAAGCCACTGTGCTTTGATTTGGATCAAAATTTTGACCACATCCGAGTTTGAAAGCGTTAGCATAAAAGCTGTTATTCTTAGAAGCTGCATGTGTGCCCACTGAATTGATGGTTACTGGCACCTGGAACCCTCATTGTTCTGTTCTGGCACTGGGCTGGGTTTCCTCTTTCTTTGTGAGGCTGTTCCACTTTTTTGGGCAGTAGAAATGTGCCTTTGTAGGAGCTCATTCTCTCCTGCCAGCCCATCACATTTGCTCATCTTTGTGACCAATAAACCATGACTGGCAATGGATCTGAAATTACTGTATCACCTTTTTTAAAACTGGTTTTACTGATCTGGAAAAAAAGCAAACACCACTTCAGCTTATGACAATATCAATCAGAGTTCCATGACTAACACACTGAAGAGCTGATTATATAAAATAGAATAAAATAGTTAAAATAAAATAGAGGAACACAGAATGAATTTACTTGGGGCTTAAAGCTAGATTAACTTATTTAAATTTGACTCCAACTTTACTCAGTTTTCACACCATTGCACACAACCATCAGGCCTTTTTGAACACCAAAACCAAGCTTGTCATGAAAAATCAATAGTGCAAGCACTTTCTAATAGCATTACAATCTAAATCATAAGGAAATTAGTAGCCTGAAAATGAGTTACCAAAAATTGAGCAATAGGGCATGATTTCATGCACAAATTTCAGAGGTGTGGAAAAAAGATACTACAAAATCTCTACAAATTGAGAAAATATGCTTTCACCACACAGAAAATATGGCATAAGTAAATAAACAGGCACATACCAGGCATTAATTCTGAATATATAGTGTGTTAGAGTATTTATTAGAATGATTGGTAAATGAGGAATTGCAACACTGCTTCTTGTCTTTTTGCCTCCTGCCTTCCTCCTCTACTGCTGGCACAGTCAGTCAAAAGCTGTAACAAAGCAACAGAACATGATTTTATTAAAGCAAACCCTGCTCACATTGCTGAATGCTTAAATGCAGCCACCCTTCCTTTTAACACAAAAAATAGAGTTACAAACTAGAATTCAGTCATGTCTGCTTGTAAATATCAGTACAGAGAAACCAGAACCCCAGATAATGTCTTTGGGTGATAGCATAACGTAGAGTATTAGAGATGTCACTCATTTCCTGGAGATTAATAAGGGACAGATAGTCCTTCCTATTACCATGGGGATTTGATGAAAAATCAGGAGAACAAGAGATGTCCAAGAAAACACATGCGTGTTGATGTCTCTCTTTAAACATGTTCAACATGTCAAATGCCAGCTTTTTCAGAGGTCACTAGATCACCATTCTACAAATGCTCTGTGTGTGCCCTTTATCTGCATCATTTAGAGAGACTTCTCTATATCTTTCGGAGTCCACAGCAGCTTAGAGCTAAATCTGCATTAAGCCAATGAATACACAAAGCAAAATAATCTCAAAGTTTTTCTTATTGGTAAGCAGGCAGACCGTGTTCTTTTAAAGCAGTCACAAGGGAACTAACACTGTCCTGTGGTATTGAAGAAAAACCTCAGCTGCAGGTTCCAGGCACAGCATGACTCAAAAAAGATAAATTAATTGCTTTAACACTTAGGTATGATGAACCAGATGAACCAGAAACTACAGTTTTAACAAGAATTTTTTAAAGAAAGTATAAGAAAGTATCAATTAAGAATTTCACTTAAGTGTTAGTAAGGATTTCATATTCCACCTCAGAACATGGATGCATATTCTGCTCAGGCAGTGTAGCAGTGCAAATCTGGGTGAGCAATAAAACAGTAAAAACACTAATTAAACTGTACTGGACATGGATCTACTTGAAATCAAAAGAATCTACAATTGAAAACAATTATATTTAGAAGCCACATGCTGACATAATGGAGTAGGTTAGGATTTGAAATCAGGATGCTCTGTTCTCATCTCTGCTATCAATATATAATCTTGAACAAGTCTATACCTTTGAGGTGTTTATGTTCCTGCTAACTTGCACCATCCATGGTACAAGACTGCTCTAAGATTGTTCAGCACACACAGCCCTTGGCTTCTCTAAGGCCTCTCCATTTTATTCACACCACAGAAAGCACCACTGGTAAACACAAGAAGTGATTTCAGAAGCCCTTGATCATGCAAAGTGAAGTGCTCTGTTCAACTAATCACTCATCTCAGTGGCTCTAGGTCTTGATTTCATTTACAGGAATTTTAGGTAAAACTGCTTTCTCACAAGATTTAAAACAAAACACAAGAAAAGCACATCAGCTCTGTGAAGGAGAAATTAAAAGAGCCACAACCCCCCTTACTCTACAGAATTTGTCATTTTTAGGTTCTTGGAACCATTTTGTATAAAACTGTGGGAACAGAAGAACTTATGCTAGTACTGACTGTTCCATGGTGAATTAGTTTATCTGGCAGCTGCTTGCATGAGTTATAAGAATTATAAGAAATGCAGAATAAGAATAATAACAATAACAAGAATGAACAACAAGAATAACAAGAATTAATAACAAGAATAATAAGAGTAATAAGAAATACACTTAGAAATCAACAACTGCTCAGTAAAGAAATATGTCAGGAGATACAGGTGACAGAAGAAGTTTGGAAAAGCTAAACTTGTCATTCATATCCAACAAAATAGCAGTACTTGAAGATACCAAACCAAAATTAAGTCAGTGAAAAGGTCATAGAAATTGCTGAAGAGAGAGCTCATTTTGTGTGATGGGCTGATACTTCAGAGCAAAAAAGTAGAAAAAAAAGCAAAACAACCCAAACAAATTTGAGTCTGATATGTAATAAACGAAGAAAAATAAAAAAAAAAAAAAAACAAAAACAAAAAAAAACCAAAAACAAAACAACAAAAAAAAACAAACAAACAAACAAAAAAAAAACAAAAACAAAAAAAAAACACCAAGGGTATGATTAATACCAGTGTACACAGATCCAAAGAAAAGTTGGCAGACAAAAGGCAGAATGTAGCCAAGAACTTGGAAGATGAGCAGAGGTAAGGCAAAAGTATATTAGAAGTTAAGAATGTTAAGTTAGTCAACAATTGCTGGTCTGCAAAGATCAGGGGATGTGCTGATACTCTAATGACAGATTGAAAAACATGGCATATTTCTTCTCTAATGTTCCTTGCTTCTTTATATGTTTAAATAATTGAGAAAGATAGCTAGAAAGAAATTGGAACCTTTTGTCACAGTAGACTTCTAAATAAAGAACAGAACGAAACCAGAATCTCTAGTTAAATTTCCAGATGTAAAGTATCAGTAGCAACCCCCAAGCTGTAATTATACTCTTGCTTGCTACTTTACTTCCTTCTCCATGTGTGGTCCTAGATCTGTGTGACAGATGGTGAGCAGTTTTTCAGTGCATCCCAGAAAGGTAGAGTTTTTAGCTAATTTGCCCTTAGTGGATGGCATTTTCCTTCTCCCCAAAAGCCAGCCAAAAACACAGAAAGCAATTTATGTTGTGGGGTAGATGGCCAGTGTCTCAGTATTGCACAATAAAGTCAAGGCAATGAAGGTTAGGAAAAGAAAATAATGCAGCTGGGAAAGATGAAGTAGAATTACCTGTTCCTCTGCAGCAAGAAAACTGGAGTTTAAACATGAGAGCTAAACTAAGAGTCATGCAGGAAAGTAAGCAACTCATTATTACAGCTAGAGTTGACTTGTATTACAGAATCAGCTCCAACAAGGGAAAGGAATAGATCCAAGCCCTGATGGCTTAGTTAATAACAGTACAGGAATTCTCAAGAGTTCTCCTTCAGTATTCAGAGCTATGTATGCACAGAATCATTCAAGCTCATCTATTTTTCCTGCCAAAACTATAAGTGAAATATTTGGTTTTCCATTTGAGGCACCTAGATTAAATTCAATTTACTTGAAACATACATTTTTGCTTTTAGGTGTTCCAGTAGAAATGTGCAGACATGAGGAATCTGGTAGTTTCCACTGTCTGCATTAGTGCCTTTAGAGAGAAAAATGCAGAATTGTTGTAGGCCAAAGTAAACTAGAGTGATGCTGAGGAGGTCAGGAAGGGTTGTGAGAGAACAGCAAAACACAGAGAACATGCTCATGTGTTCCCCTGCTGACAGGCAGCTATGTCAAAGCTCAGCTGAAAAAGACTGACATTTCTGGATCATCTGGTTTTCCTGAGCCCAGCACACTCCAGAAGAGGTATCCAAGAAATAGAAACAAATGCCAAAACAACCACCTGTGAGAAAGGAACAGGTCTTTTTCTTGAGATCACTTAATGGGATATCTAAGTGCAGAAAAAGCATAACAAGCAAAAGCTGCAGAATATCTTTCCACATGCCTTAAATCAAAGCCTGGCACTTCCACGTCATCAGTTTTTCATTTCACAGTGAAACAAGCCCTAAAAATCACTAAGCCAAGGAAAAGAAAGCAAGGAAATTTATCAAGTTATTTATTTTCATGGCGTCAGAATGACATGAGAAAAAGTATTGCACCTTCCCACTTCCTTTAGATATAAAAGAGTGTGTCCAAAGGTTTTCTGCTTTCCTCAGCTGTGCTAATTACCACACATCTGCCTGAAGTTTTTATGCTCCCTTGTAAATAGCTAGTGTTAGCCAGCCATAGAAATGCACCAGTAGGGACCTTCACAATGAAAGCAATCCAATGATTTCAAGGGTATTTGTTTAGCACTCCAGCAGCGTCTGCTTTCCCACCTTAAAACCCAGCATCATCCCAAGGATGATAAAAACAGGAAAACAGTAGTTCCAGAAAATATGATTGTGTGAAAAAACAATGAAAACATACAAGAGATGACCAGCTGTGAGTTTACATAGGCCTGGTCTAACTACTTTTCTCATGAAAGCTGAAGCATTATAGGAGGCATTCTTTGTTTATTAAATAACCAGGTTATTCTAATCTGCATTTAGAGAAAGTTCATCACCTTTTTTTGGCTGTTGACTAACCACATGCTTTCCTGTCATTTATTGGAATAGATCTTGCCCAGATTTTATTCTATAATATTTATAACAAAATTTAAGCCTCTCTTGGATTCTTGTTTTAATGCTATTGTTAAAGCAGCTCCTGTCTCTAGAGATTCTGGGCATGAAAATCGCTCCTACAGGGAGCCATCCTTGAATATTTGCACCAGGTGAAAATAGGCATGGAGAAGACTCCTCAGCAGTCTAACTGCAGCTTTTGCCTCCCCTTGTCCTCACACAGTTGTGCTGTCACCCAGTCCATCTGTGTCTCATCACAGATACTGAGGTGGCACTGAAGTCACTGCAGATCATCTCCCTTCAAACCTACTTGCTCACCACTGAAATGAAAAATAAGGAAGGTGTAAAGAGGTAAATGGATAGGAAAAAGAGTAATAAAAGTGCTACTGCCATAATTCGTATTTTTTCAAGAATAATTCTAATTAAAGAGAGGTGCATATTCCATTTCAAGAAAAAAAAAAAGTGGAGAAATACTGTTTTTCCTAGACTGCCATTCTCTCTGGTTCTTGGTTCTTTTTTAATTAAAATAATTCTAAGATCTTTACTTTTTCAAAACAAGAAAGGTTAATCCTATGTGAAGCATTCTTAGCGTGCTCTGTGAATTTTCTTTTCTCTACAACGGCAAACTGTGCAGGTAATTACAGCATAGCTGCTGCCTCAGCTGTGGTGTTAGGACTGGTGGGAGAACCAGAAAGGAGGACTTTTTAAGGATGGTCTAAAAGCCACTGGATTTGTGCCCCACCCTGTGGCAAAACCTTAGGATTCTGTATAATTTTTGTGCTCTAGTTTTATATCGTGCACACACTGGAGAATGAGGATATCAAAAATACAGTGTCCATTTGTTTTATTGGAATAGTTCTGTGCTGGAAGATGCAAAAATGAACATTTCCAGGATCAATGTCAGGAGCATGTGCAACTGTAGGTGCAAGGACAAAAGTTGTGGATACCAACCCAACAGGGAATAAGAATCACATTTTAGCACAGAATTTTAGTGTGTATTAGCTGCAGAGATAAGAAATGTCCTCTACATTTATTAAATTAAAATTTTACCATCTAATGGAAAGTCTGTAGTCATTTACAGCTTAGCTGGTTCTTAAATCCTTGCTTTGTTATGAAAAGTCTTTTGAGACTTAAAAGGATAACATAAATCACAGTTACTTACACTTACATCAACAGATATTATTCACTTGCATCTCCAAGAAAGCCTTTAAAAGAAGCATTTATTTTGCTCTTAGCATGACCATCATGTCCATCTTTTCACAGTCCCCCTTAAAAGTAATCATCAGAGCAGCCACCAAAACATGTGTAGATAATTTTATTTACATGAACTGAGTGCTACCCCAAATTCTTCTTGGGAATGTGCTGCACAGATCTGCATCACCTGCTGCAAATGCTACTGCAAGAGCACACAGTGACCCCATCCCCCTGATATCTTCTTATTCTGTTACTCTCAGCAAAAATCATCTAAAAGCAGAGAAAACTAATGCAAAAAATAACAAGAACAGAGATATCTCATCAAATTGAAGTGTCTTATATAATAGCAAGTGTTCTGTGTTTCAAGCAGTGGGTTGGAGTAAGTTGAAACTCTGAACATTATCCTGGGGGTGGAAAGAGAAGGAGACAGAGCTTACAAAGGCTGTACTTTTTATCCTGAGAAAACTCAACACAAGCAGGTCAATCTATTTCATACAGTTTGCATATTAAATGCTTAAAATATCACATAATCTATCAGTTCAGAAGAATCAGAGTATATGACTTCAAAAAGCCCCAGAAGGTAAACAGGGGTGTACAGATTAAGATAAAATATTCTAATTCTGTTTTCATCTTCTGTTCATCAAATGAGAATGCAAATTTCGCCCTTATTTTTATGTTTATGGTCCAACCTGATAATTTCTGATCACGTTTTCTACTCCTAAAATGTGGTCAATTAACACCCTTCTTACTAAGAAGGCTTTGCTAAATACATAAGAAGAAAAAGGTATATCATTAGTCACTTAATAAGTGACTTAATATTTTAAACAGCCAGTGGAAGTAAGGGGTTTTTTTTTTTTTTCTCATTATCTCCTTTCAGAAATCTTGTTGGATTTTTCCCCTTATAACAGTTAATGGCAGGCAGATTCCTAGCACCAAAAGCATATGATGTGAACTCCTTTTTTCAGTTCCCAAATAACCCTCTCCTGCTTTCAGTGAAGCTGAAAACTCTAACAATGGTGGAAAAGCATGTGGAAAATAGCATAAACAGACTGCACCATTTAGGCTGAAAACAAGAAACAATGTGTGAATTCCTCCCACAACTACGTGAGATTTTCTGGGTCTTTTTGAGCTATTCTGTAGTTTATGAGTGGGGTTTTTGCTTAATAAGTGTCCAATTTGTTCATGTCACAGACATTTTCAACTGCTGGTGACTGAATCAGATACAAGGGGTGTCTCTGCATAGTTTATCATTATCATAATCATAGAATCCTGGGACAACTCAAGTTGGAGGGAACCTCAAGAGTCCAATGTCTTGCTGAAATCAGGGTGAGCTGAGAGATCAGATCAGATTATTCAAGGCTTGACCCACTCAGCTCTTGAAAATATCTAAGGACAGAGACTACAAAGACTGAAATAATATGGCTAGTGATGGCATTACATGCTATTTTCTTTCCTCACTGCTTGATCCATAAATGACAGAGAAAAATGTAAAAATCTCCAGTGGGAATACATAAGTATATATAAACTCACACGTTCACACACAGAGCAAAATATGCTTTCATAAATGTAACCATAATGCTTTCTGCTCCCATAATATATTTTTGTTTTATTTAAGTTTTTCACTACTGTAAGAGCTGAATAAATGGACAAAGGAAAATTTGACATTTCTATGAATGAATATTAATTGATATCTTGACAATTATCACCAAGAAAGATTCCTGAGTGGCATTAACATATGTGTGAGTCCTGGGTCAGGGTGAGAGGAAAAAGTTATTTCTGCTCACAGGCTGAGAAAAAGTGTTTTGCATTGCCACACTTCAGAAGCTGTTTACATTTTTACAGGTAACTCAGTCTCCTTAGGCTTGTGGCATAGCTCTGGTAAGCATGAACACCTGCTGTCCAACACCCATAAATCTATCCTGCATTTCATGTAGGAAATCCACTCAATTTGAAGTTAAATGAGTGTAATATAAAATATTGAAACTGATTCATAGTGGCTCTCAAGGGAAACATTCTAGTCAAGAGAGAATATCTTAGGTCAAGTGTGTTTGTACTCAAAAAGGTGCAGCAGCTTTAAGCTGATTTCTTAAGTGGCTCTGTTCACTGTAAACAGCCCTTAGCACAGCTCCCATTATTCATTATTTCATTTATTTCATGCACATCTTCTTACACCACACCTCTTACTTAATTATCTCCAACCTCCACTAAAAGACAAGAGTAACAATATTTGGTTTCTCCTTGCTCTACTCCTCTTTCCAGGAACACTGTCACAATTACAGCCTGGCTAGAAAGAGTGAGGAGAAAAAGGAGTATGAGCATATGTGGTGCTGCTTGTTTTGGCCAGAGAAGAAGCATTTCTTGGGTTTTTGAGCAAAAGGTAAGGCAGGATGTTCACATCCTTACCTCCTATGACAGTCTGCTGCACAGATATTGTGCCATTATAAATTTTAATCCAGTATTGCTATAATCCTGGAGTTACATGATCATCTCTGCTGCTTGCAAAACAACATGCACAGATTTCTAAACCATGCAGACTGCTTCTTTTAATTAAATGAAAACTGCCTCAACATCTTTCATGGATATTGCTATTTAAGGCTACCAAACAAAATACTCAATTTATACTTTTGAGGTCTCCTATGGTTAATGTTCTAGGGGTCTTCATTTGTATTACATTGCTATTACCATGAGAGGCTATGATAGGCCATTAATATGAATAATTATCACTTATATACTATTAAATCTTGCATGGGATTATATTGGATTTTAAGAGTAGTCAGTAGTAGTTTACTAATATTCCATTTTCTCTCACAGTACATTTATCCCTGTATTTACTCTAAGAGGCCTAATCAACAAATGTAATTTGTTCAACTGACAGTCCTTCCAGACACTGAGAAACAACTACATCTCTTAAAAACACTTGCAAATTTGAAAGCCTCCCCAAAAGAAAAAACAAAAGCTACCTGGTTCCATAAAATTATATTCTTCTTTAAGTCTCCAAGTAGCAAAGGTAGTAAGTTTCAAGCATATATTCACATTTATATTAACTTAGAAAAATGCAGACTGGGAGAGAGTTTCTGCAAACTCTGTTTACACTTGATAGTACTTAACACAGATAGTTCCTCAGATTTTATGACATTTCTAAGAAAATTCTTACCTAAGGACCACCTGCTAAAAAACATTTCACCTGCCTCAAAAATGAGCAATAATTGTTATGAGTAAAAAAATGTTTTTAAGGGCAACAGTTTCCAAAAATACACATGTGACATTATAATTTTTAGAATAAAGTAGGATAATATTAAAAGTTATCATTACTGAAAAGCAAAACTAATAATTTCTCTGTTAGCAAAAAATTTGGGAGCAACAGATTTCCAACTCACATAAACATATAGAAATTAATATTAAATTAACTCTAACTTTTAGGAGCACAGAAATGACTTCTCAGAACTATAATTAACAGAGCCTGAGTTAAAATAGGCTCATTGGCCATGGAGGTTTGAGCACCTGACTAAAAGCATGAACCCCTGCTGGCAGACAAAAAGGAACAATTCAATTAGCTAAAGGAAGATTCTAGCATGTTTTAGCTAGGGTGGAAACTCTTTCTCCAGCTATTCATGTCTCCCTTGAATGCCCAGGATATTCAGCAAATTTCTAAATACATGCTTTCCATGACAACTGCCTGACAAAATTAAAGGCATAGTTTGAACTTGGGTCCCTCAATAGTGTCATCTATCAACTCGAAATAGAATGTCATTATCTCCTATTGGATTATTCTCCTGTAAATTTGACTAATCACTAGCTCAAAACCAGGGACCAACAGACAAGAAAACAGAAACTATGTGTTCTTTGATAATTTTGAAGAAGAGATGATATTCTCTACCAAACCTTCCAAAATGGAAACTTCTTTCCTCTAGTGTAATTCCAGCTGTGCTTCTAGGAGCAGCAAGTAGAAATACTGAATAACACTTGAAGAATAACCTGCATAGCCTGAGATTTGACACGAAATGCAGTGTGATGCACATGTCACAAAGTGCCTGGATATTCAGAAAGAAAAGTGTAAAGGCAACTCTGTGACCATCAAAGACAGAGTTTTTGAGCACAGAACTCATTGGACTGATACAACTGGGAAATTGTCACTTGTTTGCTTCTATCTTGTCAAGGGAAGCAGAATTTTTTGCCTTTTTTCTGGGAATTAAATAAGGTTATAGCTCAATCTTTTTATTTGTGTGAACCAACAGAACGTGCACCATCAAACTTTATCTACTTGAACTAAAAGAAAAATATTCTGGTCTCTCCAGATGATCAGAGAAAGACAAAAGAGTTACTTACATGTTCATCCATCTCATTCATTAGTCCATTACACACACTGATCCCTCAGTTACTAAAGTAAATACCAGATGGTGTTGAACATCTCAATGCAAAGCTCAGAGAGGAAATCCAGTTAATGGCTGCTAACAGGAGTAATCAGGCAGAAGAGACAGCTAATACACACTCACATCTGGAGCCAGTGACTGCACTGCACTGCAGATGACATGCAGGTCTCCAAGGAAAAGGAAATCAAACTAATATTTCAGTCTTGAGCCACTTACACATATTAGAGTTGTGAATAAGAAAATATTGAAAAAGTGATTCAGCTCTTCATCTGGAGAAAATTACCAATTTCTGGCCTAAGAATCCAGCCCTAGTGTTCATTGTTCAGCATGGATCTGATATGAAATGAGGGAGAGGTATCATAACTGAGACCAGGAACAATTATGCTCCAACGATTCCAATGCATAAAGCTGCAGAAAAATGTCAGGGGCCAAATTAAGTGCTAATGATTTCATAATGATGGTCCCCAGTTCTACAGCAGCAGAATACAACTACAACCTTCTCTGGAGTTTCAGAAATTGGAGAAATAAACTGCAGCCTGTGGTCCTCAGTCAACTGCTGCCACCTGTCCTGCAGGTTTACTTCTGCCTGTAAAAGCCCACAGGGATCCTTCACACTTGCAGTCAAAGCAAGGTTTTTTACAAGAGACCTGTGAATAATTATTCCTATAGTTAATTGGCCAAACTGCAATGTAAAAAGAAATTCAATGTACTCCAGAATTTTATTTTTTCGGTATTTGCTGGTAAAATTAAAAAGGGTATAAAATTTATTTTGAGTATAGCACTCTCATTCAACATAAGCATGAAGTTATATTTAAGAGTCTCATTATCCTTTTTACATCCTGAAAATTGCCAGTCTCAGATATCCCTCTCCTTTTCCTCTCAGTTTATGTTGTCCACACTGAAGACATTAACTTCTAAACTTACAAAGCCAAACTCAGGTATTCCTCTTCTAAATATTTTCTTCTTTAAAGACTTCTTCACAAGACTGACATATTTCCTTCTGAAGCTTTTATAAAAAGAAAGCAGAAGAAAGTAGCTCTATTAATGTCAGAGAAACTACCCTGTGAGCACATCATGTAAAGCTTATGGAGAATTTAGCTCATAATTATTAAAACCCTGCATTTGTCACAGTTGTAGATGCAAAAAAGCTTCTATTTCAAAAAACTATCCCTCTATGATGTTTTATCTACAAACACACAAATCAAACTAAGAATGAAACTAGACCATAATCACTACAGAAATTGCAAGGTTGTTAAACGTGTAAAGCAATTCTTTAGGGATACAGTGCTGGAGCTTGTCATGGCAACCCTTCTCACTCCTTCCCACTGATTTTTGGCAAGAATTTTTAATTTTTTTAAAGCATTTTTATTCCTTTCCCTCCTAGCCTTTTTTACCCCTTCACACAATATGAATGATATCACCAAAAAGTGAAGAGTATGCAAAAACATCAGTCTGCACTCACTTCAGATAGAGGGCTGAAGGCACATCTAGCCCATAAATGCTGTAGTGTTGATGTTCTCACAAGCACAGCAGTCCAGCTAGCAATAAAAGCTTTTTTTTTCCTGTAGAAGGCATTGATTGTTGTGGAGCTATTAATGTTTACTGAAAACTTTAGGCAAGACCCCTTTTAAAAGGCCTGAGAGGTCTGAGAGTTTATAATCTCTGTTACTCCTGCACGGAAATTTTATCCCAAAAATCTCCTCTTATATTTGATTTCTAAAGACCCAGCTTGCTGCCCCTCCATCTTTCTACAAAGCACACAGGTGTTCTGGTTAGTAACAGGAGGATTCCCAAGATTAGGCTCCCAGAGTATTTTAGTAAAAGGATTTAGTAAAAAGGCAGTCTTCTCCATCTGCACTGCAGTCACAATTTGTTCCACTCATCATATTTGCTGTTATCTCCATACTATGCCACATATGCCATGAGCATTCCAGAGTGCCTGACTGCTCACCAGTCAAGGTTTTGAGTCTGTAGCCCCTTTAACTCAGTGTCAGAAATGTCTCTGTGACAAAGCATGATGCATTAAATACTGATGCAGTCTGCTGACAGGATTCTAAGTCAGCTAATAGGATTTCTCCCTGCAACTTTGAAACAACTGTGGGTTTGCTGCTCAAGAGCAATTGCCTGAAACCTTTGAGCAAGCAGTCAAAGGGAGCACCAGTGTGCCATTTCTCTGTGATCAAAAACAGGTGTGAAATTGAAGAGTGGCGTTTCCACATTCTTGCATAGGAAACAGAAGAAAATTCTTAGATGACCATTTCACACTGTGCAGATCAAAAGTAACACATGGGTGAAAATCCATTCCCAGAGTGCTGGAACAAGGTGCTGCATATGAAGCATACCTTAATAAGCCCATGGCTGCCATTCCAAATATTTCCTTAGTATATCCTTATGGAGAAAACATTACAGAAATCTAAAACCAACAAAAGCCCCAATAATTATACTGGAGCCAAAGTCTGAAACATAAATTTTACTCTTTTGTACAATTTTAGTGAATAAAAGACTGTGTGGTCAGGCACAATAGTTTTATATCTTAAGGAGTTGGGGAACACAATCTGCAGTTCCTTAGTAAACATACAGCAATTGAAACCTGCAAATTGGATGGAGATTAAATTAGACAGCAGTGACCAGAACTGAATGAAACAAATGCCAAGTCATTACCAATGGCTGAAAAACACAGTGAAGACTTTACTTGTTTGTTAGTTCAGGTTTATCAGCTCATTTGTCAAAGTACACAAAGTACTAAGCCAGCCTAAGCTGGCTGCTCTTCACAGCCTCTTCCTGCTGTGAATTAGCAGCATTGCTCTTTTCTTTAGAAGTAAGTGTGGTGTTGGGGAGGAGACTACCAGAGGGATCAGTAAATATTTTACATGAGCAACTCATATACTTGCAGAAAGAAATCTCACTCCTACTGTTGGGAATTTGTTTCCTAGTAGTTACAGAGAAAAATTAGGACCAATGACATTTTTATTATTGTAAATTATAGTTTCGTTATTAACCACACAAAAATGGTAAGCCTGGAAAAAGTTTAAGTGCTGCACACACAAGGAAAACATAAAGACCAGGCAAGTATGTTAATTTCTATATCTATAGATGAGAAATGCAGAGGAAAATGTGGAAAGAAGTGGGCAAATACATTTGCACATAAGCAGTGTTCTTTCAAGGGCCAGTGCAGGATCTAAAATCCATGTAAAATCGATGAAAATCCTAAGCTTTATGGGCTTCAACACTAAACACACTATCTAAATAATGAATGAGGTTGTGTCAATATTCTGCTCATTTTGTTCAAAAGGCAGTGACTGGACTTGATGAACACTAAAATATGACACAGCAGACTGGGGTACATCATAGAATGAGAGCTGATAACTATTGCTGTCAATCAGTTGCTGAAAGCAGTGCTCAGAACACTGGCTGTGGCTGCCTTGTGCCAGACAGAGCACACAGCCAGCAACAGAAAATGAGAGGGGTGCCCCAGACTGAGCACCTTGTGAGAGTCCACAAATGGAGAGCTCTTGCATTTACCTAAACAGGTAAATTCAGTCTGGGAATTTTCTCCCCTTCATGTCTTTCCATTGGCAGTAAATCTAGAGGTGCTGTCGCACTGGATAGTTTAAAACCTGTCATGCTGTGTTGCTTCACATTTTCATGGGCTGTTTAACATAGCAGAGGACAGAGCATCATTGTGTTCAACACAAACTCTTCTGCAGATTCAGCTCACCTGGAAAATTTTATATCTATAAGGTACTGGTTGTATTTACAGCCTTGTCTGTGGTCCAGCCACAAGGAAATTCAGAACAGTGCCAGCACAATGCAAAATTTGCAAGGTCTATTTTAGTACAGACTTAATAACCAAATTTGTTTTAAAGCTTATTCCTCCGTTGTTTCTCTTTTTAACATTGGAAATAATTTCACACAATCACAAGAGATGGAAAATTAATAAAAATAATAAAAATATAAATGGCACATGGTTATAATACTTTTAGAGAGCAGTACTGTATACCTACTCACAGGCACTCTTGCTAATGAAATGATAATAAAGTGTCTAACAGGCCAGTGATATTGGAGAGTAAACATGGCAATTTATTGAAAGATGATACAAGAGAATAGTATTGATATGGCATGGCAAAATTAATAAGTACATGATAAAAATTGGTAAAAATATTCACTTCCAGACTTTTGCAGTCAATAAAATTGCTGTTGATTCATCACCTGCTGTAAGATAAGTGAACTGATTTCAGTAATTCCTTATTGGAACCTACTTGTGCTTTCTCAGGCTATTTATAGGAAAGACACGAGATTCTGCAATTATACTTTGTCATCTGAATAAGACTAGTGAATTTGAACCCTACCATTTCTCTATATAACTTGAGAAGCATGCAACAATGTGAGTTCTTTTCCTGATTACACCAATCATTCAATCTTTAAGGAAAAAAAAATATAATTTGTTATGATACAAAGATCATTTAAAGGAAAACATTATATTCTTTTACTCAGATGAGGGCTGGTTTTATCTGAGGAAAAAAGACATAATGAAAAACCTCACAACCACTTTGTGCTTTCATAGTAAAAAAGCACCACTGAATCAAAAAAAACATGTTAAAAGTTACAAGGAAACACATTTCATGAATTAACTTTTGTTATTTCTCAAATGTAGGTAAAATAAATCTCCGCCTGTTTTCCTTTAAGCACTGCAAATTGTTATTTTAAGAAATCACAGAATATTCTGAGCTGGAAGGTTCCCACAGGGATCACTGAGTCCAGCTCTGAAGTGAATGGCCCACACAAGTTCTGACCCCACAACCTTGGCAGGATCAGCACCACACTTTCACTGAGTTAATCTCAGTGGCATAGAGCAGCAGTGGCTCAGAGTATCTCAGTGTCTCTCCTAAAAGAAAAAATGGGCAAAATTCTGCTTTTGTATCAGTGCTCACGTTACAAATGTACCTACTGAGCATTTGTGCCATTGTCAGTTTAACACTGCAATTATAGCCTGGTGCTAATAATTCAGTGTAACGTTATATACAATTTCCTGGTACAAATGAGCCCTGATTATAACTTCACATTTAGATTGCCATCTGCTGCTTGGGATTTCTGTTCTGTTCATGACATTTTTGCTCAGGTACAGTGCTGCAGTGTAGCAGCAGATCCATAATCATCTCCCTCCACAGCAGGCAGTGGGAACACCTCATGCTTTTACTCTTCTCAGTAATGATTTACTCATATACATTAATAGGCAATATGCGTGCCTAAATGTGTGCAAAAATGTCAAACAATGAGCAGTGAATTGGATTAAATTGCATCTTTAAGAAAAATAAAACAATAATAACAAAAAAAAAATACTCTAAAGGGAGAGCAAAGAGGTTTTTTGAGAGCATAAAGCTGTCACGACAGGTGACTCATGTTGAGCTGCATTAGTCATATCATGGCACATTATATAACCAGAGGCAATTGACACAACACAAACTGACACATCACAACACAGCTTGTCAGCAGTGAGATGTAGAAAGCTAGGCTTTATAAAGAAAACACAGGGAAGAAATTTTGTGGCTTTTCTAAACATCACTCAGGAGGACAAAAAAAATGGTGCTAAGCATTCTGTTGTGAGTTACATTTTTGCAAGAACACATTCTGCCACCCTTAGTAGGATTTGAATTGAGTAGGCTTATTGATCTTGATGGAATTAATTCAGCCAAAATCCCATGTCCTGGTTTGGAGGACAGGTGTCTGCTAAGAAAGGCAGGAGCCTCTCTTTAAAATGGAGAATGTAAACCCACTCCCTCCAAATTATTGTTATAATTTTGAAATTAAGGAGCTCTCAGGCAAAGATATGGGAATTAGGAATAACAGTTCTTTACTGGGAAAATTAAAATAGAAATACAGTATTACAAAGAACAATCCCAAAACACTGACAGAGTCAGAATCCAAGCTGACACCCGTCAGTCAGTCAGGGTGTTGGCAGCAGTCCCATTAAATGGTGGCTGCATCCTCCTGGTTCAGATGAAGCTGTGGATGGGCTCTTTCCCAGGTGAATCCAGCTCCACATCCTGGCCAAACCCTGGGAGCTGTGGAAGCCCTGCTGCTGATGGGAATCCCAGAATCGTTTGGGTTGGAAGGGATCTTATATATCCTTGAGTTCTAGCACCCCTGCCAGGGGCAGCAACACCTTTCACTACACCAGGAGCCCCATCCAGCCTGGCTTTGAACACTTTTAGGGATGATGTGCCCACAGCTTCTCTGGGCAACCTGGTTCAGTGCCTCACCACACTCACAGCCAAGGATTTCTTCCAGATATCTAAACTAAATTTCCTCTCTTTCAGACTGAATGCATTACTCTGTCCTGTTTCTACAGTTCCTGAGGAGAAGTCTTTCAGCTTCTCTGTAGGCCCCTTCACACACTGGAAGGCTGCTAAGAGGTCTCCATGCAATCTTTCCTTCTCCAGGATGAGCAGCTGCAATTCTCTCAGCCTGTCCTCAGAGGTGAATTCCTCTTAGGCCCCTTGTCAACTTCATGATCCTCCTCTGGACTTGCTCCAACAGTTCCGTGTCTTTCTTATGCTGAGGATACCAGCAATGCACACAGGTGGGGTCTGACAAGAGAGAATAGAGGGGGAGAATCACCCCCTACATGCTCCTCTGAATAACCCTGCCAGCCCAGCAGCTGCTGATTTCCCTCTTCTATGAGCCACAGATCAACATTTTCATCTGGGGCTACAATTCAGGAGGTACAGACTTCAAATGAATGTGGAAATGGGTCTGCATATCCACACCAACATCTCTGATGGGCTCTTGGGGGCAATGGCCACATTTCAGCTGTGTCAGGGAATGGCAGAGTCTCTCCTCAGAGCCTCTCACAGTTCACTGGGCTAATCTGGGTGCCTAATAAAAAATGCACTGTGACAGCTCCCAAATTCCTGCTCTTGGGATGATGAACTTGAAATAGTTGATCATTACTACTATTTCTGGCATCATCTCTGAGCTTCATGGACACATAATTAGAAGGCAGACTGGTGGAGGCCAGATTGCATCATATGTTCACACCCATGAATATACAAAGGAGGGGGTTTTTTTGTCTTTCATTAAAAATCTGTCTTCTTACATAGCCTCTTTAGAGGATCACAGTTAAATGCTGGAATACAATTAAATAGGAAATAGATTTGAAATGCAGCTGTTCAAATTGCAAACCAGAGCACACATAAACCTTAGAGATTAAACACAAGTCCAGCTCCATTTTCCAAACATGGCAAACCTCAAGCCTACATATTAACACATCAAGTCACTCCCTCCTTGCTTGGAACCTTATAAAATTGGTAGCACTTGTATAATGAAAATAACAAAATATTCATGTGAAAAGATACTCACATGTCTTTGCAAATAACATGAGGTTCTTCTATTTTTCCACTTATGCTATTTTAAATGTTAATTTTTAGAATTGTAAATTGTTACAAGAAAAAAAAAAAAAGTAGAGCTTTTTTCACTAATCACATTATTTTTCTTGTTTTCTTTTCACAGAATCAGAGAATATTCTGAATTGGAAGGGACCCTCAAGGACTATGAAGTCCAAATGTTTTTTGAGATAACAACATACTGTGTCTTGAAGATTCTCCAACTCCCAACATTCTGGGATTGCTGTTCTGTTCACTTTTGTCCAGCTGAAATGAATTGCATGGTTAGAAACATCCTTTCTGTGAATCTTTCCCTTTGAGCCTATTCATATTAAAGCCCATGCTGTTCAGAGGGCTGCAGTACATTCATTTCTGTGTTCCCCCAGCAAACACATGGACACTGTCACTATGTGCATTTGATCACCAGTACAGCACTTGAGTGTGTATTGTGTCCTTCCTATCCAGCCACACTTCTAAAGATTAACACTAAATTGATTAAAAATAACCTGAAACAAAACTATGTCACACTCACATAAGGCTTCATTCTTATTTACAAGAGAAGCCCTCAAGAGAAAGAGCTTTTCTTTTATTTTTGGTTTGGGGGGGTGGGTTTGTTGTGGGTTTCTTTGTTTTGGTTTGGTTTTGGTTTTTTTGTTTATTTTTGTTTTGTTTTGTTTTGATTTGTTTTAAGTTTTATTTTTGGTATTTGAAATAGTGCTAGAGAAGAGGAAAAAAAGCTGTGGCAATGTGATCAGCCCATCCTAAGGGCAATGTCTTTTTACTCATCAGGCTATATTTAGAACCCTCACTGGCTAAAAACACTGTCACCTAAAATGAATTTACAGAAAAGGCTTTGCATTATGCACATGGCCTGAAGCATTTCTACTGTAACATCACAGCAATGAAAATGAAAGTGTGATTGTACAATGTAATATTAGCTAATTTGTACCAGTTTCATAGAGATCTCAGCATTTAGCATTCATTTGCTCTTTTGCTGAGGAGCTCCTCCTCCATTTAGTTCTTAAATAATGTGCCTGTTCTTGCTCAAAGGAGCAGCTCTATTGAAACACCATCCTCTTTTGCAGTCAGGAGGTTACTAATTTCAAGATACCAACAAATCAAGAATTTCTACAACAAAAACAATGCCCAGACATAGGAACACTGGGCTTGTTCTTTAAGTTGTTGCTTGAGGCTTTTTTCCTACAGCAGAAAGTTCAAACAGAAGAAAAAAAAATTCACCTTCACCTTTTCACATCACACTCACATAAACAAATATAGCAGACTTTATTTTCAAGTGCAGAGCTCTCTCCCCTGTGCCAGAATCATCTATTTTCCTGCATGAATCCTCTGGATGCCTTTCTGCACATCCAAAATTCATTCAGATAGGAAGGAATGAAGCTGTATTAGCCACATGTAACTCTCTGATATTTATAATTTGCATCCTCTAATCATAAAAGAAAATAAAACTTGACATATTTGTTGTATCCACAGTTTTGTCCCCATGTCTCAACATCCTGAGTGCTTGGACTGCATGATGCATGTCTTGATTGCTGAAGGCCTTTGAGAGGCCATAAAACAAAAATAGAAAAGTCTGTAATGTATTTTAATCAGGAACAAAAAATATTTTACATGAATAAAATTATTGCTAGGGGGGAAAAAAGCTAATAGAAACAGAAATTACCTCCCTAAATCATAATTTAAATTCACAGTGTGGTTTCCCCTACTTTCTCCAGGTAGCCATCTTACTAGGCTGGAGGGTCCATGGATTTTCTTTGGGATGAGAGATTTGACATGGACTGTTGCTTCAGTTGGTGAGGACAGAATAATTCAATGTTAACCACGTTTATTGTTTGCCAATTATTGTTAGGCCTGAGAATCTCACCTGTGTAGAAAACAAAACTTATAAACTACTGAGCTCATTGTTAATTTGAAAGCACTGCATTTATCCTGATCTTTGCAACAAAAAACTTAAATCCTTATATTCTGGAAGCACTGTTTGTGCAATATTTCACTTCCAAACTGAAATAATTCACTCTAGATACTGCTCTTAAAGAAGAAATTATGTCCTTTGTACCTAGTTCTGCATGTATTTGAAACCACCTGGAACAAACTCAAGAGTTTCACTAGTCCTTAATCCTATTCCTGAAAATATTAGTGGCCAGTATATGAAATCCTAGCATTTCATCATGCTCTAAAACTTTTTTCCTACAGTGACTGCATAAATTTCCTTTAACACATATAATACTGCTTAGGCAAAGAAGTAGGGCAGGCAACTGAAATAGCAAAGTCTGGAGCACACTGAACTAGAAATTGAAGGATCCCCATACTTAAAGCCCTTTGCAATTGTGACTTGGAGCATGGCAGAATTATCCTGGAGATAAGAAATAGTCTTTTATGCAAAATGCTTGATGGTAAAAGTTCAATGTCCTACAGAAATATCCAAGTGATTGAACTTGCCTAAGCTGAAAGGTGGGCAGTTGGAGAGGAAGATTCCCTTCAGTTTGTATGACCCCAGGAACAAAGCTCTGCCACTTCCAGTGCCCAGCTCAGCTCTTTGAGATCTAGCTTAGATAAGTCAGCATATTGACTTCATTAAATAAATTAAATTACATAAATTAAACCATAACAATGTCCCAAAATAGCACTTCTATGTCAGCCACATAAAGTATATTCCAGATTTTCTCCATGTGCTGCAATGCTCAGACCTCAGAATAATGTGTGAGCACATTACAGAGGAGGAACAGGCAAAGACTCTTGTCACCACCTTTTATGTAACCCGAAAAGAACTACTTATCTCTTGTTTACAATGAAAATCCTTAATGAAAGAGCACAGTTTACAACACACAAGTGAAGCAGGCTAGGATCAGTAAGAGATTAATAATGTTTGATAACAAATTCTTTATCTCCAGTGTTTGGTACATCCATGCTGGTCACGCATCCCCTTCATCTTTCAAACTCAGCAGCACACGTAAGGGTCAGCTCCCTTCTGGCTCCAGTACTTTCCATGGCATACATCAGTAATGCCTTGAGCCATGCTGCAAAAGCCTGAAAAACAGATTTCTTAGGGATTTCTCTGGTCTGTTGCAATGAGGACTCTTTGTTTTAATGAAGCCCATAGATGTGCACACACTCACCGTGCAGGGAGAGGGAAATCTGGATTAGAACAACTCTCCCATGACTTCACAGGGAAGTTACAAAGCCTTCAACTTGTTCCAGAAGAAATTTTTTTCTTAGAGCAAGCTAAATGAAAATATGAGGCTCTCCAAACTGTCAGGGCTTTTTTTGTCCTAGACTTGTCTATCTGGGTCATACAGTCATGTAACATCCTTGGCTGTGATCACAGCTATTGATTGCAGTGCTGGAAGCGACAGAATAAATGCTATATAATAACAAATGTGCATGAAACAGCAAGAAGGGTAGGCCAGGTCAGTCTTTAATTGGTAAGCACATGCTTGCTGAGAGCAACAGCAAGAGCACTGCCCTAAAAAAAATGAAGACTTTTTAATGACAAAGAAGTTAGCATCTAAAAAGTGATCTCCTGAATGAAAAGAATGAATAAATAATAATACAATTATTAATAAATGTTAAGATTATATGTTATGTTAGTATTATAATTTAAAATATTTTTCTTTTGCATGTACAACCAAGAAAGTTAGTCTAAATTATTTTCTAAAATAGATTATTTAGACAGTATTAAATCCTCAGGCATCAGGTACTGCTGGTCTGCATTTGATTTTTTGATTTTGTTTTTCACAAAGGCAAAAAATTCTTAATCTTTCCATCACAAAACAGATGTTTGACCAGTGTTAGTGATGGAAGAAATGGTCCTGTTTCCAGTTCTCACATATTTTGTACTGCTCTTTCCCCCAGAGGCCCCTAGATGCTATGGTGCTTTCCAAATTGATGTTTGCCTTCTCCAGATTTGACATTTGATTTATTGATTGCTCTGAAGATGAGGGCCAAGGATCAAAAACAGTGTTTTGGGCTAAATAAGATCACATCATTGGGGGTAATGGCTTTACAGGCTCAGTGGCCCATATCACAAGGGCAGTGTTGTGCTAGGCTCACTTGACAGCTGGTGTGCAAATTCCATGTGTTGGATGATGGCCATGGGGCTGAAAATAACTCATTTATAGATTACAGTCGCCTGTGATTTTGAGTAAAGAGTCAAAATCTACTACTAATCAGGAAATATTTGGGGTTACCATTTATACAAGCACTTTCACTTCAGCTGTAATATACCACACAGGTGTCATAAACACTCAAAATAACTTTGCCAAGAACAAACTATTTTAGCTATGTATAATATAATGAAACATATCACTCATTACTTGTAATATAATGTTGATTTCTTTAGAGCTTTATCAACTAAAATATAATTTCTGTCAAAAATTTAGTATCAAGGGTTGTACAGAATGGACTATATCCTGAATTATTGTGGTTTAGGGGCATATTTTTATTATATAATAATAAATATGTTATAATATAATATTATATAATAATACAATTATATTATATAATAAAAAATAATCACAAGTAAAAATTGAAGAGTGACTTTAAAATGTAAGACCAACAAATACAATTCATTAAAGCCTGTAACTAAACTAGCCATTCTTACATAAAAGTAGTGGAAAATGAAAGGCAAGCAGCAGCTCAGGCACCTGTTAAAATGGGTTTGTTCAGGACAGTGCTCTCATGTTTCTATTAATTATGCTGCACAAACACAAGCAGCACTGATTAGAGACAATCTGCTGAACACACTGCAACGATGGCACAACAGCATCTAAATGCTTTATTTTGTCTTTATTACCTCAGGGTAATGAATTGTAATGTAAAGAGCTGGTGAGTAATTAAACTCATCAGCTGTGGATTCAGAGATATTTTTAGTGTCATATGATGGAAAATCCTCTCAAGAGTAGTGAGGATATAGTTTCACAGCATATATTATATTCCTCAACAGGTCCCATGAGGAAGCACTTCATGCTGTTCCTAAATGATGAAATTAGGAATGAGCACTGTATTGGTCTTCATTTTTTATTTCTTCCCTGCAAAGTTTCAAGAACATTAGAGAAATTCTTGGTGGCCTAAAGCCATTTTCTGCTCACTGAGCTCCAACTGGGATACAGCAGCTCTTTTGCCCACAAAAAACATATACATATCATCAGATTGTGTTATTAAAATATCCAAGGTCCATCCTAAACTCTTTTCATTGCTCTGAAGTATTCTTTCTAATTTCCACTTCAAATTCATCCAAGACTAGGTTATACATTTTTGTTTCTTTATCAGCCTTTAATGAAGGAGCAAATTTCCTTCCTTGTTCAAAGCAAATCAGACAGTGCAATCACAGGCCCTTGGGGCTTCCAATCTGCTGAAACTTCAAACTCTTTCAGATTTCACTTAAATGAAATACTCTCTTGACCCCAGATGGACTCCATACATACTCCACTCCTACCTATTCAACAGCACTCCAAGTAAATCTTTCTAGTGCTTTTGACCACAATTAAATTTTATTCATCTCAGATGGAAATACCCATTTTTAGGCATTCTTGGATTTTTTATATCTTTTTTTAAGCTAAAGAAAGTTAAAGAGGGCATCTCAGCAAGCAATTAATATGCTTCAGTCCTTTTCCTAATGAGGAAGTTGGAGCTTTCAAAGAAAAACCCGTGTGATTAGTTTCCAAAAGCTTGTCTATACACCATCTGTTGTATTTTGTCCAAGTTCTACCAAGAGAATTTCTTAGAGCATCCAGATCTGATATTCCAGTCTTCTGTTGTACTGACATTGCTCCACATTTGGGCATTACAGATACAGTTTGGTTAAGTGCCCTGAAACGAGTATTTATTACAAACTGTAAACACAGGAAATGGAAACAGGACACTGTAAACAGAGGATAGGAAATTGTGCAAGGTAGACTGACACCAGGGGCTACAAAATGAGCCACAGATACTGCAAACAGTGATTTATCACAGTGGCAAACAAAAATCAACAATAACCTGCCTCTTTTGGCACCCCTACAGCATGCAGCACTGATAATAAAAAAAAAAAAACAACATAGAAACCACTAACTTTTCTTTAGCAGGAATGTCAATGTATGTTTGTTTCTATATCCTGACCCTCCTACTGAACAGGCACTAAGCCAATTACAGCTTCAGTGAGCCAGGCTTATCCCTGCTGGGCAGAACAGACAGAAACTTCTTGAACCTGATCATTCTATACTTCAGCTTCTTTATCCAGCCTGCTGCTGCCTTCATATTGCTTTGGGGACTTCCCCTCCTCTCAGTTTTACTCAGCCAAATGCCTGCCAGAAGAGCTAGTAGTGAGAGCTGGTGCTCTTTGCTTTCTGCACCTGAAATGAATGATTAATTATTTCAGACATTATCTACCTCAGGCCTGGAAATACTCCTAAAGTTCCAAACAGCCTACTAAGCCTTCACTTCTTTCGTGTTATGTCTGTGTTCCAGATTGCATCTCAGAGCAAAAATATCACAGCTTGGTGATTCAGCAGTTTCATTCCAACCCCTGAACCTTGCAATCTCCACTGTACTATACAGTTTTGGTCTGTTTCTCACTGTTTTGTAACCATCCAGGGAAAAACAGCTTCTTGAGGAGCAGGTGACATTCCACCTTAGTGGGTAAGGCTAACAAAAAGGACATCTCCCCAACACAAAGAACTCTGCACTAGTGCTAAACAACTTCCAAGCTTCCATCTTCCAATAGAGAATAAACCTTCCTTTTTTGGTTTTGGTTTTTTTTTTTTTTTTTACACCTTTGTCATTACTTCTGTATTAATCTCTCACAGATGTTCTAGATGTTGTCCTGTTCCTAACAATATTCCATTTACCCATTTATCTCACTTTGGTTGGTTGGTTTTGGGGTTTTTTGTTTGTTTCTTGTTTGGGGTTCCTTGTGGGTTTATATTGGGATGTTTTGTTTTGATTTTTTTGGGCAGAGGGGGTGTCTTATTCCAGCTCATTTTGGAGCTGAATAATGAAATAAAACACTACACAGAAAATCACTAGAAATTTTCTATTGCTGGTTGATTCTGGGCAAAACATTCAGTCTGTGTTTTGAAATCACCTTACCTGGGAACAGGACCAATATTTCATAGTATAGCTGAGTTCTTAACTGTGTGAGAATAACACCATTTAAAAACAATTCACAATTATTCATTCCTGAGACATTTTTGTGATATTCTATTTAAAGAACTCTCACCAGTGAGATGGTGTTTCCATCTGTAATAGCCTCACCATGACAGAGGAATAAAACTGACTTTCTGACTGTGGGTCCTCCCTGATCAAAGGATATTTTCCAGTCAGAAAACACATATTTTTCAGTCCTTCAAGCAGACAGGACTTCACATCACATCTTTCCATGAAACTGAAATAATAACAACATGCTTTGTTACACTGCAGTATTGAGAGATTATTAAGGCTTAAAAACAAAAGTATATTTTAGTGCATTCATATGCATTAACTATATTGTGATTCTTCCTCTGCTACATAGGAGAAAAATGTGCTAAAAAATGCACATGGGTCACTGCATACAGTAGATGAAGCATGAGAATGGGAGCTGTGCTCCTCTGCATTCTAGTCCTAGCTTTGACAATCATCATCTTGCTTCAGGCAAATCACTTGGAACTCTTTGGTTGCAGCCTCTCTATCTACAAAATAATTAAAAATATTTTACTGTGTAAAGCTTTCACTATAAATTAAAGGCTAAGGGAACTATTATGTCTGAATTAAAAGGAACTGAAAACAATTTTTAACTGCAGATTCTGAGCCAAACTCAGTCTAGTGGTAACCAAATGTAATCCAGATGAAAACCACCAGGATTTCATTAAAAGCCTCACAAAGCCTTTTTTTTGACTGCATCAATGGACAGAGCAACACCAGGCCCCAGATGCTCAGCTAATTAAGCAGGTTTATAGGGAAATAAGATTATAAATTGATGTGCTGGGTAATAGACTTACAGCTGAAATTAACATCCATGTGTGTGTGAGAGAGATAAGAGTTTAACATTTCTGACATCTCATCACAATAGCTCTGCCTTCCCATTCTGCCATTGGGTTTTTCCTTTCTCTGCAATTTCCCCAGTCTCTCACACATTCACAGACTCCTAATGCCCCCTCCCAGAAGGCAGTGCTCTGCATTCATGACTCATGGAAAAGCAGAATATTGAGTGGTCAGCTGGTCACAGAGCACTCACTGCATCTCAGTCACACAAGCAAGTGAAGAGCACACAAGCATGAAAGCACTTGCAAAAGTCTGGGCTTGTATATCCACAGTGTCACTGATTTTTGCTCCATTTTATTTTCTTCATTCCAGCTAGCATAAGATCTATTTACCTACTTTGGTTTTTAAAAAGGTCACCTTTTCCCTGGGATAGAAATCTGAAGTTCCATTTTATTATGAAAGCTTTAAAATGGAAGAGTGACACTGTGCTTCTGCTGAAGTTTTACTGCTACCTATTTTTTACTTAAAAATACCTGGACACTAAAAAAAAAAAATCTAGGAATTAATGTATAAATTGTATTTTTTAATATAAATTACATTTAAAGTAAAGGGTAATAAAATCAAGAGGAAGAACAACATGGACTAGATTTCCCTAAAGAATTGTAATACCTGCAGTTCAGGCTTTATCTCTTCTGACACAGCTTAAGTTAAAAAAAAAAAAATTTCTGCGCAAGCTATTACATAAATCTGAGAAATAACTGCATGGTAAAAATCTAACTGCAGCCCACAACTATCTAAACCACTATGAAAAACATATGTTTGACATAAAAATAACTGGCATTATGTTACCATGCAATGAAATCTCAGTATAAGTCATAGTTAATTATACATTCAGGGGAAAAAAGTGAATAATTTAACCCACATCTCAGAAAAGCTCATAAGAGTGAAGCAAAAACCATCCATCAATCCATTGTATCCCTACAGCATACTTCTACACAGCCCTAAAAGGAATAAGCAGCAAAAACTCTTATTCTTTACTAATTGAAGGATACATCAAAACTCTAATTAAAAATGTTCTGAAGCAGAGGATTACTCAAAGGTGAGCTGGTGTGCCCCAAGAAAAATTTAAGCCCCAGCAAAGTTTCCACAGCAAGTTTGGGGTTGAGTTTTGGGAGCAGGGTGGTGCAGAAGCAGGAAACTGCCACGTAAATTGCCCAGGCATAATTTGTCCAAGCATCTTACTAAGTTTTTTTTTAAGAGGGCAATTCAGATCTGCATCTGTACATGAACACCATAGTTATCAAGCCAGTGAATCAGAGTGAAATTAGTCTCCTCTGAGACACAAGGCAGCGATTTTGTTCATCTGATTAGAGACCATTTGTTAATGGAGTCTTCACATCTGTGATCCTTTTGGTCAATGGTGGAATGGGATCCTGTCAATGGCTTTTTAGCTATCCCTACAAAGAATTTGGTTTTCTATTTTATGTAACTTTATAAGCAAACTTCTAATTATTTATGTGATTATAAGTTAGAGGATTTCATGGTTCTTTTGTTTACATATAGCACTGTGGCTAATTGCTTTTTGTGGCCCTGACAAGATGAGGAAAGTCATTTTATTATCTGCATTCATGACAATTTGATCAACTCATGTACAGGAATGAAAGGCTTTACTTCCAACTCATGTGGAATGTCTGGGATATTCAATATGAATTTGGGCTCAACTAAATCCCAAATTAAAGAATTATTTCCAGATTCTGGAAACCAGAAGACACAGCCCAGTTCAGAGGAAAGTGTAGCTTGTTGCTGCACAGGAGATCCAATTTAACATTCCTCATGGTTCCCCCTGGCACAAAAATCTACTATTTGCTTAATGTGATTATAGGATTATGGTATTGTATTTTGTATCTGAGAATTTACTCACATTTACAGCTTTTAATCTATGACCTAATTGAAGAGAAGTAATATCCTCTTCCCCAAATTTCACTCATACTCTCTGCACCACTCATTCTCATTAGTAACATGTTCTAAAATCAGTACTTGTGCTGATCTTACCTAAGTAGAAAGGTTTATTTCCTGATCTTTTGTAGCCTCCAGGAATGAATGGAATGCAAATCACATACTACAGGGTTGAATTGTGCTAATAATGGTAGGGATTCCCAAGAATACAAGAGAGAGACCCTGTACCAGGTGTTAACATGTTGAGATAAAATATCTCAACTTGCTATTATGCCATGTTATGGGATGATGAACAGCCAAATAGTTTGGCTGTCCCTTTAATGTAAAAAAAAATTGAAGAAACCTTTTCCTTTCCCTCTTCATTTTTTCTAACACCACATATCATCCCTTATTGCTCTCTCATACCTTTATGCAGTCTAGCTATAGTTAATGAATCATCATTTGACATGATATCTAAACAACTCCCAATTCTTTTTGCTCATTTAAAATATTTTAGCTTTAGCAATTCAGATTAAAAAGAAGTTAAAAAAAATTTGCAATGAACAAACAGGGTGAAAAGAGTCATCAAAGTGGAAAAAACCCAAGAATGCTATTAGGAAAAACCCCAAAAAATGAAGATGTGCAGTGAAAAGACACAATCTAGTTCAGGGAAAAGATGCAGAACAGTGCATGTGGGTCAGTAGCTTCCAGGGTTTGTGTGCACCTCTATTGCTTTTGGTGGCTCCTCTTTACATATTTTTTCCATAATTTTGTTCATAATCACTTTGGAAAGAGAATAAATTAAAACATGGATAAGGTTTTGCAAACCAGAACTATTTTTGCAACCCTTCCAAAGATAGAAGTAGGTTTTGAGATGCCACATAGTCATGAGATCTGCTCACCCTTAATGCAGATACCAAGACCGTAGCTGCTGTTCCATCTTCTGAAAATGTAGCAATTATTTCTGGTCATCCTGCAATGCCAGCCCAGACAACTTTTAACACATCTGAAGAGGTACATACAGACACACTGGCTTGAAAGGCTTGATCAAACTTACTGGAATTAGTCAGAGATTTCCATTTGTTTCAATAGGCATTGAATGAGGGCAGCACTGAATATTATTGCAATGCTGGATGGATTTTACTTAGCACTTTACATAAAGGGACACTACCTACTGCAGGAAGCCAGAAATGGACATAAACATGTAGGTTTTAAAAGACTTGCTCTCAGAGTGTGGTTTGCTTCATCTTTTCTGAGTTTGAATTATCCTATAAATAGAGAGAAGGCGAAGTATAAAATATTGGGCAGCATATAACCAGCTGTAAAGGAAAATGGAACAGCAACAGAGAAAAGGGAGCATACTAATAAAAACACACACAGTAACATGTAGTATACAAATCCCTCCTTGTATAAGTTTCTGGCACAGCTGCTCAGTTTCAGAGGCTGGAGCAGCCCTGTGAGCCTGTGGGTTTCCTGGTGCTCATACACACAGGCACAGAGCTGTGCACTGCACTGTGCAGGCAGTTCTGCTGCCTTGCAAAAATTCTCATCATAAACACTCTTAATCAAAGTACCTTGTAATAATTCTTGAGTTGAAGATTCATCCATTCTTATCAGTCATGGATGTGAAATCAATTTGTGCATCAAATGCTGACCATCATCATACAACATAGCTTCTCAAAGATTAATAGGATACTCATGTTTGACAAGAATTTACTTAATCAATTTATGGACTAAAAGTAAGCATCTTGACATTCCCACAAATCTGCATTCTAGTGATTAAAATGCTTAGAAGTAAGGATCTCATAAAAAACCAGAATAGATATTTGGGGAAAGATTTTTAAATGGCAACACTTAGAGATAGGGTAAATACATTTAACATCCATTTTCTGTTCCATCAAATGGTGATAAGAATATACAACTGACTGTGCTGATGCACTTTAAGATCTGTTAACAAAAGACATTATTAGAGTTTTTCGCTTGAAATGGAGGACTTGCTTACAGAAGCACCTGACTGCTGTTACAGGTAATGCTGACATTCAAGGTCTAAAAGGTTCTCCATCTCCTCTCTGCTCATCTGAAGACTCACAAGAATCTGCTCCTCTAAGTTCATCACTGAATAACTTCTTTATGCATATAATTTTAATTTAAATTATTTCATTGTTTTTCTTCCACCTATTCATGCACAGCTCTAAAATTCTAATTTAAAAAATGTCTGAGGTCGGTACATTTTTTTTCCTGCTACCTACTTATAATTATTCTTTTTACTTTCCCTTTGCAGAAGGAAAAGTGAATAAAGTACATGCCACTGTGCCATTGGGAATTGTGACAAATCTAGGCTATCTGTAGTACAAGAGATTTTCTTGTCACTTCACTATAACTATATGCAATGAAGAAAATCAAGCTTTTCAGTGTTTTGCAAGAAAATTGTAATGAAAGCACCCTGCATTTCAGTTCAAACTACTGTTCTGCATTTTATTCCATTGACTTGCAGAAGAAAATAGAACCCTTTGCTGAAAACTCTTTGTACCATCTTTCTGAGTTTAAGAATGATGCTCTTTTTAGAATTATAAGGAACAGCTCCAGGAGGGGAAAACTATAAGGGGAAAATGTTGTTCACTGCGTCTTCCAAAAAGAGGAATTTTTGAAGAAGTCTGCTGGTGGATGCCATAAAATAAGATGATAGATTAATAATTTCAACTGGAACAGAGCTATGAGAATAAAGGCATAACAATGCTGCTCTTTTTCACTTAAGCAAGTTTAATTGCCATTTAAATTCCTTGGATCAAAAAGATGTAATTAAGCTGCTTTTACTCTTCCCTCTTTAATATACATATTGTGGAGAAAATGAGGAGTAACACCAGAGCATTAGCACTTGTGAAAAATGTTATACTGACAGAGCAGATGCAAAATGATCTGCAGTGCTGAGAGACCAGGGATGGTCCACAAGGTAACCTGAGACACAACATTCTGTGTTTGGCACGTTCCAATTCAGGATGTTTCAAACATTTTGTTTGCACTTTCAGTCCAAGTTGCTCTTAAATTCACTAGATGGAAATGGCATCTTTTCGTGATGGAGTCAGAAGCAAAGACATATGTCAGTGCCCAGCAGGATTTACCCTCTGTTAACAATGATGGAATCTCATTATTCCCTCCTGAAGATTTGTTCTCACCATTATATTCAGTTTTATCATGATCAGATTTCTCATTTCATCACTAAAGGATAACTGAAGTAACATGTATTTACTGTAAATTTTGCTTTCATCTTCTGTCTGGCATTTTAACACTCTTAATTTTATTATTATTTTTTAAGTCTTTCTTCAGTTTAACTTTTTTCTGCCTCTTCAGTATCATTAAAAACAGGGTGCTTAAATTTAATTTAGAACCACAAAAGAGAAAAACAGGCCTTAACAACTCATTAAATACACTTCTATAGTTGAAAAATTCTCAAGGAAAGCAGAAGCTACAAATCCAGATACTTAATATATTGAATGTCAACTGTAATAGTGGATTTGAAAAGAAGTATTAATGAAATAGAATTTTGAGGGTTTTTTATTAGTTTGAGTTCAGTTGTTTCATTTGCTGCAAGTGTGTTTGATGAGAAACATGACTCAAACCACCTGCAGCCCAAAGCACCCAGTTTCCACCTCTTGCTCTGGTGATGACCTTGAGGACATCACACAAATTTTTCCATTGCCCTCTTTCCACATTCTCTCCCTTGTTGTGATGGATTAGCAGCTGCCTTGAAATAATCCATTAATGCTTCATGTCGACCTGCTGGAGGGAAGATGGATGGCCTGAATAAATTCAGTGAGGCTCTGTCTGGAGAGGCAGACAGGAGGAAAATGCCTGTTCCAAGGCACCTCCACACATAGCACTCTTAGGGAGCACACTGAGAACTCTCATTTATAGCACCCTACAAAACTCCTTTTGTGTAAAGGCCCTCGAGAAAGAAGATTCCCAAAGAGCTGAAGCACAGCCTCAAAGCTGGCTGCTCTCCAGCAAAGAGGAGCAGTGGCTCTTTCTGGGAGTAAATTCACATAGAGAATCCTAATGAGGCCATTAAAAAAGCTTCACCTGCCAAAGCCATCATCTGGGCACGGTGAGATTTATGGCTAGGTAGGCTTGTAGGCCTGCTAGAAAAAAAACTTTTTTCCAAGTCTTTTTTTTCCTCACTGAACACTTTGTTTCCAGTGTTAAATATTACTTTGATGGAGTACTTTGCCACACATTCTACCAACACCAGCAGTTAAAGTGCTCTAGCAGTCTAGTCAAGAAAGGATAAAAATATGTACTTTTTTGGACAAAGGATTCTCCAGATCTAAAATTTGGCTCTGGAATTGTTTTGGTAGATTGCCTGAAAACATCAGAGCTTTGAATCTGTAAACAGCAATATAGTCTATATTTTTAAATTAAGAGAAGGGTTCAGGTGCAGAACAAATTTAGGGACTATCAGCCAGCTATTGACACTTCAGTTGCTGTAAAAATACTGCAATATTTCAAACAAAGTACTGGAAGAACAGAAGAAACAGTGACATTGCACCCTGGTAATGGGAAAAAAATGTATAATTCATTGTGTACAGAAATAAGTAAGAAAACCTTTATACCATGTTATCCATGCCAGCTTTGAACCATGGCAATGAATTCCCGTGGTGCAAGCACATCTTTTCCTCCACTCCTTTTTGAAAGCAGCCTTTCACAAAGAAGACCCCACCTCATCCTAAGGCAATTCTGTAGATATTGCAATTATATGTAGGGCAGATTATACCAATATGCTTGTTTGCTAAATTCATTGTAGTTATATGCCAAAACAAAAATAAAATGTGCAGTAAACAGTATAATTTATTTCTGTGCAGAATTTCATTCATGTTTTCTTTTACTTAAGTGAAGTCCTACAGGGTGAGGAAGAGAGTCTTACCAGCACCACTACTGCCCACCAATATTCCGTGGTAGCCACATCATAACTCAAGACAGGCTTAAGAGTCACTCAGCCATTTTCATTTTGTCAGGCACTGTGCAAGGTCACATTCTCTGAGCTGCACCTTCATTTTCTGAGCCTCTCAGTTCCCAACATAAGAGCTAATTGAGGAAGAGATAAGGATGACCATGAAAAATACTGTTATTACAATTGTGCCTCTTCTGATACACACTTGCTACCTCATCTTCATAAAAATAAACTAAAAGTCAACATTAAAAAAAAAAATTGAAAAAAAAATAACCAAAACTTCCCTATTAAAATGACAAGCCTGCAAGTAAACCTGAACAAAAAATAATTCCCAGAATTTTTTGCATTAAGAAACAAAGCAATCACAAGAAAAAGAACAGGAATGAGAACTTTTAAGGACATTTGAAGATAGACAGGCCAAAATAAAACTAGCTCAATTGCAATATGAAACCAGTATGCAGTGGTTAGATGGAAGAAGTATGTTACTTTTGGGATATAGCTGCCAAAATTCTGGTTTTTTCAGTTTGTATCAAATCCACACAAAACCCAGAAGACATAAGTCTTTACTGTACTTAAGCACAAATGAATGAATTATAAGTGCACGAAATACCAGTAAGTATATATAAAAAAAGACATTCATAATTCTGACCTAAAGTGAAGTCTACCCTCTGCCCACACACAAAAGCTTCAGCTGTTAAATTTGATTTCTCCAAAGAGAAACTAAACCCCCGTTTCACATGCTCAGAGTGCAACATTTTTATTTAGTTACCAGTTGAAGAACCTGCTATGCTAAAATTAAATTAAAGGAACAGTTTTATTAACTATCATGGGGTGTTTATAGTGTGAATCTAGGGTAGAACAGTATCTTTCCCTCAAAGAGGCAGATAAAACAGGATCAAGCATTTGAAAAAACTCAATTAGCTACACTACTGTAATATCTGCATTTGTCCACCTCTAGCATCACCCACTGTCTGTGGTTGGCCTGAATGTCATTTCTGCATAAATTATGTTAATTTCCACCTTAACTACTTTTTACAGCTTTGTCTCCACAGCAGAGCAAATCCAGCCTACCTGCTCCAGCTTCTGTTCTCTTTCCCATTTCATCTCTGAACCTTTCTTTCCATCTCCTGTGTTCATCTTTATCACAAAAGCTTCTCCCTTCCTTTTTTTAACTTTTCTTGGATTTGAAACAATCTGTTTCTGTTCTCTGTACCTTACAAAACCTTAACTAGCTTTTACAGGTTGGCATACTTTATCTGGTTTTTCCTAGATTTTTAAGATCTTTATAGCAGAGAAAATATGGTTTTCAATGCATGTTGAAGTCCTCTGTACATGTATAATTGTTACTCCTAATGTATTATTACAGCTACAGTTCATGTAGAATCCACATTTTTTCCTGGTCATGTTTCATATCTTTTATCATTCTGTTTATTTTCAAGATTTTCCCCTGACTGGATATTAGTGCAAAGATGTGTTATAAATATAGAAAATATGAAAGTTTGCTATTGTTATTCTCTGTGCCAAGCAGCTATTGCAGTACTTGGTTCTAAACACTTAATCCTTCAGACACTCAGGTTTTGAAATCCCTGACACACCAGCCATGACAAAACTATCTTAAGAGCACTATTTATGTATACTCTGTTCTTCATACAAACCTTGTGATCAACTTTCTGCACAAACCAAAAAAAACCCAATCACACTAGAACCTGTTCTATAAAATCCTGTCCCTTTTTCAGCATACTATGTTCTTGCAAGTCCTCCAATATTTTTGCAAGATTGAAACAGACATCTTTTCAATGCCATTTTCTTCTATATGCTTCACAACTTCTGCAGTCTCAAATGCTAAGAAATCTTTTCCCATCCATTCTACAAAGACCCTTCTTCTGTAAATTCTGGTGGATACAACCCTTGTCATAAATATTTTCCTTGTGCTTATAGGGTAATTTCTACAGGAATTTAACCTACTAGCAACACAAACAAATTTACAGCAATTTAACTGCATATTCAGGCCACAATTATAAGAACTCAATCTACAGGAGGAGCCCATGCATTCCATGTGTGTACCCACCTACCCCTATACCCCTCACTTGGCAGTCTGAAAAATCCTGTGTAAATCAATATTTTGACTGTCAAATGTTTCTTCATCATAACAACTACACATAGAGCCCCTGTCAAAACCCTTACAAATTATTTATTATTACCAAAGGTTTTTCATGTATGATGAAGTAAATTTCAGTAATTCAAGAACTGCAATTACAATCTGCAGAAGGATGATTGAATGAACATAGCCTGAAACTGTACATTAATAATTAGGAGAAGATAATGATGATGATAAAAATAGAGTGGAAACCTAGAATAAAAAATAACTAAATAAAGCTTAAGATGTTGGATGAGAAAGTATTTGAAGTTGACAAAGATGATCAGAGTTAAGAAGGCTGTATTTTAACTTGTTTGGGCCTGGGGAAATTTTAAAATAAATCATTCAGTAAACACAGGGATAAAGAATAAAGTAAACTATGAGCTGGGGATCTTGCCAGAAGCTTCTTGTATTTAAGCATGAGCTCAACAAATTACCTGGAAACACAACTGGAACATGTTCTAAGTACAGTAAAGACAGTTTGCATTTAATCCTTCCAAAACAGGACAGCAGACTGTCTTGGAAGCTGAGAAAGTGTTTCAACAAGCACAGTTATTATTACACCTCCACCAACACCATCACTAACTACTGCCTTCCAAAGAAAAATAAAGAGCAACTTGAATCAAGAAATACAGGTCTTGAGCCAAGTCCTACAAAAGTAAAGTTACCAGTCTCACTGACACCAATAACTTCAGTTTTGATCCATTAACTTTCATAAAAAGTAACACAAAACACTATTTATTCATTTCTATCAGTACAGCTATAAAGCTATGTACTTGTTTATTACCATTTAATACATGCTTTTTTTTTTGCAAAAATGAGAAAAAAATATAATTTATCACAGTACAGAAAAGCATAATTAAGTAAGAAAAAGTAAGAACTTGGATTTTACATGTATGCTATTCCATGTAGCAATACACTTCAAGTATTTTAATTTCTATACCAATATGAGAGACATAATAACTGTGAGCAATTTTATAGTGATAAGAAGTTACTCTGCAGCAGCCAAAGAGCCAGAGGAAATCACATATATAGATGGCATATATTAGCTCAACGACTTTTGAATAACTCAAAGAAAATCTTCTAAGACTGAAAGCTTAATATACTGGTTTGCTTTTAAAATGATGCCAATAATGTAGAGCTTAAAACATGCCTACAAAGCCCTGCACTGTGAGCCTCATAGCAGTAATATTATCATTGAGATCATTTGGGGGATAGAATACATTTCCAAATAAAACTAAGTGGAAAAGGTCAGTATCAATACTGACCCTAGAGAAATTCAGTAAGGTGCTCATTTGTAAGAGAAAATTTAACTATCCACTACAGTTTGTCAAGAGCTCTGACGGATTCTCAGTCTTTTCAGTGGATAAACTTATACAGGGTTTTTCTCTAACATAATATGGCTCCAGCTGAAATGCAAGACTCGTGGTTTAATCCCCAACCAGCAACCAAGTACCATACAGCAGGATGAGGAGAAGAAGCCCCATTTTCAGGTCACAGAATACTCTGAGTTGGAAGGGACCCGTAATGATCATCAAGTCCAACTCTTAGGTGAATGGCCCATGCAGGGGCTGAACCCACCGTGCTGGTTTTATTTGCAACATGCTCTGACCAGCTGAGCCATTTTCATCAAAGAGTTAAGAACAGTTTCATAATTGAAATACTGAAAAACAGAATAATAATTGTAAAGAAGAGGAAGGTTACAAAAAGAGAGGTAACAACAAAGCCAAAGGGGGATGGGCAACACAAAAGTGATGTACAATTCCACTGCTCATCACCAGCTGGCCAGTGCCCAGCTATTCCCTGAGCTGTGATCAGCCCCTCCTGGCCAACTTATCCCAGTTTCTATACTGGACTCACCCTTCTCTGGATGGAAATCCCTTTGGATAGTTCAGGCCACCCATCCCAGCCATGCCCCCTCCCAGCCTCTTGTGCACCTGCTCACTGCCAGGGCATGGGACACTGAAAAGTCCTGGATTTAGGGTAAGCCCATCTTAGCAGCAACCAAAACACCAGCATGGTATCAACGTGGTGTTCTCATACTGAATCCAAAACACAGCTCTGTACTGCATTTTCACTGTAGATAGTTTCTCCTATATTCAATACTGTGAGTGTCGCTGTCTGATTAGGAATGGTGAATAACACACACACGACCTCTTCCAGAGCAGCAAGAAGAGGGAGTTTATTGATAGGCCACTGCACTTATATAGGATAGATCGTATAGTACAGAATAGAAAAGGCTCATTGGTCCAAGAAGGCAACACCTCTTGAAAACATGCTTTGTGTAAAACATCATGTAGCACATGCACTGCTCTGTGATCAACACCAGGTGTTAATCTGTGTTATTCATTCTTCCTTCTCTTGTTTGTCTCTGAGAAAAATCCCCAGCCTGGGAAAGATCTGAGTTGGATTTTTCCTTGAGCCTTCAGCGGTGTCCACATATGGGTATTATCTAGTTTTGAGACAACCTTCATTCAGTGTAATGAAGAAATTTAATGTCACTTAACACAGATATTTCTCATTACAGACAGATGGTGTTATGCACAATGTGTAAAATGTCCTTGAAAAATTTGCATGATTACATATAAACTTGAAAAAAAGAATAACGTATAATAGCACTAGTGCTGTAGCACCTGTGTCTTCTACAATACTGCTTTCTGTTGAAGTAAAAAGAGCACCAAATATATCAGTACAGTCTTCCTCCTCAGCTTTTTACCACAAAATCTGTAACACTGTCTTAGCTATCACACAGGAGGATAGGAGTTGAAAAAGTGCAAAACTTCCTGGGCTAAACCATGTAAGGCTTTGAGGCATTCATGGCCTGACTTGCACAGAAAAGTGAACAAGAAGCTGATGCCATGTTTCTGTACCAATATAAAATCTGTGAAAGTTGCTGCTTATGAAAGCCAGTATTTCAAAATCCTTATTGTAGCAGATGATGTTCTGTAGGCTCACTTTGTAAGGGGAGCAAACACAAGGTTTACTTTCACATACCTCTCCGTGTTGACTCCTCCTCACAATTTGAAACAGTAGGAGTATGTGTCATTATCTGCTCAAAAAAATCACCCATGATCTGTACAAGTACAATAATCCATTCTCATTTCATTGTCATCACAAGGCGATTGTAGGTGTGCAGAGAGGTGCGTTGTATAGCAACAGTTGTTTCTCCATGCAGTGTTGGCATTTAGTGTAGGATGCTTTGAAGGGTAATCTCAAGAGCCAAGAGGAGGTTTTTCTGCTTCAGCTGAAGTGCTGAAATTTTATACTAGGTAGGATATTGGTATCAATACGTGCAAGTTAAGCCATTCTATTTCCATGGGGGCTCTGTGAAGCTTCACCACCTTCTTGATCTCTAAGAAATTCTTGCAGATGTGCTAGAGGCTTAATGCCCTGATGATTCTAAAGATCACCCTAAATGCTACATATTATTTCTTGTCACTTATTGCATGCATGCAACATGGTTTCACTGAAATGCCAGCCATTTTCCTTCATCAGATGCTTCTCTAGATTTTAGCTTAACTCACCTTCTACCTAAGTAGGGAAAAATTTCTGCATTTGCTGAAGAGCAAAAGTGAAACCTGGCTGTCTCTCGTGAACAGCAAAACTAAAACCTGAACATTTCTCCTTGAACTGGTGCAGTGTCAAATGAAGTTCAAAATCCTTCCTAAGAGGAAAAAGTTACTGCCTGATTCCCTAGGACACCTTAGAAGGGAAGCAGGACACAACTTAGATACAACATTGTCTCCTGAAAACGACAGAACTGAAAGAAGCTCAAAGAGGACACTACTTAAACTTATCTGTGGCTCCAAGCCATCACTGGAACCAGTTATCCATCTGCTGTTTCTGGCATGCAGAAGTCAATGAATGGGTCACCACAATGGTTGTGTGCTGTACAATTTTGCTAAGTATCTGTATATTTGTTATGTTTGATTTATGATATTCCCATGGCACTAAAATATTTTTTCTGACCTGACTTTTAAAAAAAATGTTTGAAATATTTCACAAATGTGGTATGTGACATCACTTTTTAGTAAAATAGTTGTATTATAAATTAATGGCAAATCCATTTACCTTTTTGCATCACCACAAATTATGCAACAAGCTGATTTTGTTGGATTCTTACTGCAGCCTCCAGTGCTGCTGCTGTATTTGTGCAAGACATATCACATCACCTTCAGCCTTGTCTTTGGTCCTGATGAGTATCTAGTAAGAGGCACTAACATCTCAATCTACATAGACAGACCTAGTTCTGCTTCCTTTCTTTCTTTTCCTTCCTCACTCAACATCACTCTTGCACAGCAAGAACTTTATCTACCTTCCAATTAAGCAACTTGTATTTTACCACCACACTGCCATAAGCAAAGACTTTCAGAAGTAAAACCTTTCATATAATAAATTGGAGCTGCTCTTTTTGTTTGGTTTGGTACATTTTCCAAAACATTCACGTACCACAGAAAATAATCATAACATTGAAAATAACACTGTAAATATTCAGCTGCTCTCCTAAGGGTACAAAACCACTAACAAAAAAAAAAACAAAAAACCACAGTTGTATAAATTATTCATCCATTCTGAAGTAAATACTGTAGAGCATATCAAGCTGAGCTGTGCTCAATAGCTGTAGGATTTACAGACACCAGTGAGAGAGCAGCTTGAAAACTTGCTCTAGGTACCTATAGCAACCATCAATAATACAAACCTCCCCAAACTACCAATATTCCTGCAATTTTTTGAGTATATATAAAACTTGGTTTTTAACAAAAGGAGTTAGGGTACTGGGGGGAAAACCCTACAGCAGAGGGAAAAAAAAAGAAGAAGAAAAGGAGCTGAAAACAGTCTAAGGCAAATATATTCAGTGGCAAAAGCATACATATTCCTGGAACAGGAAGGCAAGTGGCAGATTATTAACATGAAGTGGTGACAGCATGATGCTATGTGAGTCAAATTGCCTGTTATTGTTGAGAATGCAATTAATTTTGTAAAATGTTGTGCTAGGCTGACAGACAATTATCAGAAAAGTTTAAGAACTCGATCAAGTGCCAGAAAACGGCAGTGAGTGGAATAGAAAGTGTTGAACTGCTTCATTTCAGAGAGAAAGATTGGCAGGAGAAAAACAAAAACAAGAGAAAAATTAAAAAAAGAGATGTAGGATGTGACATGCCTTTTTGTGTGACATTTTCTGCAATGCATCTGCTTCTTAATTCTTTTTTTAGAAGAGAAACCCATTCCCAAGGTTAAGTTTCAAACAAATAAATAGTTGTCTTCTGACACATTTCACTTATTCTCTTTCTCAGAAATGGATTGTACAATACTAGTTCTTCTGAAACTTAAACCTGTGGAAGGAGCTGGCAGCTGGTCTGTGAGCCAGAGGAGTGCTCTGAAGAAATGGATAAAATTCGTGTTTATCCATGAAAGGAAAAAGAAGACAAGGTCATTCACATAGAGATCTCAGAGAACAGATAAACACGGGACACCTGCAGTCAGAAAAACAAAACTATGATCTGTTTGTAAACTTCCTGTAAAAAGTCTGCCCAAAACCACTGACTGCTTTGTACCAATGAACACCATGAGCTGTGTTATTGTAACCAATGAATGAAACAGGCACTGTGTTAAAGAATGTATAAGAAAGAATGCACAGCCACAATAAAAGAACATTTTACCTGTTGCTACGTGTTGCTTTGTGTGTTGTGTCCATCCCAACAGTGACATAAACTTTGATTTTGCTCACAAGTACCACTGAGCCCTTATTGCAAAAGACAGTTTATTTTAAAAATATTTAGTTTTTCTGTCACTGTCTAAATATCAAGCAATTCATCAGTCTCTCCATAGGCCCTTTAGTTATTAAACTGAGAGCTTATTCCCACATCTACCAGTCCTTAAGTACTACCCTTAAGTACATTGGACTAAAATTCCAATACTTCTCAACCCTTCTCAGTAAGAAAGTTATTTAAATACAGAACTACTTCTGTTATTAAAAAAAAAACCTGTCAAAAATGACAGTTTGTTCCTTTCCATTTTAGCAAAAGAAAAAAATATATAGCATTTTGGTCTCTTTCAGTTAGTTTTCAAAAATCTAAGTTTGTCTTTATCCTAAGATATCTTTAAATGATGGTGATGAGATTTACTGTGTACTAGCTGTGATCTGCTTCCCACTAGTCCCATGATTTTGGAATATTAAAATTTATTAATAATATATCAATTTATTAAGAATTAACTCCTTCATCTGTACCATTTGACTGTATGATTCAGAGGGGAAATTCTGCAAACATTACAGTAACAAAAAGGATATTAAACTGTCATTGACTTGACATTTTCTTATTACTGAATTGCTTAACATATTATATAAGTGTTCTTTCATTGTTGAGATCTCTTTCTTTGCAGTAGGGGTACTTCAGAAAGTTCAGTGATATTTCCTTCTGATATTTTTGATATATAGGAAAGTGAAAAAACACCAGACTTTGCAGAAAGGTATCTCTGAGTCCATTTTTTAGAGAAAAGCTAAGTCTGATCAGAGACTAGAAAGAATCACTAACAACAATTAATTATCCACCGTTTCTGTAACTTGAGCTCTACTGCAACCACTTATTTTTCTTTTTTAAAACTTAATACCAAAACCAAGAAATGACACTTAAACCAAATAAATTACCCAATTGCAAACTGGTTTCTAAAATATTTTGAAAGAAAATTTGCTTTCACTAGAAATAACTGCTAAACAAAACTGTTGCAGGTTCTGACTTGACAAAGTCTGCTCTGTAAAGCTCAGCTGCAGTCAGGAGGGACTAAAGGCTTCAGGAAGTATTTTCTTTGTAAAGTGCTCCATCCACACTCTGTGTAGCACTTTTAGCACTGCATTCCTCCACACATAGGCTGACTCAAATTCACCCAGAGTTTTAGACCTTCTGAAAGCCTTTCTCTGTTAGAGCATGAAGATCCAGAGTGGCAAAAAATTCCTTCAGCTATACAGAGATGGGGGAAAAGGGTAAGTACAAGCAAAACTCAGGCAAGATACATTTCACACTAACAATAAACCCCCAAGAACTTGACCTTTGTCTGCAGCTACTTGAGTTTAATCCTACAGTAATTTGTAGTAATTTAATAGAAAGAAATAAGGATAGAATTTTAACCTTGAGTAAAAAGACCCTGGAAGCTGATAGAAATCTTTAGGCTTACAAAAGCTAGGTTTCAGCCATGCTGAATGGAAAAAGTTGTCTCATAAAATATAACAGGCTGCCTGCAACCTGTTTGGTTTGGATTTTTTCCAGAAAAGAGTTACATACCCATTTTCACACATGGTAGCTAAAATTCAGCTAAAGCACAGTAGATAAAAGAAAACTTGACTGAAATTTGAGGGCAAAGGCAGTCTGTTAATTTCTGATCATAATTATTTCCTTTCAGGAATGCAGGGGAAAAAGAATGCCAGAGTTTTTGCTGGACTGACCAGATCCTTAACTCAGTCACACCTTAAAAATACATAACCAAGAATAACACATGGGATCAAAGCCTCTGGATAACATTAAGCAGAAGACACTTAAACAAGGATAACAATCAGCACAAAAGATTGTGTTGCATAATTGCTGCTTGCAGCACCAAAGCAGAACTGGAGTGATTAAAACAGAAACATAAAATAATAGAAAATAGAAACAAATATGGGGAAACTGTGGTTTTCAGAAAGCCAGGACCTTGAAGATCCATGAAATGTGTACCCAAGGCCCTCTGGATAAGAGCAGGAAGAGCGTCCTTCTGATGTCTCTGATGCTGCAGAGAACTGACAATCCTTTTTCTGAAGAACACAGTCATGAAGTGTGTCACAGGGAATTGTGAAGTCTGAATCCTGACTTCTGTCACACAGACATAAATGCAGAGACATTCCATTGACTATTGCTGGGAAAAGAAACAATCTACTAAAATTCTACCTGAAAATACTCACTCTAAAAAGCCAGGAATGGTTAATAGCCAATTGACATACTTCAGTATCTAGAACAAAGAGAACTAAGAGCAGAAATAGGTAGAACACATACTTAAGAACTAAACAATCTTATTGAATAATACGGGATTGTCTTCTTTTGATCAAAAACCAGTTGACACACTGAGAAAATCAAGCCTTTTGAAATGATGGGCACGTCCAAAAACTGGAATAGACTCCCTGTTACATATTCAGCTTTTGACAGAGTTGCTGTGCAGCCACAGAAAGGCTGATCTAAGTGTTGACCCACAAGTTATGATCTGCGAGAAACAAAATCTGTTTCTATATTCCTACTTTTTGCATACATGCATCAATCTGAGAATGTGTTTTTCTTAATCTGAGACAATAGACATTTTCCTTCTTTATATTACACTCATCAGGAAGGTTCACATAGTAATAGCAAAGGGGGTTTTGTAATTTCTGTGTCTAGGTTCTATTAATGTTTTTTCTGTTAAATTAGAAAGTGTCAAGCCACTTTATAAACAGAGGCAGTGGTAAAAAATGCTTACAAGTGACTACTCATGTTTTATAATACAGCACACTTGGACAGTCATGATTAAGCTAAATTTCATGGGAAACAGCTCCTTACCTGCACATATCTGTTGGGCTAATTACTTATTCATGGAATTTTTTAATATTGGAAGTATCAGAAAATTCCAATGCATAACCATGATCTAAACATAGCTCAGTGTTGACAGGCCACAGAAAATACAAAGAAGGAATGATCATCTACAGGCAGGGAAATAATAGAACAGCACTACTATACAAAGAATTATCCTTTACTTGAGGAGAAAACGATTTAAAATAAAAAACATAACATTTATACTCTCAGACTTGCATGAAGAACATAGTGGCTTTATGGAACAACAGCAGAAGCAGCACGTTCACAGCAATGGCAGCACATGAATTAATATTTCCTCAAGTACATGACAAATTGCTCAATGAAAAATGTTGTTTTCCCCAGAATTAGAAATAATTCTAGAAATAATTAGAAATAATTCTAATAGAACCAGTTATTCAATTAAAAATATTCCAGTCCTCACCTTATGGAGTGTATGCCCATTGCAAATCATTAACTTGTTCAATTCTAAAAACAGTTTTCCACTGGAACTCTAATAATCAGTGGTAGAGAAATTTTAAAAACATACATATTTACTGCCCTACTGATGCAAAGCACACATACAGGAAATATGAAAAAGGAAAAAAAATAAAATAAATACCTTTTGACATTACACTGCGAAGGAATTGTAGTGCTGTACTAAGGGTGGCATTATGGATGTACTTTTTGTTATGTTGAAGTAAAATTTGGGGGGAACAAGTATGGACTTCACAGGGTTTAAGGAATAGTTAAAACAAACACTATTACAGAGTGTTGGGCTGAAGAAAAGGCTCCTTTCAACCCTGAGAATGGGAAACTAATGGAGTTCAAGGGCCTGGGCTGGGGGCTCCTCACAGCTCTTAATGCTCTCAGCAACACTGAAGGTCATTCACTAAATTATAATTCAAATAAAATTAGAATCAAAGGACTGACATCACAGACAGAAATACAAAAGTTTGAAAGAACTGTGTGAATTTGAGTTCAGTTTTGCCCAGCAGCCCAGCAGGAGCTGAATTTCTTTATGATGAAGCCCCTCAGCAATGGTCTGAAAACTGAAAATAGGAGGGATGGTCAACATTTCTCTACACTCACATGGCAGTGACAGGAAATCCCATATGCAAGGGCAATATGGACTGCAGCAGTTAAAGCAATAGGGGGACCTTTGATTTTACAATCCAGCCTGAAGAAATTAAAACCATTAATAAAAAGCTAAATTAGACCCAAAAAAAGGAAAAAATTAATTAAATGTTTAGACCAGATTGAGAAAAGAATCCTTTCAGATAAGAGTGAAATTCTTCTCTGCAGCTTCTTGGCATTAATGGTTACTTTCTGCTGTGCTGACATCCTTGTCATTATATGAAGTACAACAACAAAAATATTGCTCCTTTTAAAGCCATTTTTGAGGCTTATGGTCTGATAGATGGATAGATTCCTTCAGCCTAGATCTCCTTACTCTATTCAACTTTTACTGAGAGATATGTTATTCCTCTTAAAATTAACCTGCTGTTTACCTAAATGAAGAATTGGATGTCTTAAAAGTTCTGGGCACATCAGAAAGATATTGTCTCCCAAGGTGGCAAAAGCAGCAAACAACAATCTGCTGGCTAGCTGCTCCAAATACATTCCAGGCAGCTTGTCTTGTGAGGAAGCTTTAACTTCATTGGAAAGGTAAACACCAAAAATCCCTTTTATTCACAAAAGCAGGATTCTATTTTAAATTCAAAAAAGGAGACCAACTCATTGAAACCTCAGAAGTTTAATTCTATTCTTCCAGCATGAAGTGAGTGAAATGTGTAAGAATTATATTCGTGAAAATAGCCAGGCACAACAGTAAAGGTGATGCTGATTTTCACTGTTTAGATACTGTTAACACTAATGACTACTAGGATTTTACACAATAACTGTCTTAATTATTTCATTTAGAAAATTCATTAATGCAAAAAACAAAACACTGTCCAAGGAAGTGAATTAGTGCTGGTCCACTGAAATAGTAGTTACACAATGCATTTTATTCCTGCCAGCAGATTCAGAGTTAAGATCTCTCAAGCAAACAGAATCCAGAGGCACAATTGACTTTAAGTATGGGATTATGTTCAGTCCACTATTTCATTAACTTAATCCTGATCTCTAGAACTGGCTTCTTTCACCAAGTCATTCCAGACCACTGAGCTGCTGAGATATAGAAAGCTTCTGGAAGTGGCAGTTATAGACAGAAAAGAACATTTTTCACTCGATAAAATACATGGACCATCTTAATTTATGCCTCCAACTGAACCGATTTGATTAAAGTTTTTTCCCATTTTCTTTTAATTAGCTGGGGCAGCTTAAATTAATTATGTCTTATGTATGGATGCAGTACCAGGATGTTTCATGCAGGAACAAATATTAAATTAAAAAAAAAAAAAAAAAAGGCTAAGGTTTTTTAATCTAAGTTAGAAAGAAAGATGCACTGAAATGCAGTATTGATTTGCCTTCATTGATAAAAATGCAATGAGAGGTGAAAAGAGTTCAGTTATCCACTCTGGTACCTATTTGCATAAAGCTGAATAAAATGTAGTACACAATTAGGTATGGGTATGTTCTGAGTTAATCAATTCCAACAAGCTATTCTGTGGTGTAAATAAAAGCAAAATCTGGTCTGAACTGAATTGTCCCTGCTGCTAGGAAAGATGGGCACTCCTCAGGGCCAACTGGATTGTTGAAAGTTTTCGGCGTAGCGTTCCTCGTTAAAGCAGTCAAATCTGCTGACCTAATTTGTCTTTGATGGTTACATCACTTTGTGACAACTGAGGACAAACCTCACTCCAGTGCTCCTGTTTCAAGCTGTTCAGTGGCAAGCACTAGTGGGTAACAAGTGCCATGCCTCACAGTCAGAGCTGAGAGAGAAGGAGCTGGATACCTGCTTCTCAGCCAGAGCAAAACCCTGCAAGTTGCCAGAGAAATAGTGGTAAAAATTTAAACCTCCTATTTCTTCATGAAAAACAGATATGAGAGTATACTCTCCCTCTTTTTGCACAGTATTTCTTTTCCACCAGCCATCACTGGTTTATTTCCTTCTAACTGGTGAGTCAAAGTTTGAAGCACAGCTTTCTGTTACTTATTGCTCCATAGCTGCTATCTTTTTATATGGGTTCCTTCCTGGATAAGGCAATTCTGCTTTACACTGTGGCAGTCATGCCACATTATATATCACAGAGCACAGCTTGCTTCTTTTGCCATGGCTATTGTAGACAGCTAGCTAATATGGTGAAAAATACTGTGCCCCAAAATAAACTGCATATGAAATTGCTAGGACAGGGGCTGCATGCTAGCACAGTCTTGAATTAAGCTTGCATACCACCCTTGTAAATTAGTGGGAAGAGGAATCACAGCTGGTTATTAAAATGCATTGCTTTTAATGCAAAGGGCTCGCTTATGTTTGTTCTTAAACACTGGGGATTTTTTTCCTTTCAGTTTGTATTGAGAACTTGACTTTCCAGACTGTGAAGTTTAAAAAAGCTGACCTTGAAAACACAGTCACATTTATTTTTGAATGTTAGTTTAGCTTCACACCCTGGAAGTGGCTTCCTGCCTTCCAGATTTTGCTGAGCATTGTATGACCAGCCATGCCTGAACTCACTGCACAGCTCCCTTCAGGCCACACTACAACCATCCAGAACCCATCCAGTGACAGCTTGAAATACAAAAAGTGTCTGTTTCAGTAACCCATGCCACCATGCTAATCACCTCCACCTCTTTTCACCAAACAGTGACCTCCTCAGCTGCACCCCTGCTCATTTTCAGCGGTGGCAGGCCAGCTCTCTGCAGCAAAATTTTTCTGGGATCCTCCTCAGCATCAGCTGAAGGGCATTTTTACACCCTCACAGGCTTCATGCAGTGCTCCCACAGATTTCACACCCAGGCAGGTACTTCCAAGGAAGGACCTTCTCCTAGCAGGAAGCTGAAGCAGTCTTGCTGGAGGTTCTGCACACCCCACAGAACAGCACAGCTCCCCTGCACCTGCTAAGCTGTGAGAATTCTCATCACAGCAATCAGGCAGGCTGACATTGAGGGTGAAGGGGTTGCTCTGCTGATACCAACTCATAGCAGTTCTACAAAAATTCCAGTAGTATTACTACCTACTCTGTAATTTTGATAGGCACTGCAAGAAGCAAACCATGAGAAAATGCACACAGTGTTCTGCAGGGAAAAGTGGGATCACATCAGTGCTGTTTACACAGCTGGACTTGAGTAGTAGGTGCTGCACTCAATTCAGGCATTAACACAACCTCTCGGGCTTTCCCAGGCACTAAAGACGCTGGGCTAAAGACACTCAGATATAGACAATTCCCAAAGATGGCTGCTCACACACACAGCACTGTCCTAATTCCTGAGAATTCCAGGTAACTGCAAGCTCTGCACAGCTACATTTTAGATAGCTGTGAAAGAATCTACAGCACATTTCATTTAAGTTTATATTCTTTCACATGTGACCCAATTCAGCACAGCTTACTTGGAAAGTATTTCTCCATCATACAAAGTCACCACTCAAATGGACAATATTCACACCTCATGTTTCACATCTAGCATCACATTAACCAGATTTACAACTTCACTGTCTTTAACAGAATTGCTTCTGAAATGTATTAATGCAGCAAAATCAGGATAGGGTAGTTTACCTGTTTATGACGGAGAGATGATCTGTTACAACTTATTAAATGTACACTCTTAGCTTTTCCCAATTACAACATAAAACAAGCTAACCTAAGCCCAAATTTAAGAATGGGAAGACAGAAAATAGCTGGAAATTATTAACATTGGGGGTACTAGGCATTATCTACTGGTGCTACAGAGGATATTATTAAAATAAACAGCAAGCAATCCCCCTCACCACCAAATACTGAGGGAACAATTACTGCATCTTCAATGAGAAGAAAGGAAATAACCATTAATGATTATGTTTCTGTGCTAGACTAAAACACCTGTTGCTGCTTAAGGGACTTTTATTTGTTTTCACTGCACATAATGCTGGAACACATATTGTCCAATAATACTGTTATGTCAGCGCTCTTGTAGAATCACAATTTCTTCTTGGACAGCTGCAGCATTTACACGGATTTATTAGATCCAAAAGTCCACATAATCACATCACCTGAATAAAAATTAGGCATCTGAAAGTTTTACATAACCACGGCATTTGCGGTTGGGCAGGACGGTGCAGAAGCTCATGCTGGAGTAGCCTTAAAAATCAGACTTCAGCAGTGCTGAAACTGCTGGTACTGCTGAAGTCTGAACCAGAAAAACCAGAAGTTAAATCTTTGTGTAACACTGGTCCCTTCCAAAGACACAAACGGTAGAAATCATGGCTCTCAGATTAATTTGTCTTTGGTTCATTATGACACACTCAGTCTTTGCTTGATCCTTACCCCAGGTAGGCCAGTATGAGCTCATTTAACCCCATTTAATTAAACAGAGAATCACAAAATTATGCCAGCTGATATTTCAGGGCTGTGATCCTTTGTTAAAAGGGCTCTACTAAATATCAATTTATTTTGCTTAATAAAGTGGAATGCTGTGCTATCCAGCACACTTTTTGCTTGTCAGAAAAATGCTTTCAAGTACACACGGGATGTAATTCTCCATATAAAGACAGACCAAGAACAGTGAGATTCACAGCAGGTGTGAGAGCTCAGTTCCACAGCACTGACAGCAAAACACTGCAAAATCTCAGGGTGGCAAACTGCACCAAACTGTGCAAACAGGCACAGAGCCAAGCTTGTATCCTTCAGAGATTTCGGGATAATATACAGAAATATGAGAACAGCATGTTCTCACTCATCCTAACAGCCCAGCACAGACTCACTATGACTGGACATTAACAACTACCACACCAAAAGCCAGCCAATTTTTTTAGCCATTTTACAGCTCTCATATAAACTACACCAGTACTGCAGACAGCCCAGGAAAAGAGTTATTGGACCTGGTAGACAACAATAAATAACAACCAGTGGGTACCACCAGCCACTATACGATTTAATACTGGGCTGAAGGTGCTTTCAAAACAAAAAGTATTTATAGATGGCTGGCTAAAAACACTGACAACAAACAGCCATACAACAAAAATATGTTAGCATTTTCTGGACAGGATGGCCTTTTTCAAAAGCAAAGGTGTAGTTGTTTTGGCTTGGAAGACAGGTGTCTGCTAAGGAAGGCAGGAGCCTCACTTGGAATGGAGAATACAAGTTCTCTCTCTCGGAATTATTATAATTTTGAAATTAAGGGGCTTTCAGGCAAAAAGATATGAGAATAGGAATAACAGTTCTTTACTGGTATGTGTAATAAAGCAAACAAACAACAACTGCAGCATTAACAACAAACAGAACAGGAACTCAGTGACCCTCCTCAGCCGTGGGCACTTTTCCCTTGGTGCAGTTCCCGGCACAGCCAGCAGGGGCGCTGCTGGCTCCCGGCCGGGCAGGGAGGTGCAATGATTCCTCCGAGGCAGCAGGGGGCGCCGTGGGGCGGGGCTGGGGCAGCACACGGTAATGGAAGAGATGGAAAAGATGGAAAAGATGGAAAAGATGGAAAAGAGAGGCTTTGCTTCACAAACCCCTTTGGGGAAGCAGATCCTGGTACCCCAACAGGACTCTGAGGAGCACTGAGCTGGAACAGCAGGAAAGAGCAGAAATCCCAGAGTGGTGGATAAGATGTATCAGAAGCTCCATGGAGCAGAACAGGGTTCCTGTGGTGATGACAAAATTCCTTTCCCCAAGCAGCAGCTCGACCATCCTCCTCCAAAGCCCCGAGAGAGTGAGCGAGAGCAGCTGTCCCCAGTCCTGTCTTTTCCCTGCCCCCAAAATCTCCCAGTATCTCTGTCCCTCGGAGAGAAATTCCCCAGTTGAGAGAAAATGCAACCAGATGCCCTCCTTCCCCCTCAGTTTAACCACTTTTTTTTTTGTTTTCTTAAGTATACAGGAGTGCCCCGTAGTTAGTGTTTCTTAGCAACTTATGGGAAAAATTCCATAGGTAAGAAGGAACAAAAAAAAGAAACCTAACCCCCAACAACTTCAAAGCAGCTAGAATAAATACTGAAGCTGATGTTTATAAAATCTAAATATAGTTGACAGAAATGAAAAAACTCTGCTTTCAGTTACACAGGTAGAGCCTCTGTAAAGAGCAGAATTTGTCCCCGAGGGAACATACTATGCCTAAGAAGGTAAGGGCCTTAGAGCCAGACATAAGCAACCTGGGCCCAGTTCTGTGAATGTAAACTGTACCCACTTAACTGTGCTTCTGCAGCAAAAAAACCACGGCACTTCTTAAAAATAATCAAGTCAAAGGAAAAGGACATTTTAAAACCAAGTATCAACTTTGTCAGGAAAATCAAGGGGACAAACCATCAAAGACTGTTTAAAGATTCAAGAAAGTGAATATTGGCATTTTTTGGTGGCATATTGCCTCAGCTGCAACTACACTCTTGAGACATTCCCAAGGGAGAAACAGCAAGGTGTTTGTAAGGAGTAAATGAAAAATTTCATCCCATAAATTACAATCAGATTTCTGCCAGACTGTGCAGTAAGCAGCAACCATCTCCAAAAAGCCACTGGAGCACATACAGAAAGATGTAAAAGAGGAAGCAGGAGAGGCAAGAGAGGAGTTCAAGTTAAGGTGACAAACAATTCACATGCATAAATCCTGTAAAATTGGAAAGTCAAAGACTTCACATCTTCCTTCTCCATCTATGTTTTGTGGTTCCTTCATTGCTACAGCTGGCCCATGCTTTGGTCCAAATTCACCAGTTCTCCACAAGTTCATTCTGTACTTTTATTCATTCTTCAATACTGCACACTTTTTTTCTTTATTCTCAAGTCATTCTTCAGCACTGCTCTTAGCTCTTTTCAATTACTGAAATCCTTGTTCATCAATTTTAAATGAGCTCAGGGAGCTCATATAAATAATTCTAAAATCAATCTTTCTGCTGTAAATTGGTATCACAAGCATTCATTCATTCTTTCACTCATTCTACTACGTCACTAATCTTCTACCCAAGAATTTCCTGATTTGGTCTAAATTAAGAAGTTGACCTCTGACACTCTTCAACATCCTATTTTTACCACCTTAGACATGACCATGACCAGAAATACATAGAAATGATCTCACCTTAACTTTTACTGAGATGGCAAAAATTCTCATTCACTTTTAGAGTAATTTAGGAATAACAATTCAACACTAACTCTCTACAGTGTTACAGTCCACAACTGTGAGCCTCAAAACAATCCTCTGAATTTAAAAGGTTTTGAGGTTTTGCTGAATCACCAGAGCTCCTTTCAAAATACCTTTGATGTTCAAACCTGGAGGAAACTTTTAAAGTTTAATTTTTCCTCGACTGCCTTCACTGGCTGACACAGCATGTGCTACAGCCACCTTAAATCCTTATAAATCACCTGGGTGTATTGCTGGAGTAGATTGGGAGAAGCCATGAATGTGCCCCCTCACATGGATGCCCAGCAGTCCTCCAAATGGCATTTTCAAATATCAGGCAAATTTTCATTTTAAATAGCCCATAGTGCTATTGAGAACATTGGAAGCTGCCCAGACATGAGCTCCCAGTGTCCTGGAAAGCCATAATTAGTGTGATTGCTGCAGGAAAGGATGACAGAGATAAGCTTGCCAGTTAGTGGTCATTCAAACACAAAGACCTAAAGGAGAACCACAGCTTCACCAACTGCTTGGAACAGGCCAGCACTGGAATGCCAACAAGCTCTGGCTTAGTTTGGGAAAATTAACTCACCAAATGGAATGAAAAGGTGCAGAAAAGAGTAAGAAGACTCTGCAATTTCCCAGCAACATCCAGCCCCCCATGAACTAGTCCTCAGCATTAAGTTCTCAGGTAAGGAAATGACTGATAGAGCTCAACAGTGTTTGTAATAATAACATAAAGTACGTATAATTAACAAAGTCCAGCCCTTATACCTTATAAAATAATAACATTTCTTACTGCAAATCCAGAGAGTGCCATATTTAAACCAATTGTCAAAAGATTACAAAGTTCAATTTAAGTAAACATATTTCTTTCTGTTTAGCCTGTACTGCCTAACCCAGATTCACCAATAATCAAGGCAGGTACCTCCACAAAACAAACTTATTAAAGCAGTTCTTTAGCAACCAAGAACAATCAAGAGCCATTGTGCTCTAGCAGTACTTTGAATTGTTACCCTCTCTAAGTTGCACACATTTCAGAGCTGAGGTTACTCTCTGGCTGACCACAGTGAATTGCTCTTTTATCACTCATGCATTTTCTTTCACAATGCTATTTAAGCAGCACTTTGCAGCAAGTTCACACCAGTTTCTGAATTTCTTGCTTCTGGGGTCACTCTTCCTTATGCTGCCAGCTTCACCCCACAGATAATCACTGGTATTTCCTACTCTGCAAGTGTGCAGAAATAAAGCCTATTGATTCCTGCTGCATTTAATACTCTTTCTTTGATAAAAAGATGTCACATTAAAAATGGTTGGAAGACAAACTGCAGTCCACATTTCCAAACATCCATGAATTAATGTTAATGCATAGATTTTTTTTTTAAATAAAAAGTCTTCTAAAGTGCATGTTATGATAGAAAGTGATCTCCATGATGCATGGAAATACACAAATATAACACTATTTTTAAAATATTATATCTTTTACATGCACACACTAATTGAAAATCCATCATCAAGTGCTGCAGCACTACTACTTCCATTAAATGAAACTAGTATTTCAGAGAGGCAAAGAAGAAGCCACAGTTCTGACTGAGAAGCTACTGACCAACTATAAACTATCTGTTATTATCAACTGGTCATTATTCTAACAATCATAAAAATAACTAAATACTTCAGCTACTAAGTCAGAACTGTATTAACAAACTAGTGCGTGGTTATTAGAAGACACTTTTCCAGTATGAAAAATGGAGAACAGAAATTTTCTTGAATCCATCCAGAATTTTTTTCAGTATCTATTCTTATCTCACAGTCTTTAATCATGGGTTCCATTTACACTATTAGCATTTTCTGTAACTAAGTATTAGTCTACAATATATACACTGCCTGTGAGCCTGTATTAATAGGAAACTTGGTATCTAAGCCACAAAATTCAGTCTCTGATTTTAATTAATGTGATGGCAAATGCTAACTCATGATGACCAGATGCTTCTCCCGTGGTATCCATTGAGACATCAAGCACAAGAAAACTACACTGGGGATGTTTTAAGCTATTTAATAGAAAATTGTGCTAAACGACTATTATTCTTATTGGCTTTCTGTTTAGAAACAGCAATTCTTTTCTTTTGCAAGTTATTTCGACATGTAGATTCTTATAGCTAGATAAACTTCAGCACAAAACACTATTATAGGGAATATAATTTTCTATTTTCCAGCACTAGGTGAAGCAATACAGTAAATTTAGTAACCATTCATAATAATAATGAACTACACATTTAAGCCATCTTACATCATCAGTTCCCAAGCAGAACACATTAGTGAGTGATCACACTAGTTAGAATATACTACAGCTTGAAAATTTTTTTCATAATTAGAATTATTTTGTCAGTCATTTTAGGCCAAGTATTTAAAACACAAAATTACAAATATTTCAACAACAAAAATCCCAAAACCTTGTGGGATTTTTTCCTCACTTCTCATTTATGGAATTTTTCTTGTGTATTTGTATTTCTTTGGAGTCCTATCAAGAATGGCATCTTAGCATTAGAACCAGAAAAAAACTTACCAAAACAAAAGTAGAAAGAAGCTTTCTAGCTAGAAAAAATTAGCAAGATACTGAATTCGTTTTTATATCACAATCGTTTTCCAAGCCCAATTTCAGCTATTCATTTCAGATTGCATTTCACAAGTGCTCTTGAATCTATTTATATTCTTTGACTACAGATTTTGCTATGCAGTTAAGAAAGACACCTGAAAAAAAGATTAGCAATGATATTCTCAATGGTTTAAAGTAAAAGAAACTAAATATACCCAATGTAATTTGTTCTCTGCTAAAATTACTCTTTCATGGTTAGTTACTGAGTTTTCTTATTAGGTCATGTATACTTAAGGACAGTGATATCCCACTAATTCATCTTACTGGCATCAGAATGATTCCAAGCATCAGAATAAACCCTAACATTCAGGAATGTCTCTCCCATGATCACCTCCTAGCTGCCAAGGGCAACTCAGTTAAAAATTCACAGTGGTACAGATGGAAATAGAAGCATCTCTCAAAAAACAGGGGTGATTGTAACCAATAATCATTTTGGATTAGGAAGAGAAAGTTCTAGCTAGAGGAAAAGGGAAGATGACACATCTGGATTGTCATTCACAGACTCTGTACTTTCCTCCTTGCTTCCTTCTGGAAGGAGCACCAGTCCCTTGGCAGAAATGCATGGCTTTATCACTCGTGGCTATTCTGGGCCCATTAAATTTAAAAGTAGCTCCATGTCCTCTTCAATGAGTGTATATAACATACACTATTCTTTACATAATAACAAGAGAGAGAGATTACGAATGGAGCCTCCTGGATATTATCTAAATTGCTACTTTTTAATAATTTGACATCCAGTACCATTTAATATTTTATGTTGATGATGGCCAGTCCACCAGGAGGTTCTCAGTGAATTGCAACATACTGAAATATTGCATTGAAATACTTAAGTCTCAAAATTAAGATCAGATCACTTATTTATAAGAAATAAAGCTCTAAAAAAAACCTCTGCATTTATAAAATAAATTGAAAAATTCATCATGAATTTAACAAGACCAGAAGGAGTTAGAAAGTGAGGTGAGGAACTGTGGAGCCTTAAATACAGCATTAAAAAGAAGCACTTTCTTTATTTAATACAATACCGTCTTTGTATAGGCTGGAAACATAAAATATTACTGATTATATAAATCTAAAACAGAAGTATCCTGTAGGTGGCTTGGAACAAGTAAATGCTGTATTTATACTAGTACAGTATTCTGCAAGTAATATTAGCCAGCCATTGAGCAGGTTCCCTGCACTCCAGTACACTGAATATGTGCATAATTAGGACTTGTTTGCGTGACATCTGGTGGGGAAATAATATCACATCTGATAGGAAAGATACAAAAATATTTTCATGAAACAAAAAATGGCAGCGGAACAGGAGCGCGATGTTCCTTTTCGTAGCAAGCAGCCTCACATCAGTAAAATTCAACCACCCTACAATATCAACTGTATCAGCTCTCCAGAACAGAAAATAAATCAGTGTGCAATTAGACACAATTTCCCAGGATTGGCAAAACTCAATTTCCTTCAGCTCCTGGTGTTCACAGACAAGATGGAACTCAGGTAATGTCAAATGCACACGGAGATTGCTGTTGAGTAAATCCATTTATCATTCAAAGATCTGACCAGGCAGCCCAAAGCTTTCATTGCTTAGAGGCATTTTATATATGCACAGCACTAATAAATCTGCCCATGAGCTGTGCTGTACACATTATTCTGCAGAATAATGTCTGTAGAGCAAAGTCTATTCCCTTCTGCGTGTCATTGGGGTACAAAACCTTGCTGTCTGCAGCATTCTCAACAACAGTAAGAAAACAAAAAGTGAATCCAAATGAAAATGAAAATTAATCTAAAGGGGGAGGGTTTGAAGAGACTTGCACTGGACTCTAAAAATAAATCTCTATTCTTTGCTTATATTAAATCAAGAGGAACTTTTAGTGATCACACAAATAGCCCTCCCTGTATTCTAGGCAGCGCTGTTCCAAGTGCAGAGCAAATTTTTTCAGAACTGGCTCAAATACCAGAGCACTGTGCCATGACCTGCTCGAGCTGTGCCACATTAACATATCCATTATAACTTCTGCATTACTGACCACCTCTTTCTCCCTAATACAAAAGTTACTTTAGTATAGCCCAAAATCCAGGTCAGTGGCAGGAACAGAAATGAGGCCAAACTCCAAAACAAGAATCCTCCACATCTCTGGTTCTGATTTTTCAGGATCAGGTTCTGCAAAATACTGCAGATTTTCATGTCTTCATAAACAGGGATCTTCATCCTGCAGAATGTGATGCCCTGCTTGGTGCCTGTGCATATACAATATAATCTATCCAGTTGAATAATTTTTTAGATTTCTCTTTCTTTAGCCTGTACGGAGTGGGGATGACAACACCATTTTGAACATTTCTGTCCTAAGTATTTATCTGGGCAATAACATCTAGTAAAAAGAAAGATCATGGTCCACCTCAAGTGGTTTCAGGAAGACTCTCTATCTTCCTTTCCCTAAGGACTGTGCACCACTGACATAGAAACCACTACAGCCCTGCCTTCACATCAGGCACTCACAGGACATGAGCTACATCATTTAAAAAACCAGCTCCAAATGGGAAAAAAGCTTTTAATCCTTCACAATGGAAATACCAGTCCTTAGAAGAGGAAGGTTCAAGATACAACAGTGTGAAGGCTGGAGAGGATTTAATAATGAATCTGCCTTTGGAGGCAGAGGTCAACCTCTTTAATTAACATAACATTCTTACCAGCAGTTACTGAAAATAACAACAAAAACCTCTTAACTTTGCTCACTGAATTTATGAAGTTTTCTGTCATTTGGATTCAGTTCCTGAATCTGCTTGGACTCATTAACATCAGTGAGCCACAAAACCTAAGTGCTCATCACAGAAAAAGGGTCCAGAGAATGCTCACACCACTGTACCAAACACTGGGTTTTCAGAAAATTGCAATATATAGATTGCATTTTTTGTTTAAGGCCTTTATTCTGCACAATTCTGGGATGGACATTCTCCTTCACCTTCGTATTTTCACTGCTAATGATTGCTCCTTTCTGGGATTGCCAGTGGGCTATAGAGGAGATGAGGGTGGGTGAGGCCTCTGTGAAGAAGCAAGCCCTAGGAAAGAGATGGAGTTGTGCTTTGTGATCCTCAGAACCTAAACCTTGGTGCTTGGGCTGACAGGTGCTCTGGAATTTTCCATCATGTTTTAGTCTGCAGACATGGATAGTCCCAGGAAAACAGATTGGACGTTCTACTTTTCAAATATGTGCAGTTTCCCATCTGTGTGCACAAATATTGGGAAAAACCACTCTGGCTTTCTTTGAAACAATGATATTCCAGGCCCAATTTCCATTTTAGCAACATATTCCACTTTCAGAACCTCAGTACAAGACACATAGCTCACCTCCCACTTTTGGCAAACAGACCAAATGGAAGGCATCACTCCAGCATTTTTTTCATTAATTTAGTTCACATCAGGCTAATTTTTAGACATCTTCTCAAATACTTCAGCCATTATAAAATGATGGTACAGAGCTCAGATACTTTGTAATACATATAAGAAACAAATTTAGACATGCAGTCATTTGCTATGACCGAGTGTGTTTATTTTATACCAACATCTGGTCCAGTTCCAACAATGACAAAGCTGCAAGAACAGCAAAGAAAACCCCTAATCACCTCAATGAAAAGATTAAGAAATACTACAAATCATGCTCTAGCACCTTTCTGGATGTCAGTCCAAATCACAACATCATTAGTTACTTCCCAGCTTCCCAGCACCTTCTTTGGACATCCAACAGCTGAAAAATCGCCTTGCTGTTGAAAATCCATGAAAATGTTCTGGCCCATCAGCAAAAGGAAGCTGTCTAAAAAAAGCTAGGAGAAATAATCATAGATGTATTGGCAGCAGTTAAACACTGAAGAAACAGGAATCATCGAGGATGGATGATTCAGGAACAAAGAATAAAAGGAGTAAAGAGGTTAACAGTTGGTCAGTATTTAAGGCTGGTGCTGTAGGACCATGGTGAGGTCCCAGACCCCACGGCTGTGTGGTCCTGCTCAGCTCCTGCCCTTTACAAAAGGGAAAGGAGCCAGCCCTTGCTGCTCCCAAACACATTTCTTTCACCACCTCAAATTGCCATTCCTGGTATGTATTTGCCTGGCATCAGGAGAACCTTTTAAAGCGTAGAGCAGAGGTCAAAAGTAATAGGAGCATTTCTTTGGGCAACCCAATAGTGTGAGATGCCCAACTTAATAGGTGAACCTGTTAAATCACATCTGTTGTTTCATGTGGCAGTGCAACTGAGACTGTGCTTGAAAACCTTGTGGGTTCTCTGCTTGCTTCTGTTAGGTGTCATTAAAAACTACAGAAAATCACAGAAAACAAAAAATAGCTGAAAATATGATTTGTTCTCTCCTCTCAAAAGAAACAAATCGGCCAAACCTTCAGAAATTTGCAGAAATAGGTAGCAGTCCAAATGTCTTTATTTCTGGGTGCCCAAAAATGAGACAGCTTAAAAAGCACTATGTCTGCATAAATTCAAAAGTAAATCTCTTTACAGCCACTCCATTTCACTTAGGAATTGAGTTATCCAGTATCACAAATCAATTCTGGAAATATTTTCTTGTAAAATCAAAGAACAGGAAATTAGTACAATTTCTATTTTCTAGTCTTCTTACATTTTCTACATATTTCAAAGACATAAAAATGCTAATCCTCCATTAAATTCTGAGTAACACAAAATATTTTACTAGCCAGAGAAAACAGTTTTATCTTCTAACTTATGGAATCATCCTGTCAGTTATTAGAGGAAATGTTCACAAGTAAAATGGCACCAAAATATCAGTTTCTTCTTGTAGATTCTCAGAAGCATTAAACCTTGTTCCTTTCATTTACTCAGATGCTTATAACATTTTTTCCTTAATTTTGAGATCTATGAGTTCCAAATAAATAACATTGCATATAAATAGCTAACAGAAATAAACACATACAGAAATAAATACTGGAGTTTAAATTGCTATACAGTTCCTCTATTGCACACTCTACAGTAGGAAAGACTCTTGCTAAAGTAACATTTATCTGAGCTTGTCATCTGGCACAGAATAAAATGCAATTATGCCCTTTAAACATTGAATTAAATATATTTTCTATTTCTTCCCTGTGATGAAACCATATTTTTCTGTGGTATGTGTCTGCAGCTAATATTTAAGAAAGACTTTACAAAAAAATATTATTCCTTAGCTTCTTAACCTGAAAATATGCAAGATTTCTGTTTTAAAATAATGCCTTGCCATATTGAATGCAAAGAGGGATCATCTTCCTCCATGCTTGAGACCTGAAAAATAGTCAATGTCTTAAATTCCTGAGGAATTCAGGGCAAATTGAGGGCATCTTTAAAGTACAAACCCAGTTCAAACAGAAGGTATTTAACCTGAAACACAGAGTCTGTGGCATGTGTAGCTTATAATACAAATATACTTTTGGATAGAAAAACAAGAGATACCTTGCCTCAGAACCAACAGTCCTCTGCAGCTTTCTGCATTCAGGCTTTCTGTGCTACTCAGGCTGTGCAAGGAGAAACTGTCACTGAATGACACCCTGAATTCATCACAAAGCTGTGCCAGCAGGGAGACAACAGCAGGCAGAAACTGAAGTTCATTCATGCAGTGGATGAACCACAACGAGGACAGATATCACTGAAAACCAAACCTCCACTGATCTCAGTGGAACAGCAGCATGGTTGAATCCACCCAGTGGATTCAACACCCCAGTGTGCCCAGCAGTGTCCTCTGACTGCACAAGGCAGAGCCAAAAACAGGATGCAGTCTCCCTGTGCATGTGATTGGAGTTCTTTCCAAAGCATAGCATGGGGTGCTGCTCCCCTTGCAATGAGGATAAACACACAGTGGAGCACCCTGGAGCATCCCTCCTCCACAGCAAAATTCTGCATCAAAATCATAAGTGCAAACATAAATACAAACATAAATACAAACATAAATACAAGCATAAATACAAACATAAATACAAACATAAACACAAGCATAAATACAAGCATAAATACAAACATAAATACAAACATAAACACAAGCATGAATACAAACATAAGTCAAACATAAATACAAACAAGGAAAACAAATTTTCTCCTACACAGCAGGGCCAGGTAGTTGTACTTGTGCCTAGGACTGACACAAGGAACTTTGCAAGAATTCAGTGCAAGGGGATTGGACCAAAAGCCAGCACACCTGAAACAGAAGGACAGGAGTGATACTGAATATATCTCAGTTGAATTTCTGAATGGATTCATGTCCAGGATGATTCATATTCAGTGTGTATTGTCCCACTGAAATGGCCTTTAAAATTAGTGTTAGGACTAACTAATAACAACAATGGTAAAAAAAAAACAAACTAAAACCAGACAAAAACAAGGAAAAAACACCCAAACTTAGTTTATTCTGACTGCTAAAACCAGGAAAAAAGCATGTATCTATAAGAAAAGATGCCTTTGACATACCTCACTGACTCCATCCATCCTCCTCCCTTACTCTGAACACAAATGCCCCAGGAACATTTCAGCAAGAGACTAAAAACAAAGAGACCAAATCTCTCCTGAATATGTGCTGTCCCTTCCTACACTCCTTCATGTAACAACTGTAATATCTGGGAAACCTGCTCCACCACAGTGTCCGTTTTGACCTTAAGCAAATTTCTTGTTCCCCAATTCAGGAAGCATTTTACAGCCCAGTTCCTTATGAAATGAATGGAATTCAGGTATTGAAAAGAACATTTTGTGAACGCACACCTGAGACCCTTCACACCTTAGGAACTGGTAGGCTGGAATCCTCCCTGTCTGGGAAGGTTGAATGGTATTACCAAGAAAATAATCATCAAATTACCAAGCAAATAATCATCAAATTTTGCACTCAGCAGGTTCTTGTGGCAGAAGCAGGGTAAAACCTCCAGCAGCCTGTCCCACCCCACCTGGTGCTGCCCAGCACAAGGAGCATCTTCCCAGCTGCACCATGGGGTACCTGGAAGAGAAACAATGCATGAAGCACTCTGATCAGTTCAGCCAGTTTGCTCCCAGCTTGGTTTTACTGGCAGCACCATCAATGCACAAATTAAGGAAATAAAAGAAGTTTTTACTTACCTACTTTCCCTCAATTAGTATATTTTATGAGCTTTCTCTTCTTTCCTTGTTATGTATTTATTTTCCAAAGGGCCTGTTGCAGAAAAAGGTCTCAAGGCACATTGTAATTGTACAGAAAAGGATTAAAAATGAGAATTAGTTCAGCCATCTCAGTACACAATGCTTTAATGAGTTTTCCTTCAGAATTAATTTTGTCAGAATTCTGAACACACACAGGCATGGCAGCAATATGTAGAGTACCTGGGTGTCAGGTACAAAATATTTATGCACTTTAACCCAGAATTAACCTGTCAATCACTTTGTCCACATTAGATGGTCTCTGTAGAAAGAAGGGATGTTCATTTTTACAAAAGTGCTAATTTTTCTACAAGCATTTGTTCCAAATGAAGATGCAAAAATATGATAAATCTGTTAACTAGATCTTATTCACTGCAAAATCTGAAGCATTTGATCATTCAGTTATAGCAAGAGGAAGGTGTATACCCTGCCTCATCTACAGAAGTTATTCTGTTATTTAGATTATTTAATGATAAGAAAAGTATGTAACTTACATACTGGATATTACAGTTGGGGAGTTTTTAATATTTGTTTTTATTTCTTACTCTCTCATGTCAATTAATTAAAATTTTAAAATTATTTATTTATGTATTTATAACTTGGTACAATGACAGTAAAAAGTAATAAAGAACCAGTAAAAAATAGAGGAATTCAGTGACAAAATAGATAGATTATATTTAATATGAGGATTAGCTATAAAATTTAATGATTATGCTAAAAATTAATTGGTATTCAGAATTAGTTGTATGCATCCAGGATGGCCAGAAACTACAAATGGAATAGAGTTTCTGATATTTTGCTGGTTTTCCATAGTGCATTTATCCTACACTTATGCAAATATGAAGTACCTCATGTTCTTGGCAGCTCAGCAGTGAATTTTCACATCCCAAGTCAAATGACTCTCAACACCTGAAAGCAAACTTGACAGGAATCTTCCATGTCAGGAGCTACACTCTAGGATCCTTTATCAAGGTTATGGCCTGATCCCAAACTCTTCCTACACCTGTGTTGTGCAAAATCATTTTCACATTCCAAAGCTATTGGAAAAGCTTTACAGAAGGAAAACATGCTCAAATCCCAATTTTTATAACCACAAGAATGCCTTTTAGTACCCCCAAACCCCAAGGACACTATTGTCATGAATTAGATGCAATCATGATCACAGTGGAACTCTTTATCCCCTGGATCTCCCAGTTTTATTCTGCATTACATGACCACCACAGAGGTGGATTCTACACATGAAAACCTATGTAAGCAGAAGAATTCTCCTTCAAATGCAAACAAATTATATTTTCCATCAAATGGAATTAGCCTCTTGTGGAGTCATTCTAGAAAGCTTAACTGAACACTAAAAACCTTCAGTCTAACTGAGTTACACAGCACTTCTTTTGGTATAAAGTTCAGCATCCAGGCTGATGTTTTCAATGAATCAATGTAACATGAGAAATGTAATAAAGAAAAAAATTTATGGATCTCTGGAGTCAGCCATTAAATCTAATGCTTCAGCTGGCAAAACCCTCTCCTTATGAGTCTGGCCTTGGCACTTAAGATTACTATAAAAATACTTAGGAAATTCTTTAAATAAATGCCAGAACATTGTTAAGTATCAGACTATATTTGAAATCAGAGTTGGTGCTGCTGTGTTTCCATGAATTCTAATGGAACTCCTCCAAATTTTTTCACCACTGCAAGCAAACCTGAAATATCTCATTTTGCATTATTTTTAGCTGAAATATATGTCAATGTGAAATCATTTGAACTACATTAGTAGAACTAAAATGATATCCAGTGTAAATCCATTCACATCAGCTACATTGGGAATGCATTTCACCACTGATTTAAAATGCAAAATGCCCAAGTCATAACAAAATTATTTTTCTGAGAGTTCAGTATCACTGACAGAAGCAGGAGTAGTAATCTGGAGCAAGAACAGCTCAATTAGAGGGTTTCTCTGGCACAGTATTTCAACCAAAGTAACACTTAAACACAAATTTCTATTTCTTGTAAAGCACTTGGGATCTTTGGGTTGCAGCCTGTTAGTGGTAGGACTTTGGCATGTTAAAACTATATTGTGACTGGACCAATAGATAGTTGAATAATCAAATTATTAACCCAAGTAGAGCTATTTGCTTCCATTCTGCAATGCACAATTCTTTCTGTGATTCTAAATGCTCTACCAGACTGATAGCACAACCCAGCACTGAGCACTATAGCTCTTATTTATCATGACAAAGTGCAGAGGTTTGTTCACTGCAGGTGAGGATAGACCTCACAGCACTGCAGTGTGTAGGGCTGACACACCCACAATGAATTTTAAAAGTGATTCAAAGAGTTTTCTTATTTCCATTAGAGGTCTGAAATCCCACCTGTTATGAACAACCTCCCCTTTCAACCTGTCACTACTGCAAACACATACTACTTATTTTCTCTAAGTTCTTCATTTACCTAGTCAGTATTTCTTTAACTCCTAACTCGTTGCCATGGTCCCAGGCATTAAATGGTCTCTGGTGTCAGACAGAACTGGTACCAAACCATTCAGGAAGAGAACCCTCATGCCCTTTAGGCCATTAACTGCTATCTGTGAAAGAAATACTTCCAGTTACAGATTGTTACTGGCTAAACCTCACTGCTGATATTGCCCCTGTAGGAAAAAAAAAAAGTATTTAGCACATTTAACTCAGGTGAGCTAGAGTGAAATGCAATATTAAATTTTAACAAATGCCCATGTAAAAAATTACTGAGTCACTTCATTCAAAACACAGTTGGAATTAACACCACCACAATAAAAAGGAGCTCTTTTTAATGCTTCACATCCAAAATATAACGAAGCTTGTTCAATGTTTTTAAATTAGGAACCAGACACTTAAACACACATTTTGAAGCAGGGCTCAGCACAACACAGTCTTTTGTGTGTGTCTTTTTTTTTTTTTTTTATTTTTCTGCAATGCAAAAGAAGACAAGCAGAGAAACTTTTCGAAGAGACTCACAGAAAAACTATGAAGGCAAAACCCAACCATTCAAGAGAAGCCTGTGTCTGCAGCTCTGTTTGGTGCCACTGGATTCAGCAAACAAGACTTATCTGATGGATCATGTGTAATATCATGGATGCCCAATTCAGAGTGCTTTTGTTGTTGCTGTCAGGCAGTCACTAACAAGTTCTCCCCCTGCAAAAACCCTCCACTCAGCTTTAAATGAATATTGCAAACTGTGATTCTGTGGCGTTGGTAAGACCTTTTTTCTCCCATAATAGCCTGTCCCAGACCTTAAAGTGCATATGCCAATTTGCTTCAAGTTTTATCATCTGGAATGTTCCACAGTGCCTCTGCAGAAAGTTACAGTTTAATTGTGCCTTCCCTTGGTAATGGTAAGTCTGAAAAAAACCTTGTTCTGAATCTACTATTTATGTTGTATGCAGCAATATCTTACTTATCTCGTTCTGGACTCTGGAATATACTCAAGCCAGGTAATCTTTACCTACCTGAACCTCCTAGGAAGGGCAATGGGAGGTTTTGACACATAGTAAAACATAACTGGCCTAAGAATCGGTGAAAAGAAACCATGGAATGTTTTCACAAGGACTCCATGGGACCCAATACGTTCATTTTGAAGCCCAAAATGCCTATTTTAGATCTTAAACGTTGCTTCAAATATACATGGGTGAAAGCTGTGATCAAGGGAAAATGCAGCACCAATAATAGCACATTATTAAAAGTTAGCAATCCTCAATTGTCAGTACTGTAACAACTGAGTATCTTGTTACTTCTACCTTCTCCTCCCATACACCGAATTTCCTCAACACTGACAAAATGCATGTACTAATCACAGATTCTGAATGCTAAATTAGGCAGAAAAAAAGATATAAATTAGGTTGGAACTTCTTGAGGGCATCAGTAGAAAAGACCGATTTCAAATAAATTTGATTAGAAAATTTTACTTCACAATCCTTTTCCAGATCACAGATATTCATAATTAAAAAGAGTATGGAATTAATGTAATGTTAGCTGTTTTGCCATCAGCATCACAGAGAAAGAAGAAACAATAAAATATGATGCAGAATTCACTCTTCCAATGATTGTCATTGAACTATTACATTAGTAAACATTCACAGTATGAAGTCTCTTTCAATATATCTCCAGCATATAAAGTAGTGCAAAAGAGCATTCCAGTCATTTTGCCTTTGCAGTCAGACCAGGTTTAACGATTCTCTTACTTCATTTCTTTCATTATTAGACAACAAATGCTGCAATGCCTCCAAAGAGAGTTATAAAAATAAACAATTTCTGGAGGGTCAACAGCCTTTTCAAAGTAAATTTCCAGTTAAACAAGCATTATAGATTTCAAGAAAAAAAAAAATTTAGATCTATCTTCTGTAGAATATCTTTTTACAATAAATTTACCATTTGAAAAACAATGACTATGGTATCCAATGATTTATGGTAGCTGCTATTAAAGCACTGATAAATAGATAAATGACTACCAAACTTCATTGTTTCTTACATAGTAAATACCTCTGAATGCCAACTTTTACCACAGAGCTGTTATTAGTGATGTCGACAGTTCATGCACCCACTTTAAAACTGACTTGGTCTTAATAAATTTTTTAGCCTCATGTGCAAAACACCTGCATTCTAATAAAAATATAAAGTCTGAAAATGTATCAGATCTAGCAATCCTTTCCTCAAGTTGTACCACTTATTTGATATGTAATACATGTTCAGCAATGCCTTTTATTTGTATTTAACCATTAAATGGCATACTACTGTATGCTGCAGACTCTTGCTTGCATATTTCATTATTTTCACTGCACTCTTTAATGCATAAATATATTTGGAAACGCTCAAAATTACACATCAGTTTCCACAGAATTTGAATTTACACAGTTTTTCTTCTCTGACTCACTGCTATTCCCCGTGTCCTGACTTTTAGTATCCTTTACACAAAGAGATTCTTTAACTCCTTCCTCCATCTCCAAATACTCTGATTTATCCTCTGTGGATGAAGATGATGAGCTTCTAAATTTCTTCAGTAAATTTGTTGGGAGGTAAGGGCAACTGACCGCATTTTGCATCATCTGCGTGTGTTCCTCGTTCTCAGTTTCTCTGTGGTAGAAATAGTTAAAATTGGAGACAATCACTGGCACTGGTAAAGCAATGGTTAACACTCCTGCAATGGCACACAGGGACCCGACTATTTTCCCACCCACAGTTATGGGTTTCATGTCCCCATAACCGACTGTAGTCATGGTCACCACAGCCCACCAAAAGGCATCTGGGATGCTTTGGAAATGGGTGGCAGGCTCGTCAGCTTCCGCGAAGTAAACAGCACTGGAAAACAAAATGACCCCGATAAAAAGGAAAAAGATGAGGAGGCCAAGTTCCCTCATGCTGGCCCTGAGCGTGTGACCCAGGATCTGCAACCCCTTGGAGTGCCTGGAGAGCTTGAAGATGCGGAAGACGCGGACCAGGCGGATGATCCTCAGGATGGCGAAGGACATGGCCTGCTGGCTGCCCTGCTCCTGCGCCAGGTCCGTGCCCAGGGTGATGAAGTAAGGCAAGATGGACACGATGTCGATGATGTTCATGACGTTCTTGAAGAAGTGGGCTTTGCTGGGGCACGCAAAGCAGCGCACTGTAAACTCGAAGGAGAACCAAATGATGCACACGGTCTCTACGATGAAGAAAGGGTCGTTGAAGATGGTGTGCTCCCCAGCGTCCAGGCGAAGAGACTCGTTGGAAAGCCCCTTCCCTAAGCTCAGGGACATGACGAATTCTTTGTCATCTCTGAACTCTGGTAAAGTCTCCAGACAAAAGATGACGATGGAGATCAAGATGACCAAGACAGAGACGATGGCAATGCCTCTGGCCGGACTGGAGCTTTCCGGGTACTCAAACAGCAGCCAAACCTGCCTCTTAAACTCGTTCTCCGGCAAAACCTTTTCCTCCTCCTCTTTGACAAAACCTTCATCCTCCCTGAACTTGAGCATGGCCTCCTCCCCGAGCTGGTAGAACTTCACCTCCTCAGAGAAGATGTCGAAGGGCACATTGACCGGCCTCTTCAGCCGGCCCCCGCTCTGGTAGTAGTACAGGATGGCGTCAAAGCTGGGCCGGTTCCTGTCAAAGAAGTACTCGTTCCTGAGAGGATCAAAGTACCTCCCCCGCTTGGCTGGGTCCCCCAGCAGCGTCTCTGGGAACTGAGCTAAGGTCTTCAGCTGGGTCTCAAAGCGCAGCCCCGACACGTTGATCACCACGCGCTCGCAGCACTCGTACTCGCTGTAGCGCACAGAGCTGTAACCCCCGGGGCCGCCACCATCGTCAGGCGGCTGGTCCGAGTAGGAAAACTCATCCTCCCCATACTCATCGCTGTAGTAGAGCTTTCCTTCTTCCTCATCGTCGTCGTCCTCGTCCTCATCCTCCTCCTCCTCCTCGCTCAAGTCCTTCAGTATCCTCTCCTCGGAGCCGCTGAGCGGCAGCAGCTCAGAGCAGGGGAAGGAGGCCCCACACTCCCTGCTCCCCAAGTGGTGGCTCCTCTTTCTCCCCCTCTTCCTCCTCTTCCCGCCCTGGCGGCGCGGCTGCGCGGAGGCCGCCCCGCGGCTCTGCTCCTGGTGGTAGTGGTGGTAGGGCCCCCCTCCGCCGGCCGCCCCGGCCTCCACGGCCGCCGTGGCCGCCGCGACGGCCGCCGCCGCCGCCGCCCGGGAC
>JAOTQP010000251.1:1325418-1350272 GCA_026413545.1 Cichladusa arquata
CCGCCCGCACTGCGCCCCGCTCCGCGCCGGCGGCGGCCCCCGCCTCATCCCCGCGCCCTGGTAACGCCCTGGCTGCTGGGGACCGTGCTCCCGCCAGACATTCCCGCCAGATATTCCCGCCAGATATTCCCGCCAGATAGATATTCCCGCCAGATATTCCCGCCAGACGGATATTCCCGCCAGACAGATATTCCCGCCAGATATTCCCGCCAGACAGATATTCCCACCAGACAGATATTCCCGCCAGATATTCCCGCCAGACAGATATTCCCGCCAGACAGATATTCCCGCCAGATATTCCCGCCAGACAGATATTCCCGCCAGACAGATATTTCCGCCAGACGGATATTCCCGCCAGACAGAGATTCCCGCCAGATAGATATGCCCGCCAGATAGATATTCCCGCCAGACAGATATTCCCGCCAGACAGATATTCCCGCCAGATAGATATTCCCGCCAGACAGATATTCCCGCCAGATAGATATTCCCGCCAGACAGATATTCCCGCCAGACAGATATTGCTCCCAGATATTCCTGCCAGATAGATATTCCCCCCAGACAGATATTCCCGCCAGATATTCCCGCAAAACAGATATGCCCCCCAGATAGATATGCCCACCAGACAGATATTCCCGCCAGATATTCCCACTAGACAGATATTCCCGCCAGACAGATATTCCCGCCAGATAGACATTCCCGCCAGACAAACATTCCCGCCAGACAGACATTCCCTTGCTGGGTGATGCGGGACCAAACTGAGCGATGCTGCCTTTGCTCGCCCTTAAGGAAGCGAAACGCTTTGTTGAGGTCGCTCGGAGAATTTCAAAACCCAAACCCACACAAAATTTCCAATAAAAAAAAAAAAAAAAAAAAAAAAAGAAAGAAAAAGAAAAAAAGAGCTGTCGGCAGCTCCACGCCGCTGCCTCGCCCGGACCAAGGCCCCCAGCAAACATTCCCTCCGCTCCTGCCACGCTCAGGCTCCTGCAGCCATCTCCAAAATGAAGCCAAATTAACTTTCACTCTTAATTCTGTACCTGAGCAGAAAGTAGGTCTTAGTTCATGACTAGAGGGTACCGTTGTGTATTTGGCAGAGTTAACACCTCAAATCGCTGCAGCAAATTCACTTTTCCTGCTGCAACATGAGCAGGGTATAAACTGCCTATTTCTTTTGCATCTGGAGAACTGAAGCTGTGGCACATTCCACTCTGTAAGGTATGCCTGTGAAAATGCAGCTTGGCCATATTTGACACTACACCTCCAACTCTAACATCTCAGTACAAACTGGAGGCACTCCTGCTTCCCCGCATGGAGAAAGAAAACCGAGAAGAAATCAAAGGTAGCACTCACACCAGACACTTTGCCTCAAGGTGTTTGCAGCTGGAGACAAATTCAACATGAGCAGCAAGTGGGTTGGGCAGTTGTTTCATTGCCTAGGTCTTCCTCCACAGAGAAACCAGGAGAGCCTGGTGATTATTTCCCTTTAGATCCCCAGCACAACCCACGTTATCCCACTTGTGTGTCTCTCCTGCCTACATCACTTGCTGCCCATATCTGTAATCCCACCCATGTCACTAGATGACCTATGACTATGTAGGGGAGTGTGGAGGATCAGCCAAATAAACATCCTGAATGTCAGGCATCAAGTCTTGCCAGCAGCACTGAGAAACACATAAATGGCACTTAGAGCTAACTGCTTTTTCAACAATCACAATGCTTCAAGTTCCATAGTCAATATAAAGTGAAAAACATAAATAAATCACTAATGTCATCCCAAAAGCCATTAAAATACAATGACTTCTGTCAGCACAACAGCAGTCCAAAATTTGGGTGCTCTTGGATGCAGTTAAAACATTCCATAAACTTATTTCCAATACCAAAACCCAGATTCTTCTGTGAGCTGGCACAGGAGCATACCAAACTCATGGATCAAACCATCAATTAAGCACTAGGACAAACATGAAGCCATAAAAATACCAGAGTTATCGTAGGTAAACTTATGGAATCATTAGGACCACCTAGATGTACTCCTACATCAGTAAAGTTTAATTCTAGGGGCATTTTCCAGAGTTACATCAATAAAGTTTAATTCTAGGGGCATTTTCCAGAATTACATCAATAAAGTTTAATTCTAGGAGCATTTTCCAGAATTACATCACTAAAGTTTAATTCTAGGGGCATTTTCCAGAGTTCAGTCCCTTCCTTCTCTAACAAACCTTATGTTGCTTTTTATTAGGAGGATTTGAGCACCCTTTTATTTTTTTGAGGTGTTTCAAGGACTTGGGGGAAACGATAATGGCTTACTTAGCTTTTACTTCTCTTTCAAAATTTCAAATGCATTGTTTTATTATTATCTTGTGACTGTTAAAATGAAAAATTCTATTGTCATCTGAGTAAAAAGGACAAGTAGAAACAGACCAATAACTTTGGTATTCCTTTTTGAGCACTCTTACTCTTTTTGGTTTTAATAGCTAAAGCATGTTCTTCAGCAAAGAGAAATAAACTGTGGTGTATGATTCTATGCACACATAATACACACATAACTGCCAATGGGAGAAGCAGAATAGCTTTTTTGTGCCTTTTAAAATCCTTTCTAATGTAATAGGGATCACGTAACTACATGCAATTCAATCTAGCTCAGAGGTCTTACTTGATCCAATATTTAACTGATTTAAAAGCAAAAAACAAGCTTTGAGTATTTGCAGACGAATACTCCCTGGGATTTCATTCAGCTTTTTATTTTCATAGTATTCAAAGAGCAATTCTTATTTAAGAGTTATTAAATTTCCTCTGTTCCTTCACATTGAAAAGGGATATTATTGGTAGAACAAAGAGAGGATACCTACATGTCCCTATCTTTGATAGCAATGCAATGTTGTATCATAGTAAAGGATCTCTAAGGTATGCTGTCACACAGATTTACCCTGATGTAGGTGAGAAATATGCATTACTGCTTAGCTGTGTATACAGTGCCAGAAAAAATGCACAACAATTTAAGACTTTTCATGCAAAGGGAACATGAGATTTACAGAGCTTCATTTATGTTTCTATGCCCACTATTAATTTCTGCTTTTCCCCAGTTGCTGCAATTCACACTGGCAGGGTCTGGCCTCAGTCCAGCACTCACCTTCCTGCTGTAATCTGTGCAGCAAATAAGACTGAACTGCAGCTCAGTGCTTACTGCACTTCTACCCCATGAATTATTCTACTTCCCTTTTAACCTTCTCTTTTTCCTCTTCTGCTCTTTCCTATGCTTGCTTCACTATTATTTCTGTTAACCTCTCAAGGCAACACATCCAACATCCTGTAAGATCAGGGGCTCCTTTCAAAACAAGCAAAATGTTGCAGTAGTGGGAACTTGGAATAATCAAGTCTGTGGTCACTAAGACAATTCAGATGTGCTGAAACATGATTCAGAACTTGCATTTCCCCCTCCTCTCACTTGTTTTCAGTGCTAGAGACCCTCACCAAAGTAGCAATGAATTCTTGCCTCCACAAATAAGTTTTCTCTCCCAGCGGTTGCATCACTTCAGGAAGTTCATATTTTATTCATATTTTACTAACTAGGCTCTGTAAGACTCCCCTGTCAAAGAATCTGGCTCAAGTACTCTTCTTTTGAATGTGGCTGGCAGTATTTAATGAGACACTTAGCAGACTCAAATGCAGCCTGTCCTCAGTCAGTTCCACACAACCTGTGTGAATAGCACATCTGTTCATTAGCTGTGCTTCAACAGCATGATCCAGGGAAGTTGATGCTCCAGACAACAGCAGCCCTTTCATATTTTCTCAGGAAAGTGCAAAACCACGGCCAATGATTTCAGGATAAACAGCAGTAAAGACTGATGATATTTTTACTTGGAGAATGATTTCTTGTACCAAGGTACGGATTTACTAAAAAAACGGGATAAAAATACCACAGATGTTCTATTTTTAGACTTGAATATTTCTCCAGTCGTTCTGAGCAGACAGGGACTCATATCAAGTCTATTCTGAAAAACCACAATAGAGGAGGGAAAAAAAATCAGGGTAGTCTGGAGAGAAAACTTCTAAATGAGGAACGAGATTTCCAAGATACCCACAGCCACATCAATCATAATGCTGACATCCTTTTTCTATCCAGTATAACAAGAGTTATTTATCACCTTTTCTTTTTTTTTTCCTCTCCTAATAATTTGGTTTTAGTTGAAATGGAAGAGCCTGGATCATGCACTGCACCTTCTCACAGATATGCCAAGTAGTAGTGAGAAGGATGGATCTGCAGTCTGGAAACTGTTATTTTAATTAAATCATGAAGGAGATGAATTAGCTTCACAGAATTACTTAAATTACCGTGTCATTGGATTTGCTCTATTTCTGCATTTAAGAATAAATGTATTATTCTGAATATGCAATTTTCCAACTATGCTGAGAGAAAACATAATGATTATAAAACCTGAAAATATCAGATGCTAAATCCCTGTTTGCATATATTTTTGTCCAGATCAGAAAACATTATGAGGGCATAGTAGATTTATTTCTCCCTGGGATTTTATATGGAATATTCTGGAGAAAAATCAGGTAGTAGGCTAGTAATGAACGTGAATTTGCATTATTGAGTTAACCATTACTTGAGGAACAACAGAAAAGAAACATCAGTAAGACAAGAGCTCAAAAATATTCCTGTTAAACTATATAATAGTTGCTAGCTGGAGGTTCAGGTGTCTCATGCTGCAGGAACATGAAGTAGCAAGCTGCTTTGTGAAGAGGCATGCAGAGAAAGGAAATTTAGATGTTAAATGGCATCAAACATAGCTCACATATATATTTGTAGGTAAAAAAGGCTATTTCTATGAACTTCTAGAAGATAGATGATGGTAAATTTCCAGTCAATATGTTTTTATGATTCCTATATAAGAAATGGTTATGAATAGAAGACATGGATGAGGGAACTGTAGGATCAGACTGAAAGTAGGGATACACCATTGTAGTTGTAGCACTCCAAATCATGTTGGAATCCTCTGCTTACACTGATTGTTACACATAAATTTGGTGATAAGCCTAAATTTACTGGACTAGAACATTTCCTACTAAAGATTAGAGCCTGTAAGTGTACTAGGTAGACGTTTCATAGGTAGGTGTCTTGATCCCACTTTTTTCCAAAATATGCAAGCACAAATTCTGGAGGAATGTGTGTGGATTTTTAACCAGTCTTGATAGCATTGCATATCTGAGAAAATATAAGAAATTTTTAATAAGGAGGACTCATTGACAAAAATGAGAATCTATTCAATCCTATTCCTAATGGCTTCAAAATGAGATTCACATGGGAGCTGGATGTCTGGAAGTTTTAAGTGCCATGTTTATTGAGCCAAACAAACTATTCTCAAATAAATTATACTCTCATCTAGTTTATTAAACCTCTTTATTTTGGAGATACTGTTGTATGATCTCAGGGTATTAAGCACAGAGTTAACACAGAAAAAAATGTTCCCAGCTTGAATAAACACATAGAATTAACAAACTTTAGCAGGCTGCAACGCTTACTACCATACAAAGTTGAAGGAAAAATTGATTATTTATATTTTTAAATGAAATAAATATTTTTGTGGCCAATTTTGAACTGGCAAACAGTGTAGAAATAATCCAATAATAGCCTTTATTTTGGTGTGAGGGAAACAAATAGTTATGGTTTTTTCAGTGTGACATTTAGTGAGGAAAACCTTTCCAGAATGGAAGCGCCCTTTCTAGAGTACTGTCATTGGTCTGGGAACCAGGGACTAGCTAGGAAACAAGAAGTTAAAATAGATAGCACAAAGGCAATATAAAAATTGCTTTAATACTGATTCATAAATGGAGTTTCTAAAAATACTTTTAAAATTACCCTTTAGAAGAAGACCTGCATTTCAGAACATTGAGGATCATTTACAGTAATGCTTGGGAGGCTTCAGGTGCAGTTAACACAAGAAAATATTAAATTCTGTATGTTGAATGAAGCATCCAGCCTTTTCTCCAGAGGGAACAGGAAACTGTTCCGGAAATCACATGCTGCCTTCCCTCACATTCACACAGAGCTGCCACAAGCAGGGGAGGATTTGCATTCTTTGTCTGTCTGTGCACAAGGCAGGTAAAGCTGTGAGATATTTGTGGTCATAGCCTCATTAGGCTATGACATCAAGCCACCCATCCTAACAGAGATGGCCCAAAAGTCATCCAAATAAATAATTTTTATATGCAGAAATAATCTGTAGAGAGTTGATGTTCTTTTGTACAGCACAGTAACTCCTGAAAACCCCCTAGATAATATTAGCTCAGTTCTACCCTATGCCAAACCCAGGTCAGTAAAACCTCCATATCAACCTCTAAATTTAGAGAAATCTTGTGGTTTTCAGCTGCAGTATACTATAGCAAATTTCCTCACATCTATCAGTGTGGGAACTCTCACTTTGTTATTATGTGCCTCTGGGAATTGCTTAACTATTGTTGAACACAAGCAGGGACAGGAGTTTTCATAGAGAGATCAAAAGCCAAACTATTTGTAGCTTATGAATGCAATCAGAATTTTTATGAGATCCTGAGAACTGAATTAAACTTAACTACTCTAAAAATTGGGCATTATACCCCTGTCAAAACCTTATGTCAGAAATCAGAATGTGGGAATTACAGCCCAAGAGTTAATCTTGGCATGGAAGCCCTAGGTTGAAAGTCTTACTTTAAAAATTGGGCATTATACCTGTGTCAAAATCTCATGTCAGAAATTAGAATGTGGGAATTACAGCCCAAGAGTTAATCTTGGCATGGAAGCCCAAGGTTGAAAGTCTTACTGAAGGGTGTTGTTAAGTGGACCTAATGGTCCAGGTGCTTCAGATCTTACAGGCTAATATGGATTAATTCCTTTCCTCTGTTGAAGTCTAAGGCTTCAATGAATTGTTCAAGGCCTGTGCAGCTGGTTGGCTGGAATTGGAACCTTCAGCAGCCAGCAGATAGCTTGCTCTGTGTTCAGGAATGGCTCATCACATTCCCCACCTGGGTCCCTATAAAAGGCACCAAACTCACAGTCTGTTGGCTGTGATCCTTCTAAAATCTGTTGAACATGCACTCTTAGGTAAAATAATTTTAGTTCATTATAGTTACTAAATAAATGAATAAATAAATAGTAGGAAAAGACCCCCTTCTGATTGAAATTACCTTTACAAGGCAAACTCGTGTGCAGGAATGTTCACTGGGAGCTTTAATAAGGCAAAAGCTGAGAGAACTAATGTATAAAAATCCAGCACATCCTTTTACCTGGACAGGCTTCTCATCCTTTCTGCCATGCACATTTCAAGAAGTCAGCTTCAGATATTCTTGGGGAAATTTCAGAAAGTTACATCTCTCATTTTTTCCTTTCCTGAAGAAAAACAAGGAATGTTAAGTTTTTCCAGACACCCTAGCCCAGAGAAGGAAAATTTGAGAGTGAGTGTAGTGCTGAGGAGGGTGCTCTAGAGACCAAGGTTCTCTCTTTAGCCATAGTCAAACAATGCATTAATTTGTATTTCTGGGCACTTTTATGTCTCTGTTGTGACCTGTTAGGTAAGAAGGTTCTGCAATTACTTGCTGTATCCTCAGGTGAACAACAATGTGCTTGTACAGCTCCCTTAGCCCTTCTGTAAGAGAACTGCGTTCCCAAATGCTGCCATTGCTGATAGCACTGAAACTCAGTAAAGAAAATGAAGCTGCTTTATTTATAAGCTGATTTTCTTGTGAGTCATTAACATCAGGAGCTCAAAATCTGCCCAGATTCATCCACTTCAATGAGTTCAAGCTCCATTTTAAGCAAAAATTATTTACCAGGGTGAGAAGGACCCAAGTGAATCTCTCTAACAGAAAGCTCAACTCAGTCTTCAGGGTTTTGTCATAATTACAATTTGAACATACAAATATTCATTATTTATCAACACAAACAATTATCAAAACCACAAGGTTTACTAATTTAACACCTCCAAGAATCTTCCAATGGAAGGTGTTGAGGGTGGCCCACAATGTTTGTTCTGACAAAATGGATGGTTTGTATTAAACAATAATTAAAAATTAAGCTCAGCTAAGGCATCTGAACAATGTAGATGTGCTTGCATTACACCTGGAGTTGAATTCTAGACTCACACCTTGTTGGCACAAAGTGATTTACACTTAAAAAAGAGTTTATTTCAAGAAATGTCTACCAATGTCTTTTCTGCAAAGTGGAATTAGAACATTTCTACTGCCCATGTATGTGCAGAACTATGAACACACATCTGCAGGAGCATACTCCACACAATTCTCAGTTTTCTGAGAGTTTTCTTTGTGCATCCACGTGGTTGTTAAATGACAGAAAATGGGATCTGAATCATCTGTGGAAGAAAAAATGTAAGTCAGAAAAATAAATCCATTCTTAAATAATCCTTGCTTTCTTTTACACACGGGTAAAGAAGTGAAAAAGGATTCCATCTGTGATTTAAAACAAAAACAATACAAATTATTTCTGTGGAACATAAATTCCTAATTTGCACATTTCTTTGTTGCAGTGTGGCAAAGGGAAATACAATATTTAACTGAAATATTCATCTAGAAGTGGCTAAAATAGCCCAGTATATACCTAGAATAATAAAGGTAGGAATTAGCATTTTAATGATGAGAAGGTGAATGAATCCTGACAAAAGCTTTCTCTGCATACAGTCAAAACAAATTTCCTGTTTTATTCACAAATAAAAGAACTTTTTTGCATTGCCCATTTATGTCAGAGTCCATTACCAATCTTTAGGATCTTCTTTAGGAAGAGAGATAAATGAGCAACTACCAGCTTTATGGGGTTATTTATAAAGTCTTGGTTCTGCAGAGTAGGAGTTCTAAACTTATGGTATTTGACATTTGAGAAAAGATCTGACAGATCAGAGGGGTTTATGCATTTCTAGAACTTTCTTTATATCATGCACCCTGTCAAAGCAATGTAAAAAATTCTGATATGAGAATGTCCATTATCAAGGGAACTCATAATTGGCTTTCATATCAGCTTTCCTTCTTAAAACAGCCAAATGAACAAGGCAGATAATTGCAAAGTTCACAGAGCAGTGATTATATCCTGACTATAACAATCAAGATGCAAACAGACTAAGGACCTATTGCACATATAAAAGGCTGAATTTTTGTTTGCAAGTGACAGGAGAGCCAACCTTTAAAGGATATTTATGACACCCCTTAATGCATTCTACTGAGATTTACACATTTGGTTTGTGGCATTTCAGTACTTCCTGTGCTCTGGCTCAACAACATAAACAAAATGTATCTTGCTGAAAGGAAGTGATTATTACATTGCATTTTGTGGATCACTTTTTTGTACTCCAACACATCCTTGCTGAGCTGAGCTGTGCTATAACTAACTCTTAACATTTCTTAATATCTTCCTTTTGCTCTCTCTCTTACACAATGAGAATTTGTAACTGTTCTTATGCAATTTGATGTAACCAACATCATTCCTACCACGCTTTTCCATAGCTGTGCTATTTGCACAAACAGCAAATCCCACAATACACAAAATGGCATTTGGTGAGGCTTTGTCCCAGTGGGATTGTTCCTTCCAGTCTTGTGTTCAACCCAGAGTTCTGCCCCTGATTTCACCTTGCTATTTTTTGATGATGATGAGAAAAATGTTGATCTTTAAAGAAATCATTGCTTTGAAAATTTGTAAAAGTGACATGACAGTGATACCTACTTTCTATTTTATATTTAACACCAAAATATGTATTTAGTTATCTGCAATTTTCTGTTTTCTGCAGCTTTTGCTAAGAAACTAACATTTATTAAATCTTGCCATTGTAATTAAGCTATGAATTCTGTCACTTCTTTTGAAAGGACCATGATCTGATTTTCAGCAGCTTCCCTAATTTTCAAGGAATTTCTTTTTGGACCTTTAGTACCTTCCTTCCTATGCTTTTCTGGGACAGCATAAAGAAACAAAAATATGAAAAATGTAATATATCATGCCAAATATATCACACCAAAAAAATCAGCAAAGGACACACAATAATTCTCAGTATTTATGTTACCAAGAGCTCTGAACAACTCTTAGGTGTAATTCTCTGTACCTGACTATTCTGGCAGAAGTGAGAAGTGTTTCCCAGGCTGGAGTTGCTCATGAGAAAGTCTGTAGAAATAAGTTCTGTGAGTTTTATGGCAAAACAATGCCACACACAGCCCAAATGGCAGGATTTAGAAACAACACCTTCCAAATGAGGAACTGAATGCAAACACAAGTGCCCTGTTTTTCTAATGACATGAATCAGAAATGCCTGGGAAGAAATTCTTCCTTAATACATATGCTGAGATTTTTACCTTGCAAGTAGGGAAAGAGGCTCCTGTTTTGCATAATTATACTGTTATTTTAGAAAGAACTTCTTTTCTTTTCTAAAATGACCAGCACTTAACTATTCTGCCCACTGCCTAATTTTCATAATTGAACTCTCTTTTCATCTCTCTGGGGAAATGTAATTCCCCAGGGATATGAGTGGTGCAGTGGTTGGACTCTTTCCACTCTTACCTGTCATCCTTGAATTCTTCCTCAGTTACAAGAAAGTTTTCCTTGCCTTAGGTCAGCCTCCCACTAAAGCAGTTTTTAATGGTAAATCTTCATTCCATATCACCCATAACTAGAGTCCCACTGATGTTGTATGTGGTATGTGGGAAACACTGGAAATCTCAATTTGACCCCCATGGCCTCTTTGGTTGCACTGTTTTGGCAATGTGTTGACAGGTCATGACAAGCACAGGTAACCCTTCACTTTTTTATTAAAATCAAAAATCTTATTACCCTCCTACTCTTGGCAGTACAGTAGTTAAGCATGACACTCAAAGAGAAACACCAAATTAATGTTCACTTTTTTATAAACTCCTTATGGTTAACTTATCTGGAATAAGTCACAAGGAGCCTGTTCCATGTATCTTTGATATTCCAAAAGACCTCAATGAACAGTAACTATAAAGAGCTATAAACACATATAACAAAAACAGATGAACACTTATTTTTTTATCTGGTGAAGCTCATACTCACCCTAAGGATACTCTTGAGATCTCTTGTATTTACAAAATACATTTACTCCACAAAACAGCAAATCATGAGGAAGTAAAATAAAGCTGTACAGACTAAACCAAAAAGACTGAAGTGCCACAGTGAAAATATGATGTGGTGAATCTTTTTTCAAAAAAACATTGATCAAGATGCCACAGAAATAAATTCTGGCTGTGGTCATGAACACAAGGAATGAAAATACAGATTGGCTGTTGAGAATGAACCAGTACAAAAAAGGAGAGATGCAATGATTCCAAAGATGATGTATTGAGAAATTCAGCTGGGAGAAGGGAATTCACAGTGGACAACTCTATGCATTAAATGAGGAATGTCTGGGCCAAGTATGACTGGAGAAAAAAAAAATGAAATAATCAGAAATTTTGAGTCTGAGCCAAGTACAACAAAAATGAACAGAAATCTGGTTTTTAGTGATGCACCTAGTGCAACCTGGCAGCAATTGGCAATACAATTTTAATTAACACAAGCACAACCATGAGGCACCATTATGACTTAGCTGGGGCTACAAGAAGCACATCTTAGTTCAAATGAACACATTCAAGGGCAATTTTTACAGTATTAATAGCGGAATCTCCAGAATTCTTGTTTATTTTAGTCTCTGAAAGATAAGAAGTAAGGAAGCATATTATAGATAAAAGTGGGTTCAGAAGACAGATTGTAGCTTCCATGTGTAGTGAAATAAGGATCAGGGATATTATTTCTACCCAGACCCTCACTCTGATTTTACAAAGATTAGAAAAATCAAATTCCAGTTCTGAAGTCTTTGCATCACTGAAACTTCCCCTGTTGGCTGGAGAATTTTAGTGAATCACAAATGCAAAACTCAGATTTAAACAGACTGAGAAGTTTCAGAAAGAGATGCATTCTGTAAAATTATCATCACCTTGAACACAAGAACTTTTGGCACCAAAAGACATTGATGGTACAGCATTGATAGGATGAGTCTTTTAGATCCATATGACATCTGCTGCTGTAATACATTGGAACCCTAAAAATCTGGAAACACTTGTCTTTACAACATTCCTCTGAGGTAAAAACACCCTGTCAAACCTCACCTTATTGTGAGGAAATTCACTCATGGAGAAGGAAAGTGGATTTCTGCAGTCCTAAAGGAAGATGTAACAACACAGACCTTAATCAGAACTCTTACCTCTCATTAGTATGGCAGTGCCCCAACCATGAGCCATTCACCTGCTTCAGTTCCTGATGGTAGGGAGCCCAAAATGTGAAGTACAACAGGAATGTGAACAGCACTTGGACTTTAACCCAGTCATCATTTATGACTGTGAAGAGAAAAACAGGATTAGCAGCTCTCCTCGGCTTCTAATCTCACAAAAGTAAGTTACTAAAGTCTGAATGCACTGAAATGTTTCTGTGAAATAAAGACCAAAATGGGCTGTGAGGGCATTTGCAGCTGAATTAAAATGACAAATTCAGCCTCTGGGTGCTGGCTTCCAAAGACTGCAGATGAAACCATTTTTGTGTATGTACCCCATATGGGATAATGCAATGTAGTACAAATGATTTAAAGAACAAGAGCCTCTTTTTTTTTTCTTTTTCTTCAAATCAAAAAACATGAAGAAACTACCTGGGGTACAACGAGCACACTGCAGTCATTTTCTCAGACCATTATGCTACTCAAACATTTATTCAGCTCTGAAGAAAAGCTATCTGACTTTCAAAATTACTTCCTCTGGTCTTGTAATCAGTCCCTCACAGACAGGAAAGGAAGAGAATCTGTGTTTAAGACATGCAAAGAGCCATCCTTTCTCTCTCCTTGTGTGAACAGAGACCTGGGGGTTGGTGCTCTGGATCCCATCCCTCCATGTCAGGAATCAGCTATGGCAGGCAAGCAGATGGAGTGGGATTAACCACTCCAATGCTCTCCTAACCTTTAGTGATTAATTTGGCACTAATTGCAGGTTGCAGGAATACCACCGTTTATGATTCAGGTAGCAAACAGGTTCAAACCTCAGTTTTAGCCAAACTGTACTTTCCATTTGCATTGTGTTCAGCAGTTATAAAGATTTTTATTCAAAACCCAAAACCAACAGACAGCATTCCTGTGGAGAACAACTTTCCTGAGTTTTCATAACCTGGCCTATCAACCAAGTTGCCAATTCATGCGTATTTTCATTTTTAGAACATAAAAGAGACTCTTCCTTTTGTTTTCTGATACAGCTCAAAAATTGCATTGGAAAAATAAAAGTGCTCACTATTTCTGTATTTTTCTGTAGTAATACTAGCAGCTTTTTCAGCATAGGGCAAGAAGGACCTACAGTGCCACATGCAATTTCCCTTCTCTAACAGCTGCATTTGATGCAGTACAGGCTGGGGTTTTTTGGAAGTCTACAATATGCTGGGAATGAGCTTCACTGCCTGTTCTTTCTGAATTTGCACTGTAAAATCACAGGCTCATGTAGCAGTCCAAGCAAGAGACACAAAAGAGAAGCAGCTTATCATGATATAGGTGTGTTGCTACAGGTAAGTACCACTATTTTTTTATATTCATTTGATTGTGTCTTGATCTTAATCTATGACAAAATTACCACTGTGCTTACCATCAGAGCCTAATGCTGCCCAATCCTAGAGCAGGACCATTTTTAATCTATTTTATCCAGGATTTTGCTGACATGAGTTCATCACAGTGAACCATGCAATGCCTTGTGTGACATCAAAGAAAGGTTTGCATTCTTGTTCAGAAGCAAAATCTCAGAACAAATGAGTGTACAAACGTGTGTGCCATGGAGGAAAGCGAGCATGCAACAAAAATGCTTCATCAGTTCTAATTTCTGCCATGGCAGCACAGATCCAGACCTTGAGTGGAAGGGTAACAAGACACCTGTTTGTCCAGGAATTGCTGTGAAACAGCCTCAGACCAAAATTCACGAGGCACTTCAGCAGCAGCATTGGTCTTCACTGCATTCAGATTGAGAGGAACAGAGAAACCTTTGGGTTCAGAGGGAATTTTCTCCTCATATGAAAGGGGAAAATACATTCAGAATATCCCAAAACACTCAAGATATGTGTCCTTAGAGAGCAAAAACATGCCAGATTGCTCTTTGAGAAGGCAATGTTTCCATTTCTACATAAACACTTTGTGAACATCCCTGCTATGGGAGAATGTTCCCTTCTCCAATAAAACTTTCTCTCTCTCACCACATACATATGTGCTTTTCCTGCCATCCTGTGATTGTCCAGACACTTCTCATACAGCCCACTAGACACTGTAAGTCTCATGCAGGACTGGTTTTTATGATAGATTTGTTTCTAGACTAACACCAGTGTGTGACTGGATCCCCCTCCAGGCCCACTGCAATGTACATTAACTGAGATGATAGAACACATGTGAGCTCTAAAAAAATGAGGAGTTTTCAGAATTTTTTGTGCAATAAGAACAATAAGAAAATAAAACATTTTATATTACACAACCATCTCACAGCCTACTTTGACTATCAGGCACTGGAAGTGAAATGAAAAATGATGGATCACACCACAAAGGGCTCACAAGGGCAATATAATTGCAAAAACAATGCCAGGTGGACAGAATAGATCTGGAAGACAAAACAGATATACCAAACAACAATAAGAAAACAATTAATTTGGAAATATTAATGTATACAAGCTGCCCAGTCATTAGCAGATTTTCCCCATGAGCCTTAGAATTGTAAAATTTAATAAAGCATATTAAATGCTATTTCCTTTCATCTTTTAAGATTATGCAACACCCTTCCACAGTGTTAAAAAAGGCAACAACAAGACCCTTTTTTTCACAAAAGAACTCAGTTTGTAGCCACAGAAAATCCATATATTACAAATTAATTTGGGAAAATGTAGAATGGCTGCAGATGTGTATAACATTTGCTAAAGCTGACCTCTTGAAATTGGTTGTACAAATCTGTATTTCTAAGTAAATTTATTTTTTAATTATTTTTATTATAATTTTTAAGTAAAGTTATTTTGTTAAAATTCATTATTCATGAATTCATTACATATCATTATTACAGTGATGCTGAATCCACTTTCATAGATGTATCATGAAAGAAACACAATTACCTGGTGTTCACAAGTTAATTTTATTGTGTTTTCTATCTATAGATTAATTACTCCTTCACCAACGTTAGACAATATGTTTTGGTAATAGAGTACACAACCTCACAAGATACAAAAGGAATTCGGTGTTCAAGATACAGATTATAATTCAAAGTATACTCATTTTTTTGTTTTTCTCTGAGTGGAATACCAATTTAGGCTATTTTCAAGGTGAGATCCTTATCTATCTTCAGCAATTCAATAAAGATAAAATCTGATTTATGCATCACATTAGGTTAGCACAAAGTCAAATACTGCAGAAACCACTTATTTCTGTTTACAGCCACAGCTTACTGTGGAGCTCTGGGCTTTTCTTCAGAAGCTTTGCAACACCTGAGGAGCTTTTTAAAACATACTCCATGATCTTTGAAAAAAAGAAAGTAATGATGTCTACATGGCCAATAAATGAGGATGAAGAAATGACCCTGTAAAGGCAAAGATAAAAGATAACAGCACAGTGCACCCAGGAAAATGTGTGACCATTTCAACCAAGCCAAAAACCAATAACAAAGTGAGCTGCAGTGCATTGAGGCTTTTCCCAAAGCATTAAGTGAAACATTCCATTTGAACTCTCACACAAAGACAGAACCATTTGAGAACTAGCCAGTAAAAATGGCCATACAAATTGGTAAATATGTCAAGGTTTCTTTTCAGCAGTTGCAACACTGATAAGGCTTAAATTCAGTAAGTAGAGGCAGGAATCTAATTGGATTACCACACAACCCATCAGAAATGGGCACAGGATTCAAGCTTTTGACTCTGTCTCCCCAGATGAACTGAAGACTGATTCGTTTCCACAGCAAAGCCAATGCAAAAAAGATTAAACATTTCAGTGGAGAGGTAGGTAGCAGGGGCAAATCCTTAATAAAACCCAGCATTTAATCTTTTTTTATTTAAATAGAAATTGTTTACTTATTACTTCTGAAATTGCTTGCTTACTTTGCTTATACTGTTGCATTACAAAGCAGTGAATAAATCAAAGATGTCTCTCATGCTGCCTCTGTTTCTCTACACCTTATTCCCTTCAATTCAGCCTGTCAGATGTCACATATTCTTTAAGCTCACAAAACTTCTTTTTGGCAGAGTTATGTTTTGATAGATGCTCAGAATGTACATATACATATATATATGTGTGTGTATGTGTATATATATATATATCACATTATTTTAGAGCCACAATATCCTTTTTTTTCCATCACAGTGGCTCAGTGTTAAAAAAAAAACAACAAAACACCAAAATATAATCAGGTTATAAGAAAAAGCTACTAAGACAGAATCCAATATATTCACTCTGATATCCACTGAAGTTTTCTGGGTATACACAAATTCTTTTTGGCTTTTCTCTCCACAAAGATTCATGCATTTCAGTTTTACTGACATGAATCTTTGAGGCAATTGAAATTCAAAATCATGGGGGGGTGTAATTGCAGGTATTTGCATTTATTCACACAAATAAGTTACAAAAGAAGTGATTTCTCCCATACTCAGGTGCCTGTGAACTAATCAGAGTTAAAAGATGACTTGTATATTATGAAATTTACCCCAAGAATAAATGTCAGCACAAAGCCTACATAGCTCTTAAACTCCACTACTGCCTATATAAGGACAATTTCTTATGTAAGGTAAGACTATTTTTGTCCTATATTTTCATTTTACTTGAAAGAAAACCTAAGAGATGAAGCTGAAACTGAAAAAAATAATTTAATTTTAAAGATAATGGGCTCCATGGTTTGGATGTATATGATCTATAAACAACTGGTAAAATCTAAAAATTATACCATTCCTAATCTCTTCTCAAAATACACCAAATTTTCAGGTTGTTTATGGAGTGATGAATTTTCAGGTTGTTTATGGAGTGATGAATTTTCAAGCTGTGTTGTGTCAGTCAAGTCTTTTTCCACTTCACTGGTAAAACTTCCCTGATCTTCAGTAATAATACCTTTAAATTAGAAATCCTGTAATAAAAATAAATATTTCACATAGGTTTTGAGGTGTCTGTTTACATTTAATTCAATCATTTATAATCAGGCTTCTTCCTTTTGAACTCTAATCACATAACAAAACATTCTCTATTCATCTGATTTATTCTCAGATTATTGCTTTAGGAAACATAAGGAAGAAGTAACAAGTGCTGAACTCATACTTTGTTATAATCCTGTTTATTTATTTCATGGACTCTAAACCAGATATTGTAAATGCTGACCTCCAACCATTTCCAAATTCCATTTTTGCTGGATAGCAGTGATGTGGATTCAGAATTCCCAAGGACCTACACCTTTAATTATTCACTTGATTTACAATTCCTTTTCACTGAGATATATATGCAGTGACAGACAAAAAAAATTAAATTTACAAAACTAGGAAATCTTGTAGCTCTTGTAAAGGAAAATCCTGCTACTTCCCCCATAACTACTACAATCTGGCTTGGCAGCCACTGAATTGGCAAAACTTGTGATTTACTCTTCTGCTTACTTACTGGAACCTTTGAAATTACGTAACACAGTAGATTTATTTTTTTTACATGTGCCTCTTTTTCCACTTCAGCTTTGCAGAACTCTTCTATTATACCCAGATTATTCAACACTATGTGGAACACACAGCAATTGAAAAGCAATGCTCAGGAGCAGCATAATAAATTCAGCTCATGGATCATACCATTAATGAAAGCTTCCTCTGCCCTCCCTGTCTTACAATTTTTGTGGTAAACCAAAAAGTGATAGCAAATATGTCTAATGTTTCCATTGTGGCATTGGGCACATGCCTCTGAAGAAAAAGACTTGGTTTTAAATCTTCTTACATCAAGTATTGATTTATCAATAAACAATGACAATCAGAAGTAATGGAAAGGTTTCCTTCCAAGGCAAAGATGATGGTGCCATTTTTGAAGTAAATGATTTAAATCTATTTGTTCAAGTAATTAGGTTTCTTCTTTGGAATCCTTGTCTGTTGCAGAATCCTGCATCTAACTGAGGTTAGCATTATTTATAAAGATTAATAGTACATCCATTAAAAGAAAACCATCTAGGAAATATTCACAGCACTCCAATCAAAACTCTGCACTCCAAGGATGATTGCCTGACCTACAGCTTGGGATGTGAATCAAAGTTGCACAGACCACAATATTTTTATATTTGCTCATGTCCTTGCAGTTCCTCACCACAACATTTTCTTTTCTAGATCCCTGGACTGAATGTGAAGGGTTTTAATAGAAATAGTGGAAAAGTTTATGATAAAATATTTTTAATTACTCTGTGCTATCTTTCAAGACCTCACACCTCTTTTGATAGAATTTTTGAGTTTCAATGAACATTAATCATGAAAGACTGTGAGTCAGATTAGAATCTAGAATCCTACAAGCATAGCCTGGCCTCAAATATATTTGTTTGGATTCACATTTTACTATCTATGTTTTTGTTCTTTTAAGAACTAAATTAAATGTTTACTTGAACAGAATAAAGCTTGTATTTTATACTCCTGATCTGAATAAGGGCACATACCAGTCTTCAATATTTGCACACAAGCTAGGCTTGTTTATACTGATTATTTGGGAAATCTGTTAGAAGAGACTATTTTATCACATTCCTTTATTACCACATTTTTTTAAGCAAGAAAGCCTTGGAAAACTTGGAAAATAATCTGAAACAACTGTTTCTTATCTAGTTGTAATTCTCCCTTGCAATGTGGCACATTGCCTATGGAATAACCTGCAACTGATGGAAAGTGAATCTGTTTTCTTGGTGTCCCACCAAGCTCCAGCACAGGCATTTCTGATTCTGTGCAAATTGATGCAGCTATTTTAGCTACAGACCAACAACATTGAGTCAGAGTGCTCTAGAACTGTGTGACTGTGGAACCAAATTCTCAATCTGCTGACAGCAGATGCTTCCATAAAATTCCCAATGCCTGGCAACATTAGAACTCATGGCCAGAAAAACTGGAGCAAGAGAATGCAATGCAGAAAGCAATAGCAAATAGAACATATTTAATCTTTTCTTCTAGAGAACAAGTACCAGAAAAAATAGCCTTTGATGCTGAGATCTCCCCAGAAATAATCTGCACTCAGGGTTGGATACTTATATGGGTCATGTCTAATCATTTCTTCTTGCTATTACTATTTAAAAAAAAAAAAAAAAAGTGTCTCACATTGTGTGAAATCATGGTCTAAAGCTTCACAAGTGGTGCAGATGATATACAATCAGTGGACTATTAAACAGTGCAAAATAAGGAATCAGGTTATGCTTGATGGAGCCCAGATTCAGCAATTGCCTTAGACACAATTTCTTTAACTGTGGGGGGCTGTGTAATCATGAGAATAGACTGCTTTTCAGATAAAATGTTTCTCATTTCATTCACAGAGGTAGAAAAATCCAGCAAAAATCCAGCTTTTTCAGACCACTGGGAACAAAAACACTTCTTGATATTCTTGTTACTTATGGCTGCTTTTGGATGTTGATGAACAGTTCTCCAGGATATAATTCTGGATTAATACCTCAGAATCATAAAACACTCTATGTACATGATTCTATTATGTGAAAGATAGTGTGTCTGATTTTCCATGGCAAAATTTGGAAATGGCAGGCCCCCAAGTCAGCTATTATTGCATTGTTTGAAGAAAAAGTTAACCAAGTTATGCCTTGAAGGGCTGGAGTGATTCTTGGCTCAATAATTTAAAAAAAAAAAAAAAAGTAGAGCAGAGGAAAACAAAATAGTCATTACAGTGAATAACCCAGAATTACATGGAAATACCCATGCCTGTACAGCAGCAGTAAAATATGACCCTATTATGAAGAAAATATCACAACAGCCTCACAGGCAACCATTGATTGCCTTTTCTAGATCAGTATCAGAGACTGGACTGAGCTGTCTGCCCCCTTGAATTCACAGCATAACAGAACAAACTGAAACAGGGGATGCAATTTATCAGACTAAATTGCCTCAGAAAGTCAATCAGAAAGACTCATTCTGGGAACTCTGACTACAGAGAGCACATTTCAAAACTGAAAGAAATTTCATGCACCTACTCTTTTGTTACCCACAATGAAACTCAGCCAGGTACTCACCCTCAATTTCCATGGAAAATTCACTAGAAAAAGTGAACTCACAGAAAGATAATTGATTTTATTCTTTGTCTTTCTAAGGAAAAAATCATGTTTCATTATGAAAAACTATGAGATCAGACAGGCAATCTGAAAATCCTAAAAAATAAAAAATTTATTTTCTTTCTAAACCAAATTATTTAATTTATATAGAGCCATGTTCTTCACTTGCAATTTTTGGTCTGATTTTGTATTCTGCAGCTGGGAGGAGAACCAGGTTAAACGATCACAGTGAAAATTTCACAGTCAATTTGACCAATCCTTTTGACTCCTCAACATTTAAGGTAGTTTTTCACAGACTGCAACAGAATAACTATGAAAAACTACAAATAGGGGAAATTACACTGCATTAAGTTTTACTTTCTTACACAGTGATATTTCTGAGCATTTTGTACAATTATGTTTATATTTTAGAAGTAATTCTTCAAGATACAAAAAAAAAAAAGGATGGGGAGGGGCAGCAGAATATTATTTCATTTGAGTGACAGATCACAACTTAAGACAAAGAGTTAAAACTACTTTCAGTTTCCCCATTACACATTCCCCTACCTAGCACCAGCATTCCTACTCATACTGTGACACCAGTAGCTGTGAAAAAAGAAAACAGATCTTTAAATCTGGACAGAAATCAGGACTCTGGCAGAACTTTGTCTTAAATAACATCCCTGTAATTAACAAGACAAAAAGACAAACTATATGGCAAATAGTAGAGAGATGGGCTTCTGAAAGGAACTTCCACAAATATTTTCAACCAGTTATTGGGGAGGGCTCATCTCACAGCATCCATTCTGGGAACATTCCTTTTTCCATTGCACTGTAAAGAACATCTCAGGAGCATCATTGCTTCTGGAGGCTCCTTTGGAGGTCAGTGTAAGCTTTGCCATCACTGGCTACAGTGCTGCTCTTTTCCTACTTACATGCTTCAAAATTCAGTGCACTCACATTCCCTTGGCAAATTTCTTTGAGTTTATTAATTATTTCTCCATTAATATTTTCTGCTTTTTTTTTTTTAATGAGAGAAAAGCATGCTTGAGCCTGCAGGTAAATCTGAATCAAATTTTTCAAATATCAGAGCTCTAATAAAGAACTGGTTCTTTAGCAGCCATTAAATAATTAAGGGGTTGCAGCAGCAGTTTCAAATGGACCTTGCCAATGCTTGATAACTTATTTTCACATCAAAATCATGGGCAATATGCATTTCTAGTGACATTTTAGGACAGATTGAAAAGTTTTAAGGCCACTTTGAGCAAGAGAAAGAAAATACATTGCATTAATGAAGAAGAAAAAGGAAAATATTTCTAGTTTAAAATTAGATTCTACAGATTTAGCTCATTTCCATTTCGTGCATCTTCCTTTACATTTGCCCAGTATAATGAACATCAAAGTACTTTTCTTGTATCAAATGAGAATGGATGAAGACTGAAGAAACAGCATGTCTTGGTGTATCACCCCAAATCTGTCCAATTTTTTATTAGGTACTGCAGCCCAAAGCAGCCTAAACTCCTGTGAAACTGGTGAATTTTATCCTTGGTGAGGGAAGGACAATGGATCATTTTGATACATCTCTGTAGGCTCTGGGAGACAATAAATATGAGCCAGCAGAGGAGCAAGCATTTGCAAATGCAAGAACATGTGACTCTTTGAGAATAATGGGAACTGTAAAGCTCTTTGGGGGAATTAATCCTCCCCAGTTTCTGGTCCCTGAAAAAATTCTCAGTGTTGTGGTGTTTTCTCAGCTCACTGGCTGAGAACAGCTTCTCCCTGGGTATAAACCTTTATTTGTGCCTGTTGTCAAGACACCAGCACATCCTCCCAGCCACAGCCTTGTGCTTGTGATGTTTTGTGTTATGTTTTTGTGCTATTTGTGAGGTGCCACTCCTGCAGGAAGCCAGGAATCCTCCACCAAAGCCACAGATGCCAGCAGAGGATCCTTCTCATGCACCCAGTGCTGCCCTGCCTTTGGTCACCAATTCAACACCAGCAGCCTGTACATTGAATTAAACACAGCACCCTAGGGCTCCCAGACTCCCAACAGCAATCCTAAAAAAACAAAAGAAAGCATAAATATGTCACCTACTTTACACTGCCATTAGAAATGGGAAAGGCCTGCCAGAAGCTCTTTATTTGCTCACAAAACAGGACCTTCCTCCAGCTTTTGAGAATTTTGAATTGAAAGTGTCCAGCTTTCCATCAATTTTACACTAAACTGCAATTGGAGGAGAAACAGGTTGGAGTGTTTTCATTCCTAAGCCATGGATGATTTTATTACATGTGAAAAACAGACTCACAATCCGTTCAAATTTTAATCAGATTATCAGTTATATCCTGAAATAAGATATGTTTGCAATGAAAACCAGCTACGACAATGAAATAACTGCTTTTTCAGTCTTTCAAACAGAGAAGCTTAAATAATTTTTGTAGTTACCTTAAATAATGCCATAAAGAGAGAATCACAACAGAGCAAAACATTTTGGGCTTTATTTCTTTGCTTCTCCCTAAGAAGATGCTTTAAGATTCCTTGGCAAATATCAGTAAAGCCTCAATTCAGGCAGTGTTCAAGCAGGAACACACAAGCTCTGGAAACTCAACAACACTTGCTGAGAACACCATGAACATAAAGCAACTTTCTTCTTTTTACCCTTAAGAAAGCACAGAAAAATCAAGCTTTCAGGACCAAATGTTTGCCACTGGAAATCTACAATTCCCAACCTCAACACGGATCTGACTCCAAAGCTTAGGAAATGTGGAAGATGAGAAACCTTCAACCCAAGCATTAAAAAACAAAACAAAACAAAAAAAATAATATTGTTGCTTTCAAGCTTGCTAAATTATTTTGTGCCCTGGCAGTCCTTTGAATTCAAGCCTTCTCAATAGAGAAGGAACCCTAGTGGATTACTATGAGTTATCATAAGAGTACAAATTGTGCACTACCCACAAACCCAAGACATTCTTGTGCTACAGAAAAATACTGCTGCAACAAGATTGAAATATAATCCATTTACCATGAAGAACTTTTTGAGAAAACCAGTTACTAATTTTTCCTCCTAGCTGAAGGAGGTTTCATGGGGTATCAGAGTTGCACATGGAGCAGGACAGCAACAAGTGCAGTTTTAGCTCTGTAATTAAAAGAGAAGCAAATCATTGGTACCAAGGCAGCTCTGAGCTCCCTTCAAATCCATGTCCTCTGTTTGCTCAAAACAAGATTTAACAGGAGAACCCAATACATCTCCTACAGGGAAAACAACCTTCTGATATCAAAGACTTCATTGTCTCAATTTTTTACTCATAAAAATTAGGCAACATGAACCAAATACCTTACCTTAGAAGGAAAGAAAAAAATCATATCTCTCATATGATTTCCAGATATGTTCATCACTAAAGAGGAACATCAGAATTATCAGAATTTCTTATCAGAAATAGCCTATCAGAATTTCTTCAGAGGAAAACTGTGACAGTGAAGGCAGATCCCACACCAAATTTTTAAAAAGTAGATCTCAAAATAGAACTAAGTTTGGGTAGCATTAATGATGTAAGGGCAAGACGAGGAGGCTGCCAACAAAGGAAAACCAATGAAAATGACAAGAGGTCTGCAGATTTATCACAGGGGAATTCAAGGGAACAAGATATTGCTGTTGGAAATCAGAAACAATAAATGTATGCAGGAAGACCAGCAGAAGTACATTAGAAGCATAATATCCCAAAAACAGCTGAAAGATTTATGCCTTTATAGTCTTATGCACACAGCCTCAGTAAAGAAGTGTATTCACTGAAATTTATGAAACAATAAATAAATTTCTGATCCAAAGACCGTAGTGCATAAAACCCCTGCAAACATTTCTTAAATATTACTCTTCCCATATAATAAAGTGATAGGTATTCACAAGTTACTTGTTTTTTAATCAGAGTAAATATTCCATTAGAAAAACAAATCTGTCTAACTCTTTGTTTTTAAGGCAAAGAAAATTACTTCATTTGTCTGAATTACAGTAAAAAACAAACTAAAAAAAAATGAAATTAGTCTGATTGGGAGATTGCCACTCTTCTGCCCCTATACAGCTGCAATTAAAGATATGAAGCTGAAGGGACCCTGAGCACTGCTGTGAAAGCCTCCCAGCTATAACAATTATTCCTCTTGCTATCTGAAAGCCACCTGTACAAGCAGGACCCAAAGCCTGGAAACAAGCAGACACTGCCACAACACAGTCCTGCCAACAAATGGATCATGCTGCTGAAACACTAATCTTAGAGAAATTAGGGTTCTAGTTAAAAGTTAAAGTTAGTTAGAAGAAACTGGGCTTGAGATAGTTTTATCTGAAACTTAAATAATTAATTGCCTGCCATTTTGTGTTTGCTCAGCTGTGCCTGCAATGGGAAAGATGGAACTCGTAAGTAGATCCAAAGAAACATGAACAATTGCAACAAGAAACTGATTCAAAGTCATGAAGGGAGGGAAATTGGAGTTTTCCCAGCCCAGAAATCATTTGCATTGTCATTGATAGAAAAGGTCAAGAGTTCAGTGTGAGGAAGAATCACCTCACTTCCTCTTTTTAAGACCCCTCCCCACAAAAACGACCCCAGACTTAATTCAAGAAGCC
>JAOTQP010000251.1:1351022-1419439 GCA_026413545.1 Cichladusa arquata
ACACTTTCTAACTTTAAATTGTTAGAGAGTCTTTTTGTCCCTCACAGCTGAGTATCAGTGTTAGACCAATACTCATATTTTGGTAAATCACTGCCTCCTAAGGCCCAATATTATTTCCAGGCTAAATTTATTCCTTAGTGGGTTTAGAGCTATTTTTCCCTGCCAACACTGTACCTTAATTCAAGCATTTAGCCATCCTGGTGTGTGCTTCCTACTACATTCACACAGACATCTTGCATCTTGCTAGAAAGGAGTTTCCTTGGCCACTGTGTGAATTCTTCATTTCATCTGAGCATTGCACATGCTCCAGTTTCACTTCATCTGATTTATCTGACCTGAACCACACACAGTGCAGCACTCATTACCTGAGCATCATGCTCACCATTTGCACTGCCACATCACTGCTGAAACACAATTATCTTGCAGCTGATTAATAGCTCGTGTGTTGCTTATTACTCACTGATAGCAGAAATGCTTTCAATTACTCCCTAGCCACATGACCTTGCAATTTCATCCTGTTTCTATTACTTCAGTTCAACTTATCTTAGCTGATTTCACTGATGTTGGAGTCAAATTGTTTTCCAGCTTTAAGATATCAATGAATTCAGCTACTATTTACAACAGGGCAAAAATGAAAACAGATGTGGAAAATTGATGCTTACTCTATTCTGGAGTCTCTCAGACCACTAGGTCTTATCTCTTCAAAATTTTTGTCATTGCAAAGAATTTTTCATCACTTCATAATTGATCTGCTACACTGCTGTGTACCACCTTTTCCAGCTAAACAACACTTCACATGACCCAACACCAAACACATTCCTGGAGACCTCACAAGTCAGCTATGCTGTAATCTCATTGCTGGTAAGAGCTAAAATGAACCAGGTAACCAGGGTAATCTACCACAACAGGTCTTAATTAACTTGTTTGTTTTCCTTTATTATATTTCTTATGGTTTTGCTTACCCTTTCAGGTGATAAATTCACAATCCTTGCACACATATTAATTCACTCCTGGGAACAGTTGTTCCATGTGCTTTTAGGCTGTGTTTTCAGTTCTTGTTTTTCTTTTACTATGTGCATTATGTACAGCATTCTCCCATTTCCATATATGACTCCAGTTCTTGTAGGTTAAGTACAAGATCCTTGCTAGTAGTAATTTCACAGCTATTCCAGTTATGTGCCAGTTCTTCCACTGAAGAACAAAGTTTTTTACAGAGTAAAGCACAAGCATATTAAGTAAAACCACTTTTAAGGTATGCTACAAAGTTCTTTCATGAAGTTTTTTTCCAAAAAGAGTTATACTGCAGTTTTTTCATTTATGGAACTGGGATATCTTTTCAGTTAATTGTTGAATTAGCTGAGAGATCATTCTTTCGAATTTGCTGAAATATGACATTTTACACAGAAACACAGCAAGCTTATGGGAGAAGATTCTGAGGCACAGGAAAGATTTACATTTTCTCTCACACATAAATATAAATGCAGAAAGAAAAATGCAAAAAAGCATAGATTTGATTCATTGACAGTAACTCCATTTTGCTGAGGTTTACCACAGTGAATTGCAGAGCTACGGATATAATAAATGTTTTCACCTAGAGCTTGCAGCAATTTTTTCTCCTGTAATTTATTTCCTTATGATATAAAGTCTGTAATTTGCTTGAGAGAGAGAATCTAATTACTCTCTAATTAAGAAAATTCATGTCCTTTGTTTAACTGGAAGGGATCCAGACTCATATAGTTGAATGTTCTATTTTGTCACCATTAACAAAAAAATGAGTTCTTTATGTTTTCAGGAAATAGCATCAATTATTTCTTCTAGATTTAATTCCTGGAAGATGACCTAAGAGATCTGGGTGGACAGAGTATCAGGAGCAGTTTTACAAACTTGTACTTGTCTCAAACTGTAGTCTCTATACATCATAAATATTACAATTTGCATATCTAAGAGTTGCACTTTTTAAAATAAAGGGTTGCAGAGAGATCCTTGATCATCACATGAAGGCCAGACTTGCAGATGTCTGCAGAAATTTAACCTGATCTCAGTGTGGGCTGGGAGTTACGCCTTGATATTAAAATTCTGACCTGCACATGCCCATTAGAAACTGTGTATATTGTGTCATTTGCACATGTAAAATTGATGTATGCTTTTGAAATTCTCTGAGTCTTAACTGCTGCTTGCTGAGGATGTACAATTTCTTCCTAAAGCTTGTTTCCATCCCCACGAATTGGGACTGGAGAATATCTGGTAGACATTATTATTATTCATAAGTCTTAAAATCAAGGACTCCTCCTTTCCCCAGTCTTTTAGTAGCCATGATAATTTTGACTTCAGTTTTCTTATAAAGGGTTCACAGATTATATAGGGATCAATGTCTTCTAAAACTACCTAATAATCTTCCACAATTTCTGTTTTAAGCTAAAAGGGGGTAGGAGGGAAGAAATCCAGCTGATAAGGGAGGAGAAAAAAAATCATAATTCAAAAATTCAGAACAGCTAAATAGGTCATTCAAGTCTTATAATAATCTCCAGTATCCAGGAGCAGGTGATGACATTGGCAGTCAGGAATAGAAATTAAGAATACAGAACACTGACATTTTCTACAGAGCTTATAAGTCTCAAACACTGGATTGTCTCTAGCACAGCTGAGGCTCTATGGGGTAACCCATAAATGCATTATCACTTGTACAGAGGCAAAAATATATATGAGAATGTGAAGAACAGTCTCAAAATATCTGCATTTTAAGCCACTCAAATACAGTGGCTTAAATACAGCTTAGAATCCTTTAAATAGTGCTGAAGGTAATGACTGGTCCTCTCACTGTGGCAAGAGCCCCTTCTCTGATCTCACTGTGCATTAGCCAGTGCTGGCTAATGAATTATGATCACTCCAATTTGCCAGCCCAGGAATTCATTTAAAACTTTCTTCTACAGTCTGCAGAAGGTGACTTATCAGCAGATTTCATTGCAGTTTTGTTCTACTCACAGGAGTATGGTAGCCCACTCCCTGTGACCTCATCCAATGGCTGTGAACATAGGACAGCAATATTTTCAGCTCTTTTCAAAAGTGACTTCTGTTTTTCAAACCTATTGATGACAACCAAGGCCTGAGATCAAATTCCTTCACCTTCCTTGTACTCAGTGCTCTAGAAAGATCCTGTTGTCCACAGCCACTGAGAGATCTGCCTTAAGCTTTTTACAAGTCTACCAAAACCACAGCTTATTAAATTACCTAGCAGGATTCCATGGGCTGCAATGATTCATAGTGTTACAGACACACAGAAATTTTATCAGAGACATTGGTGTATCAACAGCTTCCTTCTGAAGTATCATTACCTAAAAGACTTTCAAACAGAAATTAGAATTCAGGAAGACAAAAATATGACAAACATTTGTCAGAAAGTGCTTGCTAATCTGCTTCATGCAATAAAAAGTGATAATATGTTATAGCAAAAGAAAATGGCAAACAATGGACAACACCAAGAAAACAGGAAGCTGCAAAATAACCATATCAATGCCACTGAAAGCTTCCTAGTTTTTGAGGACTTGTAGCAAAAGTAAAGACTTCTAAAATCCAGGCTTCCTTGTAGCTGAAAACATTATTATATTGGAATATAAGGAGGACAAGTTGGAGCAAACCATTCTTTCTCAAGGCTGGGATAACAGTAAGATGAGAGAGCACATAGAAAGGCTGCTCAAATTTAGGAGGAATGCCCCTCTGTGTACAAGCTCTGTAGTGAACAGGTGGAAATGAGATGGACAGGACTGCTACAGATATTTTCTGTAAATTTTCTGCTCTTATTCCAAACAAGGCACATTGGGAGCAAAAGGAGCTGCACTGTCCCTATGCACTTCCAGAGCAATTCTATGTTTAAGACACCAGCAGGAGCAATTATGCCCAATGTTCCAGGGCTTAGAAAACAGAAAGTCCTGTTTTCTTGAGCACAGCTCCCCATGCCTCTCACACACAGGGACAAGCAACACGGTCTTGCATGCATCTCAAGACTGCTGCATCATCACCACTCTTGCCATGAGACATCACAAAACCTGGTTTTGCCCAAAGGCTTTACCAGAGTGAGGAAGGACTGAGCACAGCAGGAGCCTGGCCAATAGCCAGGAGGTTAAAATGCTGCCTCAGTTCCAAATTTCGGTTTTGCTTGCCGCAATGCTGTAAAATCTGCTTGGGCCGTGGAGGAACTTTCAGCGAGGTGGGAACTTTACTCCAGGACCACGAGATGGCACCACAACAAGGCAGAAAACCTGCTCAATTATCTGCAGCTCTGATCTTGCCCGCTTGTATAATTAATAAAGCAATTGAGTAGGACTGTTTCTTTTTCAGGCAGTCCTAGAGAGATTACAAATGGATCTCTGCTAAGTGACTTTTCTATTCCTCTAAGCTGAGCAGACAGTGTTTAGACTGATCCATTTCAAGCAGCTGTTTAATGCTGTGCTGAGACAGACACAACATGAATCAATATTTTAAAAGGTGATAAGTGCCCACGAGTATCCAATTTCAAGGTAATTTTAATCACATTTAGGAGCACACATTTCACAGGCTGGCTCATTCAGCTTGTCCTGCAATGATGCCTGTCTTCCCCTCCCACAGCACTGTCCATCTCCTCTGCCTACCCCAGTGAAAAAATGAATTTCTAGGGTCCTTGGCAAGATAAGAGGGACTCCTGGATCCTAAAGAGAATGATCACCAGTATTTTCTGATGTCAATCTGGCCAAGACCCTGGCCCAGGGTTCCAGCCATCAAATATCTGTCCTTTTCTGCATAAGGAAGATTTACACCATGGCACATGGATGCTCCATGCAGCCCAAACCTCCAGCACAGCACAGTCTGTGCAGTGCATGCTCTCAGCATGGAATCCCAGCAGACCCTCCCGGGTGTTTTTTATGCCCACAAGTGATGGAGAGCCTCTGGTCACTGTCATTCACATCCCTTAGACCATAATGCTGTTTCACCCTCCTGCTTCCTCTCAGGAAGAACATTCCTAGGTTTTCCCTGGGGATTGGAAAGTCATGAAATGATATCATGGCATGGCACAAACTGCTTTGTGTACTTCTCTACTCAGCCTTCAATGATCACCAAGGAAAAACTTCAAATCCAGAACCTTTTAATAAAATACTTAAAAAACCACACTTCCAAATGAGCTTTCTAAACATGTATTTGTCTGAACAAATATGGCACCCATGCATCACTCCCCAAAATATGTTTAGCCCTCAGACAGCAGGAAGTTCTCCATACTGTGATTTAAATCAAACTGATCTTCTGACTTCTATCATATTCTAGTTTAAGAATAAAGGCCTCTGGTTTAATTATTGTAATTGTTTTTAAAAATACACATTCATTGGGAATTCAGCCAAATACAATATTAGTTTTCTTATATCATCATTCTGCTGATACAACCCAACTAATCCTATTTGGTTTTCATATTAAACTGTGTACTGGGCTGATACCTTAAAATTTTTTTTTTTTTAAGTTTCAGATCTGTTTTCTCATTAAAACTCTGCGATGCTGGCTCCTGCTGCTGCTTCATAAAATTTCTTTGCAAATTTGCAATCTGATATCAAATTCCTGCAGCTCCCAGGACAACTCCATCACCCTATAATCTGCTCAAAAATGGCTTCATGCCCTGGAATCAAAGGTCCATATGATTGCTTAGAAAAAAATAATTTAAAATAAATTGTTCAGAATGCCTAAAAGCAGTTAATATTTCAGCTGAAGTTGGTCAGACAAAATGCTAAAATTGCAGCCAAAGTTGGCCATGGCTGTGTGCATTCTTATCAACCTATTTTTCTTAAGCAATTTGACCTAAAATTACTGCACTTGCAAAAACAATATGGGTCAGACATCTTCAGCCTAGGACTTTATTTAGCAACCCAAATAAGATGGGCTTTTCATTTGTTCTCCGAGTGTGCCAAATCATTCTGCATCAACTTTATTGTGTTATCAATGCAGACTGTCAGCATGATTCAGACAAGCCTTATGTTGCATATCATAGCTGCAGTTTGAAAACAATTAGCAGCTGCTGTTTTTTATGTATGAATAAGGCTCAGTCCTGCCAAATTTACTGTTTTAGAAGAAGGCATCATAAAATGCTTCATAGACATATGCTTGCCCAACTTCTTTGCAGAGTTATAGAACAGAACTGAATGAAATATTAAAGTGTCTGAAACATTGTCTTTTTTTTTTTTTTTATTTTTATTTCTAGGTTTAACAAAATATGAACATGGCAGGTCAGTGAAACAACCTACCTAGGAAATAAATGCAAACATTCCTTACACAAACTACTAATGGCAGTTTTTGTCCTTTGGACTCCAGTCATTCCATAATATAGATATATATTATATATATAATATAATTTGGAACTTGAAATATTATTAACATAAAAGTTGAATAATAATAAAAAATAAACTCAAATTGGATTTGACTTTTCAAGCGAATATTTAGATATTTGTTAGCTTTTCTTTTTGATTATCTTTTTAATGCTCCCAGCAGCATAATGACAATGCCATACAGGCCCAAGAACTGCTCAGGTAACAAAAAGGGAACCTTAGCTGATCAGGTATGGTATGAATTTATATATTGTCCATCAGGTCTTTCCCTTTCTTTGTCACTTTTCTAATATGACTAATCTATTTTAAATCCATTACAATGCTTTCTTGTTGAAGAACACTGTAACACTCAGAAAAGCTTAAAATAAAACAGTAGTACTCCAGAGCAGTCACAGAATCAAAACTCCTATTTACTCACACACAAAAAAGGAAAAAAAAATTTCATTGGAAAATTAAAATATTCAGAAACTACTGAATATTGAAACTACTGAATATTGAACTACTGAAACTGATTAGTAAAAAATAAAGAATGACAAAGAAAGAAATAGGAAGAGAGCATTTTTAGCAAACATTCAATTTTTATCCTTGGTTTACCCTTGAGCAGAATCTTAACATGTATTTCCCAACAGATACCAATGGACTTACCAAATGATCTTATGCAAGGAGCCAAGATCACACCGTGGTTCTGCAAGAGAAAACAGAAAAAGGCTTTAAGAATGCCATCGCTAAAAAGCATAAGGAAATGCAGCTGGTTTATATATTTAGAAAAGTGGCATTAGAATCAGCCATGAATTAATTTATGCCATGTGAGACAAAAAGCTACAAGAGAGATGACTGAATGACAGCATAAGCATCTGTATTTTTGCTTGCACTCTTCTGTGTTTATTAAACACTTTTCAGAATCTTTAGCTTCTGCTGCTGTTGACTGCAAACAGCATTTCCACAAGACTTAGAAAGACTAACAGCTTGTGTAGGTATTTGAAAATATGGGATACATAACCTTAGCTCCAAGTAATGGAAACTTGTATCTCCAGAGATTTCTAAAATCCTGTGCTGCTAAAAACACAGTCAACCCATTCTGCATTTTCTGTAGTCTCCTTTGGATCAAATATTCCACTTTCATAGGAATGCATATACAAATTTGTCATTAATGATTAAGTCTTTAGCTGACACTAATTAGTTTCAACCATCTACGTGCTCAGCAGGCCCGACCTACTTCACAGCTCTGCTTCATTAGTGTTGGCAACTTAAAACAATATCAGTAAAAATTATACTGACCAACAGTGGCCAAGCACTCAGTGCAGGTGCCACTAAAGCCAGTGACAGCCTCCCCACTGATTTTAATAAGAACCACAGTAAAACCCCAAAGGCATAGGGGGAGGTAATGCAGTGACAAAAGTCATCTCCCACCAGCAGCGAGCAACAAAAACAGCAGCAACAAAAGGGAAAAACAAAACTCCAGTCAATTTACTTAGCACAGGCCTGTGCTGCTGTGCTGTGAAATACCAACCCCACAGAGGGAGCTCAGACTTAAGCACAGACTCAGGAGCAATCTGAAAGCTTTGTACTTCAAGGATATCCATTTAGTCAATCACTGGGGAGCAGAAGTATAGCTCAGGTCAAATTTGGAACTGTGCAGGAAAACATTTGGATAAGCAGAAAAAGGGGAGAGGAAGAGTACTTGGTCAACACCAGCAGTGTCCAAAGAAACTTGGCAGATGCACAAACTCAGCATGATGGCACTGAATGCACAACTCCAAATCTTCATGTGGTGGAACCCCACAGAAAGTAAATTAAGCCACAGGTTTTGCACCTTTGACATGCCTTCAGACACTTTCAATGCAAAACAGTTATGCAGAAGCTATTAACCTCAGTAACAAATCTGCTTATCAAGATCTAAAACATGTTACCACAGCTATGAACATAAAAAACTTAAAACCATGTCCCTTGGCACCTTTAAGAGTACATTAGTATTTAAGAATACATTAGAAGCTGAAGCTAGGCTGCAGCTGGAATAGTCACAGGTGTTTTGTAGCAGACATGTTTTTTCCCACTAGAAGATTCAATGCATCTTCTATCAGGACAGTCAGATTTAGTACTCATGGTGGATGTGTTGCACACATGTAACCAAGTCTTCCAATAGCACTTTGACAGATGCTGAAGTTCTCTCAAATATCTAAACTACCTTCTTTTAAGCAAGACAGACTTAAAACCTGTAGTAACAGAATCATTAGTCTCAGCACCACCACATTGAAGAAAGAAATTCCATTTGTTTAGAATGTATAAGAAACATAAAAGCTTTCAGTTCTGTGTTAGATGCTTTTTCAAGGAAAAAACCCAAACAAATCAAAAAAAACAATATCACATACACATCCATTTTCTGCTAATCTCACCCCTCATTCCCACTCCCCAATCAATCCCATCACTTACACTGCTACAACTCTTTGTCTCATTGTGGAACAAATGATGTGGATTAACAACAATGCTGTAAAAGACAGCTTTTCCTTTTAGCAGAATGATTTCCCTAACTTGTGTTTCCACAAGTGAGGAGGCTGAGTGGGCCAGAGCAAGGAACTGGGGGAGAAACAACATGGCAGGGGCTAAACTTGCACTGTCTGCTTGTGAAACTATGTTTAATGAATGTGTGTGACTTCTTTAAAACATGAAACAGACCATTGCAACTGAGAGATCAGATATTTTCTGTATTGTCCTCTGCAAATGAAACTTATTTAGTCTCATTTAATTTGCATAAATCAGTACTTAGAAAAGATCAGATCCTCAGCAGGGATATAACAAAAGCAATCAGCTTTTGTCTGGCATCTCTGGAATTAGAGATTTACAGCAACTGAGAACCTCCTCTGAGAAGACAGACTGTGTTGACACTAAATAGCACAAACATTATCAAACAAACATAGGGTTTCTATTACTTCAGAGGAAGATGTCTAATTTTTTTACTTCTTTACAAATTCATAGTGAACCATTTTCTCATTCAAACAAAATTTTTATTACAGGAGGGAGGAGTCCAGGGAAAATTTTCAGCTCACTTTCTAACTTTGGTGCCATACAAAATCCATTTCCAAATGAAGGTACTGCAGACTGCAGGGAAACTGGAACAGATGGCCAGTCTGCAGGACCACAGGAAGGTATGACACACTTAAAGAGCTCATTTGTAAAAGCCACTTTGAAAAGTATCCCATCTGCAGGAAACTAATAGGCCAGTGAGAATTTCTTTTCATGATAAAATGTTTTTAACTGTATGTCCTTGTCTAGTTTTCTTCCACAGATGGATTTCTGTAAAAGTCAGACTGACCATAATAGAACAGTCATAACAAAGCAAGACTGGCTGTTCTGGGCAGGTAATAGTAAATACAGTGGTACTGTGAGTCATTTGCCCCAGAATTGGTATGTGAAGCTCAACAGAGTTCTTTCTCTGTCATTATTCTGGTGAAAAGGCACACATCCCCAACTTGTGAGTGCAGGGAAAGGGCAGTGAGCAGGGGAACACTGTCCATAGACTCCTTTATCACCATGGAAAACTAGGGAATACATTCAAGTTGAGTTTGCATGGTTGCTAATGTTAAAAACATGAGCATTTTCCCTGGAACATGAAAATATTTCATCTGAGATCACTGACATAAAACCACATATCTGGAGCCTCATTATGGCATCCTAATAGTCCCTTTTCACAACACAAACATCCCTCACATGAGTTTAAAAATGTGGCCATGCAACAAACAGGAACCAGGATTGCATGTCGTGGGCTAGAAAAGAATGGCAAAGAAAGGCTCTTCAAAGAAAAGAGGGTTTAGCAAAATTCACATTATCTTATTGGATCAATGAATAAATACACATGCAGCTCACTGGGTAAGACCTAACTCAGAGAAAACCATGGGAACTCAGAGAAATACCTTGAAAAAAACAAGAAAATGGTTATTAGCTAACACCACAGCACTGTCCCCACTGTGAAGGGTCCTCCACTGCCAGAGGACCAGCCTGCACCCCAAGCCAATCACTCTGAGGGCTGACAGAGCACTTAAAGCACCTAAACCTTTCATTTCCAAAAATAGCCTTCTCAACCTTTTTTCAAACTGTGCAATGGCTCAGCTATTTCTAAGTGCCACTGAATCAAATCCAGTGGCAGGTGCAGAGAGACACTGTGACAGTAACCTTCACCATCCCTTCCCCACTGTGTTTAGCTTTTCTTTTTTCCTCTCAACAAGGCTTAATCTCACTGTCTGGCTGAACATTAATCTGCTTTCACCAAGTCCCAAACTAATGCTTGCTGCATTAATACACTGCAAATCCTCAAGGTATAAATTACACACAGTGCAGTATAAAAGGAAAGCACAGGGCTTTCCTCTCACTACAGCTGATACTTCTAGGAAGGAGAGTAGAATACAGGTAAGTTTTCATTAGATCCTGATATAGAAATCTTTTTTTTTTTTTTTTTTTTTAATATTGCAAACAAAGTAATTAATTGCTACTGAAAAATACATTATACTTTGTTCTCTCTCTCTCCTGCTTCTTTTTCTCTGTCCTTACAGACGGGATACATTCTCTCTACAGAAACTTAGATAAAAATATTTTATTGAAAGTGGTATGGTATTCTGCTACTATTATCATTCTGCAGAGATTGCTGACATGCCATTTCAGTTGCTTAGGAAAATCAAACTCCTTTATCAGTAAACATAAGGAGGATCTATCTAATGTCTGTTCTTACTGATGATTCTGAACACTTGCTGTTATAGAACCACTTGAGGATAATGCAGAGACTCAATTTCTCCCTGCTTCTCTATTTCCTGTTGAAAATAACTATGCATTTCTCCAGTAGAGATATATTTTTTTTCTTTATAGGCAGGATGAAGACACTTAATTGTTTCGTGCTGTTACTTTGCTGGAAAGCAATTTGCTGCAACAGCTGTCAGCTCACCAATATTACCATAGCTGTGGAAAGGGAAGAATGTGAATTCTGTATCACAGTGAATGCCACGTGGTGCTCAGGATACTGCTTCACAAGGGTGAGACTCAATTTCAGGCACCAGAATTAAGTATTTCAAGTGATGCATGGATAACCCATTCCTGCAGCCTGTAGCAAACAGAGACAGGATGAGCCCTTGTGGAAGAGCAGGCTGAATAACTGCTGTAGATACACAGCCAGGCTGGAGCACAGACACAAGGGTGACATATCATAGCAAAATTCAGTTAATTAACTGGCTGCATGCATTATGTTCATGTTGTATAACCAGATTTAGAAGAATTACAGTCTGGATCTCTGCTTTGTGCTCAATTTGTGGTCGCAAGCAGGCACAATAAAGCAGCCATTACTCCTCTGCTCTGTCAAATAATCTGAAGAATCAAGCAATTGATCTGACAGATTGTCTGGTGATGGTATGACACAAATTTGCCATATCAGTCCTCCTGAAAGGGGAAATTTAAAGATCTAAGTGAAATTAGAAAAGTCAGACCCAATGCTTTTGATCTCAGTGGGATGTTCCCATTTTATAAAAATTTGAAATCTAACCCATAACAAATTTTAATTTTTTTTCTTATTTCCTTCTTCTAATTTCAGGATCCAGTATATAAATATCCACCAGTATCAACTGCTCAGCAAACCTGCACCTTCAAGGAGGTTGTGTATGAAACAGTGAAGATCCCTGGCTGTGGTGACCATCCCGAATCTTTTTACTCATACCCAGTAGCTACAGAATGTCACTGTGACACCTGTGACACTGACACCACTGACTGCACTGTGAGGGGACTGGGGCCATCCTACTGTTCCTTCAGCCAGAATGGAAGCAACCAGTGAAGGGAGCTGGAGACAGCAGTTTGGCTTTAAATGCTCCCAGCTAAGTAAAGGTACTGTTCAGGTTTAAATGGAAAACACCAGGCTATGGTATTTAGAAACTGCCAAGACTGAAACAAAGGTTTTTAAGGCCAAAATGAAGAGCTACTGACTAAACTCCTCTTTAGGCCTTTCTTTCTTAACCTATCAGTTGCCTTAAAATCATTTCAATAGGTCTATAAAAAATGCTGCTTCCAATTTCTTCTGCCCTTTCCACCTCTTCCTCTTTATCACAACTTCATTATTTATATTTCTGTATTTCTACTGCCTGGTTCACATAGATTATTCTATGCTATTCTGTGCTTTCAAAAAGTTCCCAAGATTCAATTCTTTATTATGTCCTGCTTTTCATCTCTCCTAAGAGCACACTTTTTTAAAAAGACTTGCTGCTGGTTGTGGTTCTGTTAGCTGGATTGTAAACCTCTCTCAGCTGAGATCCTGACTGATTTTGCTTTGCATTATGTTTCATACAGTCATTATGCTCTGCCAATAATAACAGGATGTGTATCTAAGAGCCAAAATCTATGTTCAAATGTTGAATGCCACCTGAATTCTTGTACTTTCTCAGCAAGGCTTGTTAGTTCAGCCTCATTGTCACAGCAACACAAGTAACACAAACTCTGGTTTGTACCTGGCTAACTTGAAGAAATCATCATCTCTCTACTTTCACCTGAGTGCAAAACGTAGTAAAGAGAAAATTTTATCATTATTTAACATAGGGGTCTCAAAAATTGTTTAGGGGTGAATCTAGAGGCACCTGGCCCCAGTAGTGCAAACATGGTGTGATAATGTGCCTTGGGAGCACAGGACTCCCTTCAGAGAATGGAATTCACAGAACTCTGCAGCAACCTAACTCTGCAAACACCAGTATGAAGTGAGCTGGAGGACTGACTGAATCAGAATGGGAAATTACCTCACGTTGTTGAGAAAATTACATGAAGCCTACAGGATGAAAATCCTATGGGGGAAAATGAAAATACACCATTCTTCATCAGAAAAATCACCTGCACGGACACAGAATGGAAACAATGGATTCTGCAGCAGTGTGGCACTGCAGGCTTGGGGGTGCACAAGCAAAGTAAGAGTCAGAAGCATCCCAGAGCTGCAGAAAAGTGGGAATGCAAGGAGCAGAGCCTACAAGACACAACCTACCTCCACCACTCAGTTCTACAGGGGAGGGCCCTGGCTGAGTGGTTATTTCTGACAGAACTTCAGAGCATTGAAAAACCAGAGAAAACTGACAGAAGGATAATAAGAATGGAGAGAGGCCAAAAAAAAGCATCTTAGGAGAAAAAGATTTAAATAAATTTGGTGGTTTTGCTTAGGGGAGGGGAACACTTAGGGGGGAATATTAGCAGAATATTTTACATGCTTGAAGACTGTTAGACAGAGAAGAACAGTCAGTTCTCCATGTCCAAAGAGAGCAGAACAACTGATGAAAGGTTCAGAGTAGTCACAAGCAAATCTTCTGAAAGCTGCAGATAACTAGACACTGCTTTTGTGACCCTTACAGACATGCCTATTTAAGGAGAATTTGCCTGTTACTCTGAATCTGTCTTGTTATAGATAATAGATATTTTAACTTATGTAGTTTTTAGCTTTTTTACCAAAAGGTATTAATTCTCTTGATTTTATTTATAAGATTTATATGCATGGACGTTTTCTTTGATCTAGTGATGCTTTAAAAGTGGTAAAGTAATAGATAAATCATTGGGTCTCATTCATTTCAGTTTTAAACATGAGTAAATTTAATTTAAAACTAAGCATATTATTAATATTAGCAATTATTCCATTCTAAATGAGAGAATTTTGAATTACAATTACAAAACAAAGTAGTTTGTAATAAAAAAGTATGTAAAAAAGTATGTTTTCAAGACAGATCTGTATTGTCTCTTGTGTATTTTCAAATAAAAATAATTTTATTGCACTTCTGTTATGAGTCTTAATAAGCTAACTTTAAAACTCAAGAGTCCACCTGACAACTTTATTATGTTTTAAATTGCATGTTTTTTTCTTCCTCTCATAGTCTTTTCCCATTTAACTAGTACACCCACCAGAGCCACATAGGCATTATATGGCCAAATCACACCAAAAAAGACAATATTTTAGCCTGGTCCAGTAACATGATAATGAAATATTACGTAGTTGCAATATAAGAGTAGCGTGGATACGAATAACGATTATCATTAATATTTTATTTAAATTATAGGCATTAAAACCTGTCCACAGGTGTGTCCACATCTGTCACAAATTAGGTTGCATGTGAAAACAAAAATCATACAGATTTCATCCATCAGACAAATGCACCACACATTTTCATTTTGCAAGCAGAACTATTCAGAGCCTCAAATCTGAAACTGTCACTAGCAGAGTCAAAAGCAACAGAAATGCAGAAATCCTGAAAGAAGGCTGGCCAGACTTGAAGATATCTTAGTCTACATGTGAGAGTTTTTAAGACAGACTTTATCTTTTTAAAGTTCAATTTCCATTGAGTGACAATTTCATTAAACTTGCTTTTACTTCAGTGTTTCTGCAAAGTTTTAGTGAAGGCACATGTGAGCCATGAATATCAGTAGAGTCTGACATCCAAATCTGCTTATTTAAGAAAAATATTTAAGAGGTCATTTTTGTGCTTGTTGTCTAGATCTGTCAAGATGAATAAATGGGAACTCTGTCAGAAGGTGAAAGTCTCAGTATGAAGTGCTACTCAAAAAAGTAGATTGGTGGAGAAGCTTTTTGAAATGTTTCTAATACAGCCACAAGTAGATTTTGAAGAGCTCCTACCATGGGCCTGAAATCAATAGGTAAAATATTTTCCAACTTGAACAGAGCCAGTCTGCCAAGAGTGAATTTTTCCAAAACTGCATATTAATTATATTTTTAATGTCAGGTTCTGCAAAAGTAATATGCCAGACTTTAGCCACCAGCCTACAAAATCTAATCTTAGAAGTGATAAAAATTAAAGTGGACTGAACTATCTACTTCTATTTAAGCAAAACTATTTCTTTTCTTGCATGAGCCTGAAAGAAGTAAATCTGGAAAACTTTAATTTATAACCCCCCTGGTGAAGGCATACACATAGTGTTGGGCTGTCCCTTGCAGGCCTCTGAGAGGGCCACTTGGTGCAGGATTCCCTGTGTTGCAATTAATTAAGTCTTTCAAATGCCCAGATGTATGGTTAAACTGCACGGAGATCATTCGAGTCTGCTGCCACATCTGTGGGCAAATTAATTCTCCCTGTCATTCATTGTGCAGACAGTCTGACCTTGGTCTTAGGAGGGTCTGGGCCAGCCGTACTTGGAGCTCTCCAGATGTCAGGATGGGAACATGGAGTGCAGCAGCAGCATTCAGAGTCCTCCCAAGGAAATGACCTCTTAATCCCAATGCCTTCTTATGTGGAAAGCACAGCCTGGTTTTACAGACAGACAAGGAAACACGCATTCCTCACCTTGAAACCATTAATAAAGCATCAGCATAATTAGCATCACCACACTCTTGCCAGTGCTCAGCTATTATTCCCAGCCAAAATAAATCATTCCTCCTGGCTTAAAACAGGCTTGCACTTGCTTTTTGAATTTTCCATATAACTGGGCTCACTGTATTTTTTACCATAAGCAAGAAATTTAAACGTCCTCTCCCTGTATTAACCCAACTGATGAATTAATAAGAACTTACAAGTAATTCACAAATCTTCAGACAAATGCAGCTTGAAACAGAGGTAATTACAAATGGTGGAAAACAGAAATGTCAGCACTCTGGCTTGCACATGCCAGCTTGGGGCTGCACTTAGCTTGGACTATTTAAATGGCAAGGGGAAAGGCAGTTCAGGGTGGGGTTCACATGCTATGCTCCTCTTTCACCCTCCCAACTCAGCAAGGGCATTTAGTTTTGTCAGTGTGCAATATTTAGCCACATACTTTATTTTCATTTAAAAAATACAACTGGCATCTTAGTTTAAATTACAAAAAAAAAAAAAAAAAAAAAAAAAGAGCCTGAAAAAACAGCTAAACAGCTAATCTGAAAAATTCATTTTGGGATTAGTGAGTGGCTCCCCTCCACTCAGGCAATGGGATCTATAAAATTTTTCTAGGTCTCTCATGTTTCCCTTCAATTTATGTTATTAACATTAGCTATCAGAGCCTTGGTCTGTCAGCATGACTTATGCTGATAGACATTACAGCAGCTCACAAGGCTACAGTCTGGGAAATAGAGCAAACAAGACCAGAGCAGGGTTAGACAAAGGACAGACTTCCAAGAAATCAAATGTCAGTGTTTCACTCTGTGTGGGCGGGGAAGGCAAAGAATTAGCTACCTGTGCTTCACTGCCATTAACAATTAGACCTCTTAATTCACTGAAAAAATATGGGAGGTGGGTCAGATATATTGCACTGTGTTATTCTGTGTGAAAGAGACATTATATATAAACATTCTGTGCTGAAAAGGTAAAGCAAATTATGCATCTAATATGTTTGGGTTACATTCAGCTGTAGTTGCATTCACTAAATAATGCTATAGACAGATGTATTATTCAGTTGGGATATGAGTCTAAGCCCTAAAATATGTCCTTCTTAAAATGAAAATATTCAAGACATATAAATTAATCTAGTGTTATCCAATGGCTTGTAGACAAACCTTTGAACAACTTAACCAATCCAGTTTTCCTCTTCCTTCATGTGTTCACATTTAATGTTTCATGCAAAAATTATCTTCCCTTTCATGATCTCCTTCTTTCATTGTACCATATTGGCAAGACTTGATGCTTTTGTGAATGCTGTGGAAAATCCCAATCAGAATAATACGATAACAAAGAAAAATCTTCAGAAGTCAGCGAGAAAATTTTTGGTTCAGACTCTGTTAAAATTTATGTCACAGTAAGGCAGTGGGTTATGGATCAGGTCTATGCCCCAAACAGGCATTTAGAATCACCAACACTAAGTAACACAAATCAGGGTATGCACTACATCCAGCCCAGTGATTGAGAAATAATACAGACAGCTTGAAATTAATTCTGCTCCCAGTTCCAAAAAGTACCCAAGACAGTTCTGCCCAGCATGGATCTGGCCCAATAAATTAAATTTCTTTCCTATATGATTTCTCCTTTTGGAGAAATACCTTAACCTTGATGAGAATTCTGAAGTGAGCTAATGCCTTAGATGGGAGACTGATTTGCACCGTGGGTGTGAACAGACACAAACTTTACCTCTCTGGCTTTGTTTACACAGTCTAGCCTTAAGACAAGTAGATCCTGATCTACAAGTATCTAGATGTATCATATACTTGGATTATTATGTCTGGAACTCAAAATCGCTTTACACTGTGATGCTCAGTTCAGGGACAATGTATAAGCTTAACCAAATCACTGTCTGTGCACAGTCTGGTTAGTCAGTACTGGTTATTCAACAAGTACAACACATGGGCTGCCATTTTATTAAGCATTTCTCTAAGCAGAGTGTAGAAATTACCTTGTCAAATTCCAATACCCAGCTAATTAATTCATAGAGATAATGAAGCTGTAGTACTTTGACAAAGATTCAGTTTGCCCCAAAACAATCCCCAGTCACCACCTCTAAGAACAAGCATTGTAATTAATGGAAAATATGTTTGTTTGGAGTGGTACTATAGACACATGAGAACCACTCAAAAAATTTATTTTCATCTATTTAACACTATATTTATTTTAAGATTAGGATAGCCATTTAATTTTGCTTGCACTGTGTAGACTAATGTTGCTTTAATAGTAAAATAAATTTTTAAAAAATAGCACAAGAGGAAGCCTGGAAATGAACATTATATCATAATTAGTAACCCCTAAATATGAATTTCAATGCTTCAGGGGCTAAATATTCAAGGGCTTGTGGTGCCCTTAAATAATTCAGTCCACATCCTTCCAGTAGATATCTGAGCCATTAAATATTCACAAACACTTTGAAGACTGGAATAGTGTCAAATCTCAAATTAGAAAATTTCCCTTTAATGTCACTCTTACCTTAATTTCTGCCATCTTATTTCAGGTTATTTGCCACAACTCTAATTAGGTAATACTGATAGCACAAAAAAGGGATCTTCTCTTTATAACTCAGTATGTCATATGAAAGAAACAAGCAACTCTGCTTTTGACTTACAACCATTGCCTTCAAAATAGGGAAAGTGACCTGCCCAAGGATATGGCAATCAGTAACAGACACTTCAGAATCTCCCAGCTTCTTGCTCTAGCAAAGCAACATGAAAACACAATTTGAAGCATTATGAAATTGGTAATATTACTATACTGTCTTTATCACGTTTTCTGACTAGCAGAAAGAGAGGCATTCTTGCACTTTTTGACCATGACATTGCTAGCAACTCCCATCTGCTTCACATAACGTCTTCTAAAGAGCATTTCTGGTCAGTTTTTACTTCTGTTCTCATTCTTTTCACACAGTAAGCACCTAAATCATGCCCGCTTTTCCACATTGCATGCATAGCATTTTTCAAGTTTGCAGATGAAATATATCTATATGCATATATCCAGTTATCCAGTAGTTTTGCACTAATATTAATTGGACACATTCTCACTTTTGGGAACTCATAATGCCACATATAAGCTTGAAATTCAAGTTTTTAGTAATTGGTACATGGCAGTGACATTCAGTACTAGGAACCATCATCAGTCATTTTCTGCTTAAGATGGTGAGTGGATGTTTTTGAAAATACCTTGGACCTGATTGCACAACAGCATGTGTCTTTTTCAAAAGTCCTAAGCTGAAGGACATACACCAAAAGCTAGTTACTACAACACATAACTATGAAATGCTCATATTCTGCAGTGAAGAAGATGGCATAAATACCTTCTGAACAACTCACAACTCTTGTTCTCTTTGGAAAAATCTGTGTTACAGGAGTAAGTCCCTCCCGCTCAGAAAAAGGTACAGTAAAGTCTGTAAAATGCTATCACTGGTAATTTTAAATGCTGCTTTAGCTGGCTTTTCACTTCTGCTGAGCATGAAATTGAGTCTACTTTACTACTGTTTGATTTTAAAAAACACTAAAAAATAGAATTAAATTAATATTGTGAACTCATAATTGAACATGTGAGTAGTGACACTCACAAAGTTTGCTTTCAATGTAGAAGAAAAGAATATTTCCCCTTTTACCTCTTCAGCTTATTCAGCTTTTAGCATTTCTTGAGCTCAGTGTTTTGATTTCCAATAATGTTTTTCTTTGCCTGAATGAGAATGTCCTTTATGTGGTACCTGCACTTAGGTACAATTCATTGGGAAACCAAGGCCAGACAGATTTTCCTGGTGAACACTTGAGTTTCCAAAATAAATTACATGTAATTCATTGTGAGCAATACTTTCAGGAACTCAGCTTTAGTTATCTAAATTAAAATCTCCACAAGTCAGGTTTCCTAAATCTCATTTAGCCTTTAGTACACAATTGTGTTCCCAGTCACACAGCAGAATAAGCCACAGTCCAAGATCTGAAATTCCACCTAACTTGTAAGACTTCCTGCATTTGAACAGGCCTTCCTAAATGCATAATTCTTTTATAAAACAAACTCTAAATCACAATCAGGCTTTTCAGCATAAGAACCCGTTCTCATTTGCCTGTGTAGCATTAAGAATGGCAATGAATAATGCAAACCAAAGCTCTTATGCTTAGGTTTTTGCTGGTGCATCCTCCCACCTTTCCCTTTCTTCAGGCTGCTCAACAATCCCAGGAATTCTTGTTAGGCCTTAGCCTTGATTAATGGTTTCTGGGCAATTAAGCTCCCTCGAGCTTATCAGTGTGTTCCCAGAAATTTCTATTGCCTAAGGAACTTCTGTTGTCAAACAGAACAAGGCCTTGAAGCCCTGAAACATGATTTGCCTGAACCGCAGCCAGACTGAGGCAATATTAACGTAACATTATTTCCTTCTGAGAAAAATTCCAGTAATTGCCAGCTTGGATTACGGCCAGGATGGGGACTGGCAGAGGACTAAAGCCAAATGACTTGCCAGCCATAAGCAGCAGTCCTGGGGAGCCCTCTGAGTTTTGTGGAGCACCGTGGGCTGTGGTATTGCTGTGGTATTTCCTCCTCTCTCTGGTCCTCTAGCTGCCTCAGGACCAGAGGAGGATGGAAATCCACACGGACAAAGGTAAAAAAAATCAAGCCTCCTTGATTTTCCTGGGATAATGTCCAGCAGTTTATTCACAAGCCAATTTCACAAACCCCGGGCAAACCATTTTTTTCAGTGCAATATAACCCATAACAGTGCAATACAACATCTCCCCCTTTTTTGTTTAATACCACAATGGGCTGTGCTGGCGTCTCCCTCTGAAAGGGAAACCTCCCAGAATTTGCCAGCCCTTGAATTTTGGATACTCAGAGGGACCTTCAACATGAGGTGACAACAGGGCTTTGGCTGATACCCCCCTCCTCAAGGTGAGCCCTTTGTCCAGTGAAGCAAAAGCAACCAACATATTTCACTGAACTCTAGGGGAACTTAACAGGCACACCTTTACACATAACAAGTGTAGAGTAAACGTTGCCTCCTCAGATCCACAGCTAAAATTACTCTTGAGCTCATACAAACCCTAATGAATTATTTTGCAAATATCAGTCAATGATGAAGTGCTGCTAAATCCTTTAGAAATAAATTGTTGACCGAGTGTAGGGCTGAGTTTGGACTCAGCTTCACCAAGGCTCCATCAGGTTGGAAAGCAAGAGCTCCACTGTGCACCTGGTACCTCAATGAGAGGGTTTCCCTCACCGTCTCACACCCTTACCTCTTTTGTGCCTCCAGTCTGCATGTAAATCATCCTAAATCCTTTCCAAGCAGATTTCCCTTGGTGTACCTCACCTCTGTAGTAAGTAATGGAGTGAGCCATGCACTGAACTTTGTTAACAGTGCTGTTTCTGCAAAATTATATTAAATCTGTTTTTGCTAATATCTTTGAGAGTGATTCTTTCAAATTACCTAAAGCACTTATTCACACCAAAGTTCAAAACTCACTTATGAATGGCTTCCCATCATCTTTCTAAGTATGTATTCAACTCCACTGTAATTTAAGAACACCTCTGGGCTATGTCCCTTCCAGGAAATTGAGAAGAGATGAAATGGAGCCAGCTACTCTTTAATTGGGGATGGCAAGATTTTCCTTTCATATGATGCAGAAGTATTATTTGACTGTGAAATGTGCCCTGGCAGTAAGGAGTTCATTTCCTTTTACTTCAGTAGATAGGGATCTTACCTTAGGAATCTGCCACTGATCTTTTTTATCAGAAAGACTGAAATTTCATGTGATTTTGGAGCAGAAGGAGTTTTCCTTTTAATTCCCATAGACCTTATCTAGAAGTATTACTCTCAATACTTGCAGCCTTCAGAAAATAATCTTACAGTAGTGTCTGGAACAGAACAAAAAAACTAGGATATTAATAAATTAATATAACCTCTTTGTCAGCTCACAGAATTCTAGAAAGCAAGCTAAACTGATTTATCTGGTGATTTTATCCCCAGACTGTTTCGGAATATTTCCAAAGAAAGTGGTAGAAACTCAATATTTGAAATCCTACCAGCCTTAGCAGTTATGATGAGTCACATCATCCTTTTTCAGCTGAAGAATGTCAACTCTTACAAAGAATCCTTGGCATACCATCCAGCATGGGTATAAATATGAAGTTTCCCAAGTTTTTGCACTTTTTATAGATAATAGATTTACGATGAATGCTGCTGCACACATCATCAGCCTTGCTTGCCAATCCAAATATTTCTTTGCCCTTTGCAACCTTCTGCTGACTATCCCTTCTCAACTGCATTAACCATAAGGTATTTGCCATCACATTTAAAGCTCATTATGACTGATCCTTCCTACCCATCACCTCTCATCAAGTATTTAGAGGCCTCCAATCAAGCTATAGTGACAGCTCCCATCATCTTCTTGTTAATCTTTTAGACAGGCACTTTCTGTCAATTCAAGAGCTGACACATCCAGAAAGGCACTTTCTGGTTCTCTTTCATATCTTCCCTTAAAATTCTCCTTTGCTATGATGTCAATAAGAAGAATATTGTGTCGTATGAAAAGAGATACTTAACAAGTTGATCAAGAATATTAAATTATCTCCCTCACAACCTGTCTGTATCTTTGTGTTATTCTGAAGCCATGAATTATTTACTCCTCTTGATAAAGCTTTAGAGCTCTGTGGTATATTAAAGATAAATATACAGGTCTCCCTCTGAGGTAAAAGAAAAGCACCCAGCAAACCCACAGAATTTGTTACTCATTTTCCTCTAGATGAATGCAACACAGCTCCACAAGATGGCATTACACATTACATTCCAGGTGAGGAATACAGGCACAGGCACACTCCCTCTCCTGCCTGATTATTTCTGGGAGGATTCAGCCCTCACCAAACCCTCTATAAACAGCCAGCATGCAAAAGACTGACATCCTTATCTCTGCTCTTGGAAGCAACATGAGAAAACATATACAGGCAATAAAATGAAGAACATTTAAAACTATAATTTTTCCTTTTAGAAAATAGAGAGTACTCACTTTATAGATGATATTTTATAGAGAAACAAACTTCAAGTGAGCAATGTATGGGATACACCAAACTCTAGGCTCACTGTCACTGCAGAATTAATTCAATTACATCCTGACCACTGCTGCTTATTCAGTTCCTACCAAACACAGTTCTCTAGCTGAAGAAAAGTTTTCCACACAAGCTGACTGACCCAAAAAGTGTATCATTTAAATACAGTGAAAATTAGCATAGGACCAAAATGGGGACTCAGCCTCTCTGTGCAATTCAAAAAATGTATCTGGTTAGAGAGAAAAAAAAAAAAAGCCACATAATTTTATGTTCTCATGAGAGCCATATAAATTTCTCATAAATTATTGCCAGTGCAGCTGATGCATACTACCTGTGCAGTAGAAACATGGCATTATGAAATTCCAGGGCCCTATTTCAGATAAGGCAGCACAACACCAGGACTCGGACAGTATCTTCTCAGAGGGTCTGGCAGGAAAGCAGTCGTGAAGGATGGAGGCAAAGGATGAGACAGAATTGTACAGCAGGAGAAAGATCAATTACTGTAACATCTCAGAGGCTGAGCTAGATAATCTAATCAGCTAGAACTATTCCAGGTCTCTATGTCTATGGGCACTACTTCCACATAAAATAGATTGGTATCAAAGCTGTCACTTGTTTAGTCATTGTCCTGTTCAGTGGTACACAGAGTCATAGAATAAACATAAAATTACTGGTCCTAGAAATGTCTCTCATTTCCCAATTTAAAAAAGCACTACAAGAACTATCTAATGTACTCTACCACTTTCCTGGAGATGAAGCGATGGGACATCCTGTTAAAACAAATACCCACTCTAGTTTCTGCCTCACTGATAGTTCCACTGGAACACTGCAGGCCAGGTCTAACTCAGAGCCACCTGCTGATTTCAACAGGCTCTGGGCCAAGACTTAACTGAGGAGCACTTTCCAATTATCTTTTTAAAAATAAACTCAGATGATTAACAGCACTCCACCTGCTACTCTAATGGGAATGCTTTTGGTTTTATACTTCTCTGTGCAGCAGATAGGTTTGCACCAGCAATGTTTTAGGAAAATCTGTGTCACAGGAGCATTCACTAATGTATTTACACTGCTTTCCTGTTACAGAAGATCCCAGTAACTTCACTGCAGGCTGATCTCATTTCAGGATCATTGCAGCAGTTGAAATGCTGATTCTAACAGAATAGCTGATCTCCTCGAGTGTGTCTCTTTCTGAGTATCAAAAGAGTACTGATGGTAAAAAAACAACATTGGAGACAATAGTGTGAAAAAGCAAGGGCTGTAAAGACTTTCTGAACTGAACAGAGATAAGGGAATCTTAACAAAGAGACTGCAGAATTTCCATGAACTGCAAGATACAACGTGAACTTGCTGTTCAGAAGATATTTGCTGGATTAAAGAGAAGGATATTAAGGGGAAATTGGTAAAGAAGAAGTAAAAGTTTGTGAAAAGGACAAACTAAGTGTAAATATAGCAGCAGTATACTCCCTACCAGGTAGACACAAATTTTAATCTGATCTCTCCTTGTTATGCCCCCATTCAACTCCATCATTTCTCTTTTTCTTTTTACTACAAAAAAAGACTGTGGTAGTCCCCATTAATTTATCTGTATATCTGAAGTGTAATGACAGAATTGTTTGATGACACCAAGTACTTGCTTTTAAATTTTAAACATGCTCAGTTTAAAATCTATCATCACCTCATTTAAATTTAAACATTCAGCTTCAAATCAGAAGCTGGTTTGTAAGCACTCATGATTTGGTTTTGCAATGTGACACAGCATGGAAATTTTAGAGTACCACTGATGAGAGCTGAATGGAAAAAGATGTGTCAAACATTATCAGCAAAGAGAAATTGTGATGATTTATCAGCTTCTAGTCAAGACTAAGCATCCTGCTCTGGGAGACCACAAAGCAGCACCTCTCACTGATGGAGCATGTAATTGCTGTGATGTCAGTATGTGACTGCTGACACACCTGACTTGTTCCTTTAAGGATGAAGCCAGCCTACAAACAAAAGATCAAGTCAGTGCTTCCATCTCTTTCATCCCTGGAATGGGTTTTGTGGTGCACCTCAGGAGCATTTGAGCTGACTTCTCTTGTGTTCTTGGCCCTTTCCCTTGGTGAACTTCAGTGACTTTCCTGAAGACCAGAAGAGTAGGGGATAAAGAAAAGCTTGGCATACTGAATCATAATTCAGTATTAATAAATAAATACCTGCAATTGAAGATTCCCACAGAAATTACTCTCCTAAACAACTGCTGCCAACTGCTTTTCACTGCACTGAAGAGCCACTGCTTTCTAAATACATCCTTGAAGTGAGCCTTGCCTAAAAGCATGATGTGCACATTTTGAAACCATTTCAGATGGAGGCAGTTGGTATAATCAGTCAGAAATTTCCCCTCCCTTTGAATTACCATGTTTTAGTAGCACATACCTTATTCTTGAGTCTTGATTTCTTCATAACCAAAATCTTTTGGGAAAAGAGTGGATAGACTCCTGAAATACAGTTTCTTAGCTTGTGATCATGGAATATTTTAATATTAATAAGGTATTTCATAATTTTTTTTTTTGCAAATTCCATTAAGTTCTGTGAAAAGCTCAATAAAGGCTCAGTCTCTGTTTTTGCTAATATAATGACAGTGTAATTTATTCCCCCCACTCCAGCTCTGGGCATGCATTACTATTACATGTAATTTTAAACTTGTTTGCTTCAGTATGTGAGGCAAACAAAAGCTGGTAAGCTTATTCTTAAAATAGTCTCTACAAGTTATCTCCAAACTGTTTTTCACTTGCCACATTTTTTTTCTCAAAGTAGTTGTTTAGACAAAATAACATAGCTATTTACAGAGTTTGATACTACCACTGGTCTTGTCTAATATTTTAACTCTTATGCATCCATATTCTGAGCTCTCACTGTTCATAAAATTGACCAGAAACACAGGAAAAAAATACTAAGTTGCTGACCAGGAGAATATTCTGTATTCTTGGTAAATAATTCCTACTTTGTAAACTAAAGAGAAAGCAATCTTTGTACAGGATTTTCTCATACTTGGTTCCTTAAGTTAAAGCACATTATCTTCCTGCTATTTTTCCTATTTTGAGAAACAAGTGTACTTAGACTGCCAGAAGGATCAAAGCCAGATTTCTCCTACATTATAATTTTATCAAGTGAAATTAACTGGAGGGGGGGAAATTGCAGTAACTTCAGAGCTTTGGATTCTTCCATTACTTCAATTTATTTTGCTTCTGCCTTTTTATTTTTTTTCCTTTTAATCTTTCTTCAGTCCTTTCTTTCCCAGTCCTTGAGTCTTACTAACTTGCATTCTCATTTCATCTCTAAGTTATGTTGAGTCAGTCCTCAATGATCCTCCATTTATTCTATTCCCAGTCCAGCCTAGTCTCTCATTTTGTTTTCCTCTGGTGCCTTTTCCCCTTCTGTTCATCCTACTAAGTTCTGGCATAAATTCTTTCTGCACTAACATCTGCTTCATCTTCTCAGAGCTAAACATTTTGCAAAGCTCGAGAACTTTTCCCACAGGGTTGCACTGTACAGGCATCAGCCTGCTTGTGCTACTCCTTCAAAAATGAGAATTCAGACACCATTTGGTGCTTGGGGAGACAAGAGTCTGAAAAGGATTGGATAGTTATGCAGTTTTTCCATGCAAATGACTGCAGCAGAGCACATTGCCTCTTTTCTGTTAGTCATGGCACTATCTGGAGAGTAAAGACAAGTCAAAACAATTAATACCCATCCTACTTGGCATCATAAATAATCCATGCCCAAACACAAACTCTTTATTCCAATTTTTTATATGTTCGCCATTATTTGCTGATGCTTTCCATTGCCACAAAACAAGCAACAAATAAAAAAACTGCCAGTGCTAAGGCACAAAGCCACACTGAACACAAACCATTGAATACAAGTCTGAGCTAACTCCAGAGCACTCACCCTGATCCAAGCACAGCACACAGTGACCATATTTCACAAAATCAGCTTCCCCCTCCTTCAGCAGGAGAATGTACCACTGTCAGAGTACAAGTTACCTCATGGGAACAAACCCAGAACAAAGCAGATGCTTCTGTACTTCACTGCTGTACCACTCCAGAGAGCGAAGGAAAAAGCACCAACAATCTGAGAAACCTGATAAATACACAAAACACTAATTTATGAGAACGTTTCTCCTGAAACTGAAAATTCTGAAAGTTCTTTTTGCATGTCCCTTCCTTGAGAAGCCACTAACCTCAGGATGAGCCTAAGGGTCAAGTGTCTCTGTACTTTGAGAAGACCCAGGTAAAAATCCAGATTTAAAACATCTCTCCAGCCAGATCAATACATAACAAAATTGTAATGATTCCAGCTGAGAATTTCTAAGAGTCTATAAAGTATTAACAATATGAAGTAGCCCTTTGAGAGAGAAATTTTCCCAGCCTATGTCACTCAGAATCTATTTGCTGAACCATTTTCTGGACAGGTTTCCTAATACCCATTTGCTTGCAACAATAGAAGAATTCAGTTCTTTGGTTTGCTCTAATTTTTTTATGCAGCACTTGACACAAGTTGTAGAGTATAAATAGAGTATAAATTTGGCTCCTGGCTGCCAAAATAGGACAAGTGGACACTTATACAAAGCTAATGAATTTTGAGGCACTAAGGACTTCTCCATGGACCTCCTAATATACCAAAATCCATAGATAGTGAATGAATGTTTATCATCAAGAGTAAGAGTCATGGAGAATTTTAAAATTTTTCCACTCATTATAGAGTCGTACTGCAAAGAGGCTGGATGAACATAATATGCATAGACTTCAAAATAAAGGGGAAAAAAGCAATAAAAACCACCATAAACACTGAGATTACAGAAAAGAAAAGGAAATTACACAAAAGGAAAACCGACATTTTGGTCACAGTCTATTAAAGTGAATAATTGAGGAACTGTTCTAGTGGTATGTTTATGTATTTAAAATAACATGAATTCAACATTAAAAATGACCCAAATTTTTGCCTCCTGCAGCTGGAGGGCAATAAAGTCATAAAAACAAAACAAAACATGTTCTGAAAGGATTATATGAATTTCAAATATCTGAAAGATAAGTGTCACTACACAGTTATGAATATTTTAAATCTAAAATTAAAATACTAAAATGGTAAGAGAAAAGGGCAGTTCCTCCTTTGAAAATAAAAACTGCAAAACTACAAGGAGATGTTTTCAAAGCAATTAGCAATTGTCTTACATCTGGAAATCTGAAATGATGTCCAGATTACTAGACATCAGCTGCACAAGCAGGTAATGGGAATGTTTTTGTTCCTGCTAAAGAATGAGAATCTGGAGTCTTATAAAGTGGTATCACTCCCAATAACAGAACTGTTCTTTGCACATCAGAATTGCTTCAAGAAAATTTCAGAATCAAATTAACCCCACAGCATCATGAAACAGTGATTTCTCTAGGATTTCAGTCACCACTGAGCACATTTTTATCAGCCATGCAAAAGCATGTGATACCTCCTAACAGCCAGATTTGGAGGAGGCTGGATGGCTCAGCAACTACAAAAACATCTCAATGAATTCTTAAAAAGTCTCAGCCATGGAAAAAAAAGAGGCTAAATATCTTGCTGCTGACTAAAAGAAATAAAAGTATATTCTATTCTGATCCAAAGTAAGAAATAGAAGCACAAAGTCCTAACAATTCAGGAAAACCATGGACTTTCCAAACAAAAATTTATTTTAATGGTGAATAATTTATTATTTCCACAGTAAGAGTGGTTATAGATCATAGCAATGTCACATCACTGACACAAGAAACAAAACCTTTGACATATGATAGCAACAAAGATTTCTTAGAGGACAAGGAATGCTTGTATCTGAAATATTGTTGGGGAAATGCATAATTTTGTCAGAATCAAACCAGACTAACGTGCTGCAGCTGCCTCAGAAACAGACCATTAGAGATAAAATGATAGCACATCATTGTTGTGAAGCTGGTACTCAACTTACCCAGGGAAAAACTTAAAAAGAACATTTGAAGTTGGCAGTGGAAAGAGAAGAATGTTATGACATGAATGAGCAAACCCAGCTCATGGTAAGAGCTGCCTCAACAAGCTATATGAAGATATTCTAGGAAGTGTTCAGAGTATAAAAAAACCTCTGGAATCTCAAAGCAATTCACTGCTGAGCCTGCACTGCAGGCCTGGAGCTGATCCTGGGAACATGGCACTGGATACACACGTGGAATCTTCCCTCAACACTTTGTGGGCACGTGGGGACACTCAGAGAACACACAGGACATTCCCCATTCCCAGAAGAACTGGAATGACACTGAAACCCAGAAAAACAAGAAGTCTCAGTGAAGTATACAATGTCACTGCCTCCACAAAGAAATTTTAACTGTATGTTGCAGGGTGACACCTTTCCTGTTCTTTAGCTTTCAATAAAGGCATAAGATGAAAAATTTTAATTTGAAAAACCAAAGCTTATAATTACTGTCAAAACTAAGAAACTTTTTCCAGGTCGCCTTTAGGATAAGTTGCACTTTCTTTTGTCTGCACACCTGCTGGCATTAACTTTTATTATTAACTACTGATTATTACTTATTAAGTATTAATTAATAATTATTGGTTTATTAGTGTTATTAATTTAACTTTTATTATCAGTTTCCTCTAGAAGCTGAGGTGCCCTCTTACATTACTTGAAAATGAAATCAGGGCAAACAGTGTGGTTTTAGGCCAGTCATTTGTCAGAAGGCCATAAAACTGATGGACAATGCAACTGTCTCTCATGCCTTAAGAAAAAAAAAATCACTCTTGAATGCAAAAATAGAAAACATATAAATAAACCTGATTTCAGTAAAGGTTTCGTGGAATAACTGTCTTATTTCTAAAAGGATTTCAAGGAACCATGGTAATTCCCATAGCTACAGTTGACAGGAAATGTTGATGTACAGTGAGTCATGGAGCAGAGCACTGCAGAAGTGAAGAATAGCTATTGAATTTCATGCAGAGCCCAACCCAGCATCAGGAGAGGACTGAAAAAAAAGACTTAAGCTCACAGAAACATTTCTTTATTGGTTTGTGCATACACCCAGGTGCAGTGACCATTTTAATACCAAGACTTTCTGTTTGACATGAATATGGTCTGCTTGGGGATTTCAGCAAGCCCCAACAACTTCTCTAAGTAATATTGCTTAGGATCTTCTCAATGAGATAACAAGCTGGTGACTGTTAAGACAGATGTGATTTGCCATGGAAAATATCCTTTTTGAATATAGTATGCATCAGCTACCCATAGAAGCAGTGTTATGCCAGTATAGCCCACGTCAACAGAGTGAATGTTTTCCTTGAATAAAAATATCACAGGAAAATTTACAGGCAATATCATACACAAGAATTTCCAGAAAATAGATAATAATCAGTGCTAGCTATTTGGCTGGATAGGTTTCCCAAAATTACTACTTAACTAGAGTGTTTTTCACTGGCTGGTGGCAGCTATGGAACCAACAATTCTTGACCTAAATGCCAATCTCTCTGTTTCTTCTCCTCAGCTTTGGTGCTCAATTAAGGCAGCCTTAGAGCTTGTTCTCTGTGGCAAACAGCATAAAAGAAATGCAGAATAATCATGAATCAAGCCCTACTATTTAACAGACAAAAATCGTGGAAGGTTTTCTGGAATGATCCATAAACCCACACTTACACTCTGACATAAAACCCGCTCACAGCATTTATTCATGATCTGTGGTCCTTCCTTCCTGCAACATCAGGGTGCACTGGGGAGAAGTAACACCCAGACAAATGATTCAGCATGCACCAATTAAAAAAAAAGTAATTTTCCCTATTTGATTCTTCACCACCTGTCAGATTAACAACCTTCATTTTCCATCAAGCCAAGTATGGAGAGGATGTTTTTCTTAGGAAAGGACAAACCCTAAATTCCATGAACACCCTAACCTGTTACCAGTGAGTAAGCACTGACTGTCTTAGGTCTGTGCAAGGATTAGTTGCCCTGGAAGTGACTAGAAGGAGACTGAATGAGATTGCTTTTACTAATGTCCCTGCTTTTTGAATCAGAAATAAATTCAGTTTCTTTGGAGACGAGTAAAGGAAACTCCCAAACATTGGGTTTGTATCCCAAATGAGATCCAAACTGGCAGAGAGTCACTGCACCAACTCCAAAGAACAGCTGACATCCAAGTTTCTGAGCACATTCTCTTCAATCCCAAAGCAAAGAACACAGGATAGCAACAGGGTGATGCTACATCATCTGTGAAGCTGCTCAGACAAGAGGAGCAGACTGGAAGCAGCAGCCAAAATCCTCCTCAGCACAAAGATCTCGCTGAGCAGAGAGACAGAATGTTCAGGGCAGTAAATTTGTAAGGACTGTCATGAAACCAGCCTGGAAAGGGCAGAAGATTCCCAAAGAGGCATCCCAAGTTTAGATGCCAGTAAAGAAGAGGATTCTCTTCTTGACACAGCAACAATAAAAGTGTTGAGGGGGCTTTTTTCAGCCTGACAGAATTTCTATTATTTCTAGATACCTCAAAAACTGAAGCATGATATGAATCCAAGTATTCAACAGTTGCATGCCAAAATTTAAATGCAAATTTTTAAAATAATCAGAAGTCTTTATAACATTGCCAACTTAAAATAAAAAAACAGAACAACCAGGCCAGAGAGCAATTTAAGCCAGTACATGCATGCTATCATATCCATAGCTAACAAAATAAAACTTACAGCATGCTACAAAATTGCCAAGGTAATTCTTAAGATTTTTTTTTTAATTTGTTTTATGATGTTACCCAGACTTTTGATGACTTAAAGACTTGGTGTTTAAAACAAGTTAAAACTGTCATAAACAGTTCTGTTTGTGACATTCACGACTTTTAGATAAAATGCAGCAAAAATCTATCAGCTTTTTTTTTTGTCTTTTTCCCTGCAACAATTGCTTTCTATGTCTCTGACTTCATGATTTTGAAAGAGTAGATGACAATATTTTAGAAGAAAATCATAAGAGAAACTCAAAGCAGACAACAGCTATGCTGTTCAAATGATAGGCAAAGATATGAACATTTTTTTGCTTGATTACCTTTGAAATTTGGAATTTATACTATACTGAATACAGTTACCTTTTTTCTGTGTCTCTCACAATGTTTTTTGCAGGTTAGCAACAAATCTGTCACTGCTTTAAGCTCTGGAAATCAGGGCAATGGAAAAACACAGCAATTTTTAAGTGATGATATATGTCAATACTGCTTTATTCAGCTTTTGCACATGAATCACTGACTGATAGTGAGCAGACACAAACTGGAGGGAGTAGAACTGCTGCTGTTCAACACAAAATCCATTAAAATTACCTTGACATACATATTCCTCTGCATCACGAGCTTTGACAGTTTTCAGGTGCCTTTATGAGTGGAAATGGTATATGGAGTCACTGGCAGAGAAACAAATTTAAACTCCTGCCCAGTATCACCAGAACACATGAGGATATTTCTACCACACCTAGTCTAGCTCCTGTTCCTGTTCCCCTTCATCCTTCATATCTAGAATCCTTTTACTCTAAATCCCAAAGCTCTCCCTCATTAAGGCACAATTCCATTTACACAGAGGAAAGCTAATGTGATCAACCAAAACCAGTCCAAACCCATGGCTGGCAGATTTGTTAATTCCCAGAAAACCTGGAACCAGCCCTGTGCAGTCAGCCTCACATACTGACACTAACACTGAAAAAGTGAATACACCTCACTGCTCTTCCTGTATTTATGTAATACAAATTGGTGTCACAACCTGTAACTCAAATATCTCCTCTCATGAATTATTCCCCTTCATTAGCTCCACATATTTCATCCTAAGCCACACAAGTCAGCAGAAGCAGCCTTGCTGAAGCTTTCTTGAATGATAGCACTTCACAGTCCCTCTGTCATCACTGAGCCACTGCATGACTTAAGCTATATATATGGAATTTACAATGGTTTTCTTTAATGGAGAAACATTTTCACATGGAGAAACAGCAAATGGCACAACCTACATGTCATTACTCCCACATGTTAAAGCTTTACATCCCCATGCTTTAGAACCCTGGGTATCTCCTGAAGCAAGGATAAAATAATTTCTCCATAGGCTTTTAATTATTTTCAGACCACAATCCCACCAATTCTTCAACATTGTTCAAAAAGTTAGGTGAAAAGATATCCTGATTTGTGGTCTTGCATTCTAAAGGCAATCTCAGTGACATATTTCTTTATGAAAATACCCTCTTCCTAATCTCTTTTCTAGTACTTTTTTATTTACTGGCTACTGTAAATAACAGACTTTTTAAAAACCCAAACAAAAACCACTCTGCTGCTTTGAGTCTTTTGCAATGTTTCTACTCCATGTGCCCAGCTGGCTTCAGTACTTCATTTTCTAATATATAAAAACATAGCACAAATATACCAAAGTCATAAAAAACTACTGCTAGATCTCAAGAGAGCCCCTAGCTCTATACCCAGATATTTATGACTAATCAAGCTGAGCTTCTATTACCCAAATTGCTGCCTCATCTCAATCCCAAATGATTTGCTTAGAACTAGGTGTGTGAAACCCCGAGGAACTCACTGTTCTGTGACTTACACCAGTTTCTACATCTCACTAAAATTCTTTTTTTGGGTTCTTGCCATGCCTTTCTGTATTCACCCTAAGATTCAGCTTTCTTACTGTTAACACCCACTGGAGATCTGCTGGAAAGCCAGACAGCAATTATTTAGTTAAACCAACAAAACCCTTGTGTGGGCATTGAGAGGTAATTCAAGGCTTTCTTTTAGATATCACTAACACCATAATTAGAAACTAGGATAGGTATTATAAATTTAAGGTACTTATTTGCGCAACTAATATGTTCTGTTCATTACCATCTTTGTTCTTAAAAACTCCAAGAATAATTAGGGGGAGAAGGAGAAGAAGAAGAAAGAAGAAGAAGAAAAAAGAAGAAGAAAGAAGAAGAAAGAAGAAAGAAGAAAGAAGAAAGAAGAAAGAAGAAAGAAGAAGAACGAAGAAAGAAGAAGGAGAAGAACAAGAAAAAGGAGAAAAAATAAGACGAAAAAGAAGAAAAAGGAGAAAAAGAAAAAGAAGAAGAAGAAGGAGGAGGAGGAGGAGGAGAAGGAGGAGGAGAAGGAGGAGGAGAAGGAGAAGGAGAAGGAGAAAGAGGAGAAGAAGAAGAAGAAGAAGAAGAAGAAGAAGAAGAAGAAGAAGAAGAAGAAGAAGAAGAAGAAGGAGAAGGAGAAAGAGGAGAAGAAGAAGAAGAAGAGGAAGAAGAAGAAGAAGAGGAAGAAGAAGAGGAAGAAGAAGAGGAAGAGGAAGAGGAAGAGGAAGAGGAAGAAGAAGAGGAAGAAGAGGAAGAAGAGGAAGAAGAGGAAGAAGAGGAAGAAGAGGAAGAAGAAGAAGAAGAAGAAGAAGAAGAAGAAGAAGAAGAAGAAGAAGAAGACGAAGAAGAAGAAGACGAAGACGAAGAAGACGAAGAAGACGACGAAGACGACGAAGAAGACGAAGACGACGAAGAAGACGAAGAAGACGAAGAAGACGAAGAAGAAGAAGCAAAGCTACAAAGACAGTTTGCAGACTGGGATAAAGAGATGCCCAAATTGCTCTGAGCTTATGTTAAAAAAACAAATGTTTACACAGGGAAAAGGTATAAACCTCAGGGTCATTGACTGTTCTATGATACAACATTAAGATATCTAGGCATGGGGAGGAAAGAATGTACACATAAAAAACATTGTTTTATGTCTAGACACATTTCTGATCACATAAATGGGCACCATCCCAGCTTGAGCCCCTCTTTGCAAACTCAGTCACAACCTAGTTACAGCACTCAAGCAGATGTAAGTTGTTTTTTATCCCTGTTATTATTTTTTTGAAGTCCCTATTTTGAAGAAGATCAAGAATTATGGGAACTACAAGAAACAAATTAGGTGACACTGAGTAAGGAGGGATCTTTTTCAGAAGAGTATCAGCAACATGTCTCTAGAATGGAAACTAAGCAAGTCCAGGGAAGGCCCACAAAGACTCTTCACTGTGAGGGTGATGAGGCACTGGAATAAATCGCCCAGAAAGGCTGTGCAAGTGTTCAAGGTCAGGTTGGATGGGGCTTTAGAGCAACCTGATCTAGGGGAAGGTGTCTCTGACCATGACAGGAAGGGTGAAACTAGATGATTTCAAGGTCACTCCCAATCCAAACCATTCTAAGATAATATGACATAAGTAGAGTTGCCAATAAGAAAATAGTAAAGAGAGAAAAATGGGAATATGAACAAAGGATGAATGGAGAATCAGAAAGAGAAACAATATGGAGCTATATGCTATAGCAGTAAGTAGCAGATTAATATAGTTATACCAGAGCTTTCCCCCTCTTAGCACCATCTCACTATTCAGACTTGTAAAAGCTGCTGTTTTTTTCCCAGAAAAATGAATAAGGGAGACAGGGAGAGCTTGTATTGGTAGAAAGAGAAGGAAGAAAAACTGTTTCATGTTTGTAGGACTTATTCATAGTCTTACACAGGTATTTTCAAGATTAGGAATCACAGAGTAAGACAATGGTTTTTTTTAAGGCAGTTAACAGCAGATATAACCTCAATTTCTTTTAATGTGCATCAAAACCAGTAAGTACTAATGAAGACACTTCTCAAACACAGTGGCACCTTCTAAGAAGCATGAACTGATTGACAAATCAATATTCAGAACAATCTCAGAGTCTGAAAGAGTAAGATAAGTAACAGCAGTACAAGTTCTGTAGTTCTTCAAGGTCTTTGCAATACTGAGATGGTATGAGCTTATTCTTTTCACACCACTAACAACACTATCAGTTTCACCACTGGAGTGAATTCCAATCCCCCTGGAAAGTTACTGTGTGCCACCACACCAATTTTGAAAGGAAAAGCTACTCAAGGGGGTTTAAGCAAATCATTAATGTCCACTAACAAATCTTTTAAAAATTTCAGTATCAAAGATACTGATTCTATTCTCTTTAAGAAATGTCTAAGAACAAAATTATAAAGTTTAGATGTCATGCCCATTTTAAAACCTACCTATATGTTGGGCATATTTGCCAAATAGACTGTAACTCTCCAAAAGGAATGCCTGTTACCTAGAGAAAAATCAATTAACAGTTTAAGAGCTAGTGGTTTATTAACCAATTGTTTAATTTGAAGTCTTAAGCATTATTATCCCTAAAGTAAAACTAGATTTCAAATAAACCCTGTCCATGTTAATAACTTCATTTAAACTAAAGATTCAACCACTGAGACATGATTCTAAGAGCAAATACCATCAAAAATAGTTAAGGTTGCACAGTCTAAATTACATCTTATTTCATTTTTCTCATCCCTCTTCCTAAACCCAATGTTCTTACTTGGCATCACAGCTTAAAAGGATGAGTGAAATAGGCTTATGGTATAAAAGCAGCCTGGGCACTACTTCTGTTAGAAATGAAAAGGTATTGGGAGACCTATTACGTGAAAGATCAAAGTGTACTGTTCAGTACTAGCAGAGACCTCCAGGCTATCTTGCATTTTACACAGTATCACCAGACTCTGCAATAAATGTTTGGGAGTTGTCTTTTGAAACTTCAGCCCCTGGATCCATGCAACTGAATGAAAATTTCACCTTTCAATAAAAAATACATTGCTAAACCTTGAGATTTTGGAGGGACTAAAGCAGTCACAGAAATTGAGCAGTAACAAGAAAAACTCACCAGTACATGGCTCATGGAAAAACCAGAATCTCAGCATTTTTAATAATTTAACTAAATCTTTGTAATTGGTCAGACTGGTAAGATGGCCTAACGTTATGTGCTTTATGAGCAGCATGTTCAAAAACTTGTGCCCTCAGCTAAAAGCACTGTTCCAGTTTTTAGCACAGCTACAAGAGTCACTAGTATGAAAGACAACCAACATTGCTCTCAGAGCCATCGTCCTCTCACAGCAAAACCATGTCTTTGTCTCTTTAGCTTGCAGAGTAAAACGGAAGGTATAGCAGCAGCACACTGCAGATACACTGCTGATATATTTGATGTGCTCCAGAGCACCCTCAATCACTCGTAATTTCTAGCTGTTCTAATGGATATCCCCCCCACCTAAAAATCCTATCCCAGGAATCATGCCTTTCCAAATATATTAAGTTTTGAACTTTGTGTTTTCAAAGTTATTTACTGCAAGAATTATACTGTGCCCATTTCATGTAATTCAGATATTAATATAAACACAGAAGACTGACATCAGAAAACATATTATTATGGGCTAATAGTTTTACAAAATATTTTCATTTACACGGAGAAGTAACTGAATGTCCTATTTTCCTCCCATTTTCACAGATTAATGTTGTCAATATAGCTGTAACTTACAGATATAACTGTAAACACGTCTAAGATGTGTCTTTTCTTATTTGTGAATAAATTCTTGAATGAGTTTCATTTGCATAAGGAAAGCTGTCAAAAGAGATGGTTATGACAGCTGTATGTCTTCAAAGTAGGATTTATAGCATGAAACTTTAAAGAAGAAAAAAGAAATCATCACTGAAAAGTCATACTTGGAGAGGATCCAAAACTGCCAAATTATGTTCCTTAGTGATCACCAACTCCATACAGGGGCATTGTCTTAACCTGTATGTTTCATAATCACTTATACAGTATTAGTCATTTCTTGAGTTAAGCTTCATGTACCATAAATGCAAAAGAGCAGAGCTGACAAGGAAGTCTATCCTCTTATTTCCTAATCAAAGCATAAGTCACAGCAAAAGCAGTGACAGAACAGGCTATCCCCAAGACTCTTAGGAAATTTGGGCTGGAAGTGATCTACCATGAATTACTAAGGTAGATATCCAAAGCTAACCTGGTAGTCTTTAAAAGCGGATTATGCAATGAGATTAAGAATTAGAAACAAAAGGGAAATACTGATTAAAGCTTTCTCTCACAAAAAGGAGCACCAATTTAGCCCCAAAAAGCATGCAGCATTGCAGATGTCTACTAATTTTGTTTGATTGTATTTAGAGACAGGACTATAACAGCAGTTACCAACGTCAGCAAAGCTGCATTATGATGACACAGTATAATTCTTCTTATTGAGAGATTTTAATCACAAATATTAGACAGTAACTAAAAGTAAAAAAAAACATAAACGAATTATCAACATCCCCATTCAAAAATAAGCAGAGCCATAATAAGAACAGCAGTAGCAAAGAAAACATGACATTAAAATTTCCTTGGTATGTGGATCATAGAAGCAATTCATTATAGTAGCTTCTTGAAAGTTGCCTCAGTAATTGTGTAGAACTGCTGCAATGTTCACACATTGTATGACTTAACGACAAAACCCAACTCTTTTTTAAATGGAAATGACATTTCTCTGAAAGAGTCTGACTTACAAGCATAGCCAAGTCAATATTCAATGCGATGTTTAAAAATAGCAAAGTACAGGAACACAGTACATAACAGAGAAGAATAAGCATGTTAACCCTACTGACTGAAGACGGCTTATGAAAAAGCAAATTACACTAATTAATATTTTGCTTTTGAAACCAAATGTGCAAAGGTGGTTAAAATCTACTGCCACAGCAGAAGCCTACCATTTGGCTCCTACACTTAAGAAAGATGCTGATTCCCTGTAAAGTTTTTTGGTGGATGAAAAAGCAGCTGGTAAATTCATTAGTATTTCAGAATAAATATATATACAGTAACACTGAAAAATGGAAAACATAACACAGATTTCCAGTTCAAAAAATTCCAAGTAATAGATGAAATATCGGCCAATATTTATTGAAACTATTAACTGGCTCAAATGGTTAAGTTCCCAGCTGAGAAAAATATGATTACATGACTTCTGGGGTACTTGGAAAACACATAATTTGAAAATGTGTCTAGAAAAGTATGTGTTTACCAATTAAAGAAAAAGCTTAGAAGCTGCAGCAGATAAATTAAATAGTAGAGACTAATCAATCACAGTGCTAAAATGATAGATGACAACTAAACTGAAGCCCCAGGGAACTACAACTACAGAGCCATTTTGCAAAATTAGGCTGCATAACTAGCATACCTCAAAGCAGTACAGAATCTAAATCCATGTCAGATATGTCACATTAAAAACCACAAAGTGGTGTCTGTAATACAGGAATGATAAAAAGAAAAGAAAAATAAAGAAAAGAAAAATAAAGAAAAGAAAAATAAAGTTTTGCAGCACAGGATTTTGCAAGCATATAAGCCATAGAGAATAGACTCCTCTGAATTTTCTTGACATGATAACCAAAGGAGAGACAATATAAACAACCTTTATATTATGCACATTTTACAATATAATTTACCAGAAGTTCATACTTTCACTGTGTGAGGGGAAAAAAAAGAGTGAAACTAATTTAGGGGAAGACCTCATTAAAGACTTAAGGTAGTGGAAACACTCCAATGAACAATTTTATCCAAGCCTGCAGTGTATGCACATGAATTTTAATTTGCAATGACAAAACCTGTGACAAAATGGAAAAAAACAAGGAATAAGGGCACTTCCATGCTGCTTCTAGATTACTACACTGCATGAAAGATTGAAATAATAATGTAAGGGAAGATTATTGTGATCAGTACAGAATATTCAGGAACCACAGGCTCATTTCTTTTTGAATACTCATAAATTCAACTTCTACAAAAAGGATCCTTCCAAAACCAAAAACCTTTCATTTAGCTACTTCATCTCTGATACATTACACATCTCTAGATATAATATGGTAAATGGTAAAATATTACCATTAATAGCTTTGGAAATAGATATGAGGGCAAACAAGGGTAATGTTGCAGGCTCAAGAGGTACTGGTAAGTCTAACATGAATTTAGTTCTTCTACACTAATGGAATCAAACTGCCCACACAATAATTTTCAGCAGGCCAAGCCTTCTCTCATCTGCTCACAGAGTCTGGCCAGAGTCTGGATTCTGGCCATCTCTCTCCTGTACCAGCACCATGCTAGTGAAAGCTCCCAGTTCATGCCACATTACCTGAACTTGCCTTTATCAAACAAGAGTAACAAAAAACCTGTTATCAACCAGCCACCGATTATTGACCACTTCTTTGATAAACCAAAGCCTGTGGCAGATGAAATCTGATTGCTGCTGACTATGTGAGGACAACGGACATCTTTTTTTGATCACGTTGCAAGATTTTTTTCCCTGCTCCGCAAAGGATATCTGCAACCTTTTGCAATACCAGAGACAAATGACTAAGGCCCTTGCACTTAAAATAAAGTTGGGAACACATAAAACCCACAAAATATACTATATATTATAGCTTTTATCCTTTAAAAAATAAGAACAATAATAATTAAAATTTTATTTTATCTATATGTGGGGAGTCTAATCTTTTTTTGCCTCTAAGCATCAGATATTTTAAATTTTAGATTTTAATTCAAGTTGAAGGAAAAAAGGTATTCTGGAACAACTCCACAATTCCAATTTATCAACACCAGTGTCAGAAGAATGACTGGTTACTTAGTGTATGAATAATACACACCTCTCAAGGGTGCTGTTAGAAGGCCCAGAGGTACTGTACATGAACTTCCCTCCATGGAAGAATGTACAGCCTGATCAAGCTGGTAACATTGCTTCTCCCTGATGATGGATGAGAGGTAAGAGTAATTTTATTTCTGTTTTATTATTCCAATTTCCCATGTATATTCCAAAGAGAGTGTTAAATAAATTTCACATCACAAATGTTCAATAACCACTGCAGAGTTTCATTTCTGTAATTATATATTCATTATATGTTAGATCATTTGTAGTTTATAATCATGATACCACAACTGATAAAATTAACTGATGGATAATATGAAAAGGTCCTGTCAAACCTATTCTGCCAGCAGAAGAGAGGGAATTTGTATATGAAGGAGTACCAATAATAGCTGACTTATTTTTTCTCACTATACACAAATAAATCCATGTTATTCTGAAACAGCTGCCTGTGAGTTCTGGCCACTTGACACAGAAACACAACTGGGGAGAAGGTCTTCCAGAGTCTGCAGTAGTGAAATTTATTTTCTACAAGTAGGTCTGTAACAACTTGTGGATTTTTTGTATACATTTATCAGTTGAATTATAAAATTGCTTGGAATTGCTAGCATTTATTCATGTAACTATCAGTCACCTGCTGCCAAAACTTCAGATCCAGAGGGCATAAAGCATAATTGATTAGGCCAAGGGTATCCCATTCATTAAATAATAAATTCCAAAGTTCCACTGTGTCTTTCCACACATCAAGCAAAACTCAAGACTTGACCCATATTACACTACATTTTGCAACCCTTTGGGAATTCCTTAAACATAGGCATTTGGCATTATTCTGTGCATTATTACCCAACAACAGCAATAAAGCTCTTGGTCTGCAGAGTATCTATTTAATACTAGATATACCAAAATTTGCCTGAGATCAGAAAAATTCTGCAATGCAGCTCTGCCAAGAGTAAGAGGAGATGCCCTGTGTGGGAGACGCGAGCAGAAAATACGAAATTCGAGCAGATTGACTATGTGGCAAAAAATGGAAAGATAAAGGTTAAAAAGAGGTGTGATAGCATGTAGGGAATACAAACCACACAAATCACAAGGGAAAGAAGAGAAAATGAAAGGAAAGTATGACTGATAGAAGAAGAAATGGGAAAACCCGAAAGAATAGATAAATAGGAGTTTTGAGAGGTTTTCTAGAGTTCTCTGGTACTATGTATCATCCACTATATATCTAGAAGATGCCCACTGGTAACATAGTTTAGTATAGAGTACAAATAACTACACAGGTTCACAAATAAGCATTAAATTTTCCTTGGATTTGTGAAATGTCACACATTTCCTTTCATGTTAAAGCCCATTGTCAAACTTGTCTGCCCAGAGATATAATGGGTGTTTTTTGCTATTGAGATTTACACACATTCCTTTCCAACAAAGAGTATTATTTTTATTTCTTCTGAAGAAATACCCAAGATTTATTTCTACTCAAAACTAGCCTGTTCTACGCACCATATTAGCTAAATGAACAGGGATTTCATATACAACAGTAAAATTCCTTAACTTGTACTGCCAAATGTATATTCTAGAAGTAGAATGGTGCTAAAAACACATAATCTCTGCACATTACTTACCGTCCACAATTATCTACCACAAAAAAGGCAGGCTCCATTGGCACCTAGCACAGAGGAACTGTTTTGTTGGAACTGTTAATAGAAATGTGCTAACACAAGCCCACCTGCTCTGGTTCTCTGAAGATACCACCACCTGTTAAATACCCAGTAATGTGGCACACCCATATAATCAGCTACGGTTCCCAGGGCACACTACTCTGGATTGGCAGCGAAAGTAGTGTCTGTGCTCTACTTTGTCATGACTGGTACTTTACCAGCAGCCTAAGGTATTTTTCTAGGGACAATGTGAATAACATCACCCACAACACAAACATGGCTCAATTCTTGTCTCAGCAAGTGGTCTTAACTTATGGTGGTTTATAATGCTGCAGTTGTCAAAGGCCACTGCAGTTATGCACTGCAATTGGTTGGACGGTGCAGTGAACAGCACAGCTATGACCAGGGTGGTTCAGAACAGTTAGTGGTTATGTGGTTAACACAAACCCATAAAACTCTTCTAATCCTACACCGACCATGCAGGATCTCATGACAGTGATTGATCTGTTTTTCTGCAAAATTTCATGGGTCAGTAAATGTTGGCATAACACTGTTTTTAGCTTGATACTGTCAATTTCTATTGTGATGCACTTTTACTGAGAAGAAAAATGAAATATTCTCAGTATGGGCAGCAATGAATACGCTTTGTGTGGATTACCTGGGCCTCTTACTTGAGATGATTATAGCATTTTTAAAAGTCTACCCCTGTGAAATGAAACTAAGTTGGATATAAGGCAGAAATGCTCACTGCACTAACTTCTTACACTTGTTAGAAGAACTGCAAATATGAAAGAATAAAAAAAAATTAAAAAGCAAGTCAAGTCACGTTTAGCTTCAGAGTATGTAAGTTGGTCACTTACTGTTCACAATAGAGAATGTGTGCTTAACTCTCTTCTCCTTGTTTATTCAGGACTCCACACTTCTGTAAGAAAAACAAATACATGCATTTATCATCTATTTAAAATTAACTATCTAGTTTCGTTTGTGCTATAGAAGTTTGCCATTTTCAGGTTTAGTTTTGGCTTACTCCAATATTTAAAACCCTGGGCTTTTGTGAAAGCACCCAGCAGAGAAAATTCACATCACCCCTTTTCCTTAAAAAACAGTTTCCAGTCTTAGATACTACAATAGCAGCAGAGATGAAAAATCTACAGATTCAGGGAACAAACTTCTCTTGAAACCTCAGACTAAAAGCTGGGCATCCTAATTTCATCTGGGCACCTGCAGATCTCCTCAGTTCTGGGAAGGTGACAGGCTTTCACATTTCTGAGGCTGGCAATCCTCTCGTCAAAATCAAATTCTCATGGTGTATTAGATCTTGGCTGCATTACCCCATTAGACAGGAGTCAAGGAAGAAAGAACATATGCCTCCAATGACAGCCACAGCCTCCCTCACCATTTCTGGAGGAGAGTGGAACATGCTGCAGAGGGGTGTTTGATGCCTCACTCCTGCTGTTTCATACAGGAAATTTGTATGGTAGGAACTGAACACAGCACACCAGCTGCTTTAGCCTTTCTTGGCTGGTTTACAGGCATCACAACAGAGGTGAGATTCAACACAGGATTTGAAGGAACACAGCATACTGCCTCTGCAGATTTTACTATTAACAATTTTCATTAATAAAGGCTGCTTGAGAGAAGGGAGAAAATTGGGACTGCTGGGCAGTAAGGGTTATAGTAAGTGCAACATTAGGTGTGAAAGGGCAAGCACAATCTAGCTGTGAAGGCATTAATTGTGAAGATGACTAATTTGGATGCAGTTAAAAAATTGAGCCAAATACATAGTTACCAAGACAGACAAATGCATTTTTAATTTCACATCAACTAGGAAATGAAAATGTTGTTATCTGAAACTGTCACACTACAGCACATCAACACTTACACCAGCCTTTAAAAAAGGCAAATCATGATTCCATCGACCATCTCACTCTAATCAGCAGACCATCTTTCAAGACTCAAATAATACAGGGCTCAAACTACAACTAATCATAAAATATAATTTCCCTTTCTATTTCAGTAAGAAATTAAAATTTCTTTCTCTATCATTCTGTCAATATTTATGACATACCAGAAATCACTCATTTGCATATGAGTCTACTGGAGAAACCTGTTAAGCAACAATTAAGAACTGTTTGGAGCTAAAGGCTATATAATACATTATTCAAAAGCATCTAATACTAGAATGTTATTAAGTTTTAAACTTTTTTGAACCATAGGGACCAGCTCTTCTATCTAGCATAGAGCCCATTTAATTATGACCTAGACATCAGTGAGGTGCTGAACACTTAAAATGATGCACGGTTAGCTGGACAACAATTTGAAATCTTATTTTAAAGGTTTTAGAATAATTCAGATGCTGGTGTAAAACATAACTCATTTAATTCCCACAGTTTCTAACTCATATAAAATGTCAACTCATGTTGATACCTCAACAGACCTTACCTTGCTTGGTGCTCTGTATTAGCTGTATAAAATGTTCTGGTATAGACCATGACACACCTAATCTGAATTACTGTACTCAAATATCTCTTGAACTGGTTCAGCCAAAACTTTGCCTCTTGCTGTCAAGTCAAGTCTTCCCAAACAGAGGGATTTGAAATTCAGAAACACTCAGAAAGAGGGTTCAATAAAAGAACCTCCAATCTTCACCTTCTCCTGGGGTTGAGAGACAGGGTTTTGGTTCAGGGCCCTGTGTATACCTTGCACTTGAGCAGAGGTAGCTGCAAAAGCCTCAGAGAAATTAACACCCAGAGTCACACCTGCTCTGTGGTACACTGTCTCAATCTTCCCCTGTTTCTCTAAGCTGTCTGTGTCAAGCTGTGTCATATTATTACTGAGCCTTTCAGGAGATCCACTACCTCCTTCTGCTGCAATGACAGAAATTGGAAAGACAAATGTTTATTATAGTATTAATTGCAAATAACTGAATAAAAATATAGGTTTGCATTAGAGAAGCAAATTTAAGCGAAAGTATGAGCAAGTGCAGTGCTGAATTGAGTGCAAACAGAGACGTCCTGCCTGCTCCTTTGAAGCTCACAGTCTGAGTTTCCAAAAGAGATGAAAAATGAAATGCACATCTGGAATAAAGAACTAAAAAACAATCAGTAAAATTCAACAGTTGTCCAGGAAACTAAATACCATCACTCTTTGGAAGGATCTGCAGAGCTAAAATATAAGGAGATAAATAAACTGGTAAGATTTGCATTTCTAGAGGACGATTAAAACATTACAAAAGAAATTCAACTGTGTTTCTATCACTTACTATTAAACACAGACTATTTTTTGTAGGATATGTTGGAAGATTAATTCATTCACCCTTGGTTATGGACTCCTGTGGGTCTTCAGTGCAGGAGATCCCCTGCAGTGACAACTGTATTTTCAGAGCTACTAATAGCAGCTGTCATCTAGTACTAGTATCTTCCAAGGCTCCGGCTTCATTTCAATAATATTTGCAAGGGAAGACGTTTCCCAATGAAACCACTGGAAATATCAACAGAAACACATCTTGATATGTACTCCATCTTGCAATATGTCTCTGAAGTGTAATGTATTTTTAACAAACATTATCTATAGAATATACTTTAAGGCATTTAATTTCAGGGTAAGTAGTCATTGAAACGATCTGCAACTTTTGCTTCAGTTAGAATACAGATATGCAAAAGTAAGCAAAACAAAGCCTTTTTTCATTAATTCTAAATTCTCTGATCCCAGTAAAGTTTATGGCAACCAATTATGGAAATAGTCCCTTAAACCGGGGCAGGACTGGAACTCTAAAACAAAACCAGTTCAGTCAACAACACTGAATTTAAGATTATCCATGCATATATGCATGCTCATGAAATGAAATGCTACTTCACTGCAAAGAAGGGAGTCGGCAATTTTTCTCAGGAAGCTCTTTTTAACTCATACAGAAACAGAGTGTATTTACATTTATTACAGGTGACAAAGAACATTTTTAGCACCACAGAATCATGGCAAAAATAAGCCCCTTTTATTAGATGTTTCACTTTTCATTGTGAACTGTGATACAATAGATGAAAGAGAAGCTGCATGGTAATTAAAAGATTTCTCAAGATATCTTAGGCCATCTGCAGTTTCTTTATTCCATTACTATTTTTAAAGCCAGAAACAGCTATGTGATCTTTTACAAACTCCATGAAGAAATAATTTTTATCTGTTTAGGATTATGGGCTAAACATTCATTAGTACAGCATATGGCTGTTATTTGAGTGTTGTTCTCCTCTCTCTTCTTTCAAACATTGAGGAATAATTTTGCAAACTGAATCTCTGTACTCTGGAGTAATAAAGAGCTGCTAATATATCATCATTACAGCTCAGTGACAGCTCCAGAGCACAACTGGTCAACACTTTTGTCATGAAGGAATAGGAGCTCTAGAAATCAGTTTCAAGAGGGTTTTGGTTTTGACAGAACTCGAACTTAGCCCAGGTTTGCTTACTCTATTGACAGTCTTTCAGACCTGAGGACATCCACTAATGCGGTGTATCTGGGAGGTTTGGAATAAACCATTTTGAAATTTTGTGTGACAAAATGAAAAAATATAAACTAAGCCTCAAACAAAAAGCAGCTTGTGTTTAGCCTACTGAATTTAGCAGCACATCCTCAAAACAAAAGCCCAGGAGTCTTAGAAGTGAAAATTGGTATTTTCATGGGTATTCGAATTTTATACTCGGCTTTAGAATTATTTATGAGAGAAAATCAGATTAATTGAAAGTGGAGGAGTCCATTATGAATAGACTGACATCCTGTAAAACACAGAACTGATGTCTGGAAAAATGAGGCTAGCATTCGATTATGAAGTTTAAATTAGCTAATAACCAGTACAGAGTCTGGATAATTTCCAGTTGCATAATGTGCAACAAATTAAATGTATTTTGAAAAAAAAATACAGTTGTGGGCATTTATTAATCGTTTCACATATTGAAAAAGAAGTTGTCATACGTTATGAACTTTACAGTCTTAATCATGTGTATATTCCACTATTTTATGGACTTAATTTGCTCAGCATCAACTTTTAGTGTGAGTAACATTGATTTTGTCGAAACCTCAAATAAGTCACAGAACAGATCTGAGGATTACTTCAGAAGGGATTTAAAGCACACACTGTGAATCTCTATACAACCACCACTTAAAACACTATCTGTTCAGGCCCAGATGGATTGCTATGGCAACAGAATCCCAAATACCAGGTTTGTAACTAACAAAAATTTAAATTATTGATGAACTCAGAGTTTTCTCTCTTGGATACCCTCCTATTCAAATACCAAGCCGTATGGTTAGAATACAGAGAAATGGTTGATATGCAATTTCCCTAGCCCAGTGAGCATTAATCCCAAAGGATTTCATTAAATCTTCTGGCTTAAATTTTTATTCTTGGAACAGCAGTCAGCAAGCAGGGATTACATTAAAACAGGCACAATTGAGGTCATTACTGACTGAATTCAAGCCTGTAACATAACAAAACAGGAACTAATTTTAAAAATACCTCCACACACAATCTCCCCTCCCCACCCCGCAAAATAGCACTGCTCTAAGTTACTATATAGTTGATGACAGCCCTTTTTCCACTCTCATCACCACCCTTCCTCCTTGCCTATAGGCCATGACGGAGAACAGTACCAAAGAGTAAAAAAAAAAAAAAAGAAAAGACAGATCATTTGATAAAGAGGTGAACATCTCATGGTAGAGGTGACTGTGCATAAATAACTGAGCTGCAGAACTATGAATGTCAGGAGGTTCTGCAGCCTTTGATATTTTGTAAATCAAAACCAAGAATAAAAACTTCTCTAGCAAATGAGCAAACCAGAAGAGAAAAAGTACTTATTGGCTTTTTTATTGCAATTTCATGAACAGTCTGATAAGGGAACAAATAGTGGTAGGAAAGCCAAGCACTGCTGGAAAGCCTCTCAGATTTGTACAGAACGTGATTAACACAGTGAGTGTTGGACAAAAATAGACCCATCAGTTGTCAAATAGCTTGTTTTAAAAGAAACTATGGCTTTAAAAAACCCAAACAATTCTCAGGTGTGTGCCTGCCATTAGCTGTCACTGTATATAGAAGAGAAATGGCAAACTTCTGACTGAAAGAGTTTGTTACCAGAACAAATGTCCATCCAAAACTTGAAGGAAAAACCAGGACGGCGGGAAATTTGTGGAGATGGGTAAACATGGAGGGACGTTTTTGCTAATAGAAAGGAAACAATTATTGAAACAGAAATTGAAAGATAAAACCAAGGCATAGTCATTTACTAAGATGAGAGAGAAATTTAGAACAACAGAATAAGAAGAAGATAGTGGTTGTACCACACCCTTCCTGGTGGGGCAGGAGAAATTCTCCCTTTCTCATTCATACAGATGCGCATTTATTCACACAGTAGTAAAGACAGAGGACCTATTTAGGAAAGCTGTCATTTGAACAGCCATTTAAGTTTACAGATATTAACTAAATTGCAAGCCTTTACCAGGTCTCAACATACAATGTTTAAGTACTTCAGAATACAGTTTACCAGAATGCATGTGCAGCAACACTGTGGACGCTAGAGACAAAACCAGTATTTAGTCCCTGCTTTTCTCTTTCCATTCAGTCTGTGGCTTGGCCATTCCCACCCTGTGACCATGTTTTAAAGGTGAACAGTTTTCAGCTCTACAGGTTTCTCTGCTTAGCAAAGGACTCTGCTCATTGTGGAATTTGTCTCTGGGAAGCCCTTTTACAATACTAGTGATGAAGCTGCTTTTTCAGCCTCTGTTCACTTGTATTGAGCTACCTGGCACCTAAAGTTCAAAGATCCTCCCTTGTAACCTCCTCAGAATTTCAGTTCTTAACAGAACCAAGTGTTTCAACTCCTGACTAGCTTTTTCTTGTTGTTTTCTTGTTTCTTGTTATTTTTTCTTATTACCATACACTTCCATCAGATATGCTGTGTTTCTGTTACACACAACTCATACACAGGCAAGAGCAGCTACTAACCCTCAGTAAGTGCCAGCTGATCCTCAAAGGCCCCTGCATTTCTCTCCCAGTTGCATGATGCTTCTCCCATTCTCAGACTCTTTCTCTTACCAGTACTGCCTGGAACATGCCTTGTTACCCCTCTTTGGTTCTCAGTCCTGGTGGATTCAGATCTCTTGTTACCAATCAAAAGCCTTTTCCAGCTTCTGCTGTACCCTTACACTTTGCTTGATATTAGAAGAACCATCCATTCTCCAGACCTCAGTCAGCATTATAACTTCATAACCAATAAACAATCATATGAATCAGTAGGCACTAAAATATTCTCTTTTCAAGAAAGAAAACCAATTAAAATTGTGATGATGCAGCCAGTGACAATACAGTCACAAATGGGTTATCTGAATCATCTTGAGAAGTTTTAAGAACCTTATGTGGCCAAAGGAGTATCAGAATTTGGGGCAACAATAGCATTTCCTCCCTCCAGTAGCTATCCAGCACAATGTATGTCTCTTCTTCTACTAACACTGTGAAGCTACTTAGTCCTGCTATATAGGATGGCACACGTGGCAGAAATACAGATGCATATCAAATGTGGTAGAGACTTCCAGGAAATTTTTGCATATGACAGACCATTAAAGTAGATAATGTAGGGACACTTGATGCTACTTGACACTACATCTGCTATGTAGTAACTGTGGAGCTGCTCTGGTAGGAATCTTCCCAGTGCATAGCTTGCCATTCCTGCGTTGTGATTGCTGGGTATGTCTCAGCCATTTACTTAGACAAGAGTAGAATTTTCAAGCTGTACACGAAACTTGTATTTTCCAATTGAAAATATGAACATGTGAGAATGCTAACATTTACTAAAAATAAAAAGCCATAAAAACTTCATACATCCAAGTGAAACTTCATTTTCCTAAGTGAAAGTTTTCAAGACTTCTGCTAAAACAACCAGCACTCATAACATGGCATTCCATCAACTTTAATTCCAAGTATTTTTAGGTTTTTCTAGACAATAAGATATAGAGCTACAGTTATTTTCGGAGGCATTTTAGAAAAAAAGAAACACAGTTCTCCATAAGTTGCTTCATAACTAGGCATCTCATATTATATGAAATGATAAGAAAATAGTTCCTAGCAAAATTGGTTTCAGATGTCATAAGTTGCTTGTTACAGCTATAGACTAAGACTTATTTAGAAGCACAATGGAGGTTTTCAAGCTCCTAAATCCTTCCTAGAAAGATAACATATCTTTATATTAGTAGGTACACACTCAGCTGCATTGCAGTGTTTGGAGATTCAAAATCTAATTGCTTTTCTCACAGGACCAAAGAACCTGCTGCAGTATCCACTGCAGGAAGTGATTATACGTTACATAATGCAGCTGATCTTTTTGTTCTGGTGTGAGAGGTTGTATTCATTTATTTATTTATTTATTTATTTATTTATTTATGTATTTAGCTATCAATTCTGCTTCAGGAAAATGTACTAATATGGGTAAGCAATTCACCCCTAAAATCGGATAGTGAGTGTCAACATGTCAGCAAATTAAGCGACATAATCTATGGGTGAGTTGTTCCAATACCCTGTCTATATTAACCTAGAGAGATCTACAGTGGTAACACCTCCAGTATTTACAGTAAGTTTTATTCAAGCTGTTGTTTTCTCCTAATGGAAATTACAAAAAAAAAAAAAAAAAAAAAAAAAAAACAAAAAAAAAAAAAAAACAAAAAATTTAAAGTCCACCAAGTCTAAATACAGGCAAAATCAAGTTACTGCCTACCCCCTCCTGTACTAATCCAAGAAGTAATGGACTACATGATGCTCATATTTCAGGTAAGCAGCCATAAAGATAGCCATATCACTTTCTAAAGCTGGTACCCTTGATTTCTCACATTAATTTTAATGTTGCTTGTTCTGCACCCACCATGCAACAAGCCCTTTTGCTCCACAGCAACTGCTCTCTGCTCCCTTTCACCTTTTTATAATTATCTTGGTGCTTCATATCCCAAGACTACTATTTTTAACCTTCATGTGCAATTTCACTACTCTCATGATCACAGTCAGCTTCTCTGTTTCATTGAACTACACTTCGAACTACTAAGAGAATGAAAAGACACCAACTTAAATGAAGATTTTTTTAAACTTTTTTTAAACAAGAAGAAATTATGTTTTGTGCCTTTCTGTGGTCAACAGGAGTAAAACCCTCAAAATTAATAATGAAACTGGACAGCACTGACCCCTAGCACTGGTACTAGACTTTAGTAATAATAGGATCCTTAAATAAAGTAAGCATTCATGAAGATTTTAAATGTTTCTTTTCAGTTACAACACATAATATTTCATTACCAAAGAATATTTCTAATCACTCTACTATGTTTAGCATTAAAATAACTTCATCATAACACTGCAGGAGCAAGCAAACAGTTATATCAACATTGGTGGAAATACTTTACAACTTTATGGATAGATGATTAAGAGGACAAAATCATGAGCAATTAGTAAAAAAAAATGTTTTAAGCCTTCTAATTATTTATGTTAAAAAAATAACTGGTGTTTCTGTCTTTGAAATATTTATGACAAGAATGGATTACTATTATGAGACTGTTGTATAAACATCACAAAGTCTGTTGGAAAAACAAATTCATCTTATACCATGTTCTCTGTCTTCCTCAGCATGTAAGATTATTAGGCCTCCTTACAGTCGGTCAAAATCCCAAACTTGAGCAATCGTTTAAAATTGTGTCCTTTTTATTTAGTACTTGGTACTTATTTAGTACTTTAGAACATTATTTTCTCAGTGACTGTCTTTATAGGGCTGTCTCCTCGAAGGAGCTGTACATAGCACCACTAAGAGATGCACTGAGCAGTATTACTGGTCCTCAAACAACAGTAACAGGTTGACCAGTCAGTAGATATTTCTGGTTCTTCAGTATTTTTAACTTCTGCCTAGACACAAAGGTCAATAAATAAACTAAACCAAACAAAAGGATAGTGGACAGATGCACAGCATGGGTATAAAATAGGTGAATGCCAAGAGCAATGCAAACTGGAGGTTCTTCTCAGGTTACAACTTGCTGAAGAAAGGTCACCTAAATGACAAGAGTGAACGCTGAGTGACACGTAACAACAGCCTGTGGAAAGTACGAGGTGGGCATGTAAGCAGCTGCAGCTGCAAGCACTACCTTCATTCTCAGAAGCTGCAAAGTCAACTCAGCAGCAACTGCACAGTTCAGCAGGAATGTCTCTTACCCCTGAGATAAACGGTTGTCAGTCAGCCTGGCTGGCTGTGCAAGGGAGAGAATTTGGTCATCAGAGCTCCTAACCAAGCACAGGTGTCTCAGTGTAGAGTGTCTAACCCACACTACTTTCCATAGTTAGTGGTGTATAGTAACATTCTACGTGGCCACCTGGGCTTCCTTCCCTGGTCAACTAATAGGGTTGGGCTGGTATCTACAGTAAAGTTCATCTCCACACTTACAGAAGTACAGTGAAAGTTTTAACTAGCCTATAGCTGCTGGTATTTGGGTCTAAATTCATTATTATATAACATCATCTAGATATATAATTTCCATATCTTAAAGCATTTCTTTACACATTATGTGCACACGCCTGACAAATGCATCTGATTTTGCAATACTACAGATGAACTGAAGTATCATGACTTTTTTCATCTTGAAACTACAAGCAGAAACCTAGAGACTGGGGAATTGAGGCAGACCTTTTAATCACAGGTGCCACTCAGGGCGGTGACAGAAGAGCTTAACTGCCAATCCTTGCAGATTACATGCAAAGATATTAACAAAAAAATCGGGATAAAAGACAAGTGGTGGTTTTGCAAGTCTATGTAACAGTAAAAAAAGGGAAGCATCAAGTCCACATTCAGCAAATCTGATAGCCTAATCAAAAAGTAGCACGTCAGACAGTGTAGTGTTGATGTGCAGATGGCTAGGAGCATTAAAAGAGGTAGTTATCATTATTGTTCCTTACGTATTTGAGAGAAGAAAAGACATCATGATATTGTATTTGCCTATAAAATCAACTTCCTCAGCCAGACATTGCCAGAAGGAATCTAATGGAAATGTCTATTCAGTGAAAATCAAATAATTACCTTGTAATTACCATCTCATGTGTCACATTTAATGTTAGCATCTCTGAATCAAGGAAAATTCAAAAAAGATCTATTTGAAATCCTTAAAAAACCATATGGGCAAATATTTTAATTGGGCTACTTTTGCTAATGAAGCTAAGTATTCCACATAGCAATATTTCTCCCTCTTTGTAGAGCCAAATGTTAACATAAACCACCCTTTAATTTAATCTTCCTATCCATCATGAGGAAATTTGTTTAATTTTTGATTCTTAGATTCTCTGAAATACAGCTTATCTGGACCAAACTTCAGCCACTTCATAAAAACTGCTGATTTGCACTCAAATAGCACACTGGAGAAGTCTGAAGGGAAAAGCCATTTGTTCTGTCTCAACTGATGTATAGCGTAATTTTCCGAGATTCTTTCATTGCAATTTGCAAACACATTAGCTAAGTCTATGAAACAAAAGCAATCTGTACTACCCAGGGCCCAGAAAAAGCAGAAGCAGAAAGTTAGAAAACATAACAAATGTCTGAATCATCTTGAGGCAGGGACATACTCTACCTCAACACAAAACACCATTATACAAAATGTGGCTCATCTATTTTTCTGACAAAGGAAGCCTGGCCACTGAACACCTAATACTGAATACAGCCTTAAAACAGGCTGCATTAGACTTTAAAGGAGGGGCCTAGAGAAGGCAAACTTACCCTAGACTAACTCAGGCAAGCAACACTGCAGTTAGGTTATGAGACTTCCAGCCCCTTTGTCCAGTTCCTGCAGTTCCACCCTCAATTCTACAGTCACTCTAACCACTCTGCAGTCGCTCTTCCCAAAACAGGAAAGCTGGAAAGCTACTTAACACGCTGAAGTTCTCTGCTGAATAATCCAATGCAGAATCTAGCAGGTGCCACTGAACACATTTTAATATTGTTACTTTTTAAACAAAGCAGATGTAAGGGAATACACTGTGGGCAGGAAGCAGAATATAAGTGCAGCTTTGATAAACAGCCAGATGAGAGCATAACTGCATTCATGGGTAGGAAGGGACAGCATAATAGACGCTGTTACACAGAATGATTGTTACAGCATCTCTCAGCATGGATTTGAAACAAATCAGGAAAACACCACATGATGTATCTAAAACTTCATTTCAGCATCTGGGAAAAAGGAAATATCTGTTAAAGATCATCTCGTTCAAGGAAACCCTTAATATGAATTTCTGTAAAAAGGGAATTTGAAATTGCCTGTCAACAAATCAGCAGATGCCCTTTCTGAAGCTGACAGGTGCTTTTTGACATTATTTTAATGACCATAAATACTTCATTGCACAGGGTAGAATCAATTGCTTTAATCAATTTCTACTATCACTTATGAAGTATGCAGACAATTTTTTAAACTATGCTTTGCAGTGACATAAAATATGCAAGTTCAGCATACTCAGGCAAAGCTGATTGTCAACATATTTTCCTTTTGACAAAAATCAGCATTTTGCCTACAAGGTTACAGCCCTGTCTCAAGAATAACTGGCGAAAGGGCTCTTAAGCAAAATTGATTCTCCTAAAATACAGTAACACAATCCATAGCAGTGTCAGTCTTCAGCAAAGTTCTATGATACATAGAGATTTCAGGATGCAATGTGAAATGCTGCTTTATGAACAGAACAACCTGACAGCTTAAAACAGGAACATCATGGATTCATTCAGTTACATCAATAAATCCAACATCTCTGTCAACTATTTTCTTTCTGAAAGTTCTCTGTTCATATTTCAGAAAATTCAGGAGATTAGACGACAGTAAGAGTAGGAGAAAGGAGAAAATAACAAAGAAATCAAATATCTCATCCTCTGCCCCTAGTTTCATTTGTTCATTCCTGATACATTTTCTCTTCTTCTTCTCCACCTTCTCCTTAAACTAAAATGGGCATCTAACAGAGCTGATAGCTGCCATTCTTAGCACCTAAGTAGTTCCTTCGAGCACACTGTAAGAAACTGTCTTAAAGTACTTTTATTCTGAATCTTGCTATACTCATAAGTAAAAAAAGAAGCTAAGAGATTACATTATCCTAACTGCAAAGCAATTCTTGCTTGATAAAAAAATCCAGATCTACTTGCCCTGTAATTTGTCCAGTGCTCTCTCAAAAATGTGAGATTGCAATGAGATACAAGAACAGAAACAGCCCAAAGTGAATCTTGGTGTTTCAGCTGCCATCTTCCATGCCCATTAAAGATAATATCCTTATCTTAGCTTGCTCAAAAATCTATCTGATTTCATTTTTAGTTTTGCAAATATGAATTGGAAATCATTGGAAGTGATCACTGAACATGTTAAGAAAAGCAAAGAGGAGTCTTAAAAGGTAGATTTTGAAATAATGTGGCAGGCAGACAGATACTATTTGAAAAAAAAAAACAACAAAAGAGCGGAAGAGAGTGGGAAGTATCTGAAAGGTTGAAGACTTGATAGTATTTGTCACTGTAGACAAGCATAACAGGACAGAACAGAGAAAGAAAGCAGTGGCTTGATACCAAAACCACCTTGTTTTGCCCTAAAATATTTTAAGGGAAATGGTAAAGTTCAGCTATGTGTGAAACTCAAACCTCGACCAGGAAAAGCACTATAAAGTAGGAGCTGAAAGCATCTTACATGAGTTGAGCTGAGGACTACTTGAACTGAATACTTATTTCTTCTTTCCGCCTTACCCCTCAGTGAACACCATGCTATTATTGTGGAGGTGAGTGGAATTAGTGGAGCTAATCCAGGGTTAGAAGGCAAGAACTCTAGAGATGTAATCCTGGATTGGTCTCTTGACTTGGCACCACTTGCTCTGGCACCATGTTTACGTCACTGTTCAGTTTCTCCGCTACTAAAGCAGATACAATAATATACAACTCATGAAGGACCTTGCAGGATTAAGTGTGCAATATTTTGCAGGAAAGCTGCCAAATTTAGGTTCCCTGCAGCACTTAAATGGACCAGCCTATAGGGACTGGGCCTTAACTTATGTCTATAAAAAAGTTAACTGCAGTAGGAGAGAATCAAGACAACCCTGAGTGTTTTTTAAAATTATACCTTTGCATTACTAAACCATTTGCCACAGGGACAGAATGTCTGCACTTCTGGGACTTTGCTGGATTTCTAGGTTTATACCACAGGACAGCTGAAGTTTTCCTTTGGCCCTAACACCTTAGGATTGTTTTTCTAAGGCATTATAAACAGAAAAAAAGTACCACTCTCTAAATATCCTTCACCATTTTGTTTTAAAATGTCTTTGAAACTACAAGTGCCTCTTACTATTTATCTGTAGAGGGCTCATCACATTTGACTCTGTGGGCAAGGCAGTATTACAAAGAAACAACATGTCTCATAATACATTTAATGTGGTTCAGTTGCTGCTGCTAATAACACTACATTTATCCTACTAAATCCCAAAGTATTATCTTTTCACAAGCATAGGAATTACTCAGCCAAAACTGAAATATGCTCTTAAATGGAGCAGTTTAAACAATGATGAAGGGCTGAAGGACTGCAAGACTGTTAACAGTATTTTCTGGATTGTTTAAATGTAATGAAGTACAGCAACAATTCTAAATTCTTCATTGTTCCATGTTTCACTCTCACAATGAATTTATTTTTGCTTTTTTTTTTTCTTGTTGCACTCACTGTGTTACATAATTAAAATACCAAGATAAGGAATTTTTTTTAGTCCTAAATGAAATCACACTACCTTATGTAAGGGCACTTATCTGTATTTGTAGGTATGTATGCCTTTGTCAAGCTGTATCCACTCGTACATATACTCCCTCCTTATTTACCCAGCTTCCCTAAAAAATCAAGGTCCAACTCTACTGCATATAGATGTTCTGCACTTATTTCAGAAATTTTGGTTATAAACTATCCTTTGTTTGGATAACAAGGAGCAGTTATACCAACATGGGCATAAAACTGAATATGTGAACAAACAATACATTAAAAATGTAATTATTTCAGTTCCTGAATATACACAAATGTATAGCATTTAAAATATGATGTCATGTGACATTACATCAAAAATATATATTATCAAAGGATCACCTATAATGGATCACCCATATGTAAGATAATGGGCTAGAGAGTGTTGAATTACACAAGGGAGATGTGAGATGATCCCAATTTAGATGCCTCCCTGGTAGCAGTAAAGAGATTTATAACAGTCTGTGCAAAAGCAGGGAGGCCTTTGACACGAGGATTTTCAAAATCCTTCAGTTAGATCAGTGTACCACTCTGAAATAACAACAAACTTTACAGAATTTACTGCACAAGAATAACAAAAGGAAGATGGTGCACTCCAGCCTGGATACAGCACACAGAGACTGAGTTAGAGATATTCTTCAACAGGTTTCTACGCTTCTATTATGCACAGACGCCTTCTGAAGTCTTAAAAAAGTGACTAAAATGGATATTGAAAGATACTGTAATTGATAGTGATAATTACCTTGGTAGGAGGCAAAAGGCTATGCTGCAGCAGTACATGAATATCTCTTTTGCAAGTCTGCTAAGAATATTGATTTGGCATATTCTGTACCATAGGCCTGCTTATTAAATCCAGCACTTTACTTACACTAGTCTTCCAAACATCAATAGAAAACTTGGTGTCCAAGTCTTCTGATTTTACATAGTACAGATAATATCTTCCTGTTCTTTTCCACTCAGAATGAAATGGCCAACTCATTTCATAGAAGTCAGAAGCCAAATAAATTATCAGCTGTCAGTTAATGACTAGGTATCAAAAGCGTATTTGGTGGCAATACTATGCACAGAAACATGAGTTAGATCTACTCACCCTTGGATACCACATAGCACAGTTTTCTGCATGAAGCCAGAAGATAAAAAAGGCAAGACAAAACAGAGTCAGGTTCATCTGGGCCAAGAACCTTGAAGGAAGGTTTTCAACCTCTCTGGGCCCCAGGGATAATGCTGAGCTGGCCAGATTGCTGGCTTTAGCTGGTCCTCAATACTGGCTGAAGACTGACCTGGCCTGAAATTTTTGGTGGAGCATGGAAAACAACTTCTCCCTGAGAACTCCAGTAATAGGACTACTACAAAATTAGGGGATCTGATTTGGGGACAATGAAATTCATCTTCCTGCTTAGTTCAGCTACCTTCTTTAAAGCAAAGCCAAGATTCTGTGTAGTTTTACAATTTCCTTCATAACCAAACCTAAGTCATCAATACTGCTTTGAAATGACAAGGAATGAAGTAAGAAAGTCCCAGGACTTCCAACACTTATTGAGGAACTGTATCACAACATTAATTTCCCCAGCACGTGGAAGATATCACCCTAGGCAACAACTTCAGTCCTTTTCAAACACAGACAACCCTGCAAAAATCCCTAGGCTGGAATGGCCTTGACTATTCTGCCAAAACAGCAAGTTGCAGAAGACATCCTACTACCCTGAAACATCCTGACATTTTTCACACAAGGAGTCAAAATGTATCTAAATCTCCAAGTCAGTGGAAGGCTGTAGGAGAGCTCAAGAACATCCAAATGTCATTAGGCTTTGCAACAACAAAAAAATTCCTCAGTTGAAAATACCCAGAGCCTAACATGGTGGGGCAGGACGTTTTACTTTTCTACTATATGTGGGATGGAAGGGAAAAAAGAACTGTTTGTATTAGCTTTGCCCTTCTACAGCAATCATGTAGCTTTTGTGAGTTTTTATGCAGTTTTAAGGGGAAAACAGAGTGACCAGGTTGCTTCACCATTTTCTACCATGGGTTAGTAAAGCCAGTCTGTGCAGTTTTCATATGCTGTAACACTGCATCCCAAAGCTTCCCTCATGCCTCACACTGGCTCTCTTTGTTGCCTTCCCTACATAATACTCCTCCTTGTTTATAAGGAGCCAGTACATGAAATCTTTGGTTTATTAGATGTATGCTTGGCAAGTTAATTTCAATCACTACTCAGCTCCAAACACTTATGCTTCCCCCCAGATCAACAAATATCTATTTCCTTCATATTTAGCCCGTTTAACATGATCGGAAGGATTTTCCTGTGAGATGCTGGATTTCCTAAATAATAGCTATAGCTTGTAAAGAGGTAAAAACACTCAGCAAGATGCTTAAACACACAACTACTTTTAGTAGTCAGGAAACCTTTGAGACTACTTCTGTACTTAAACATATGTTTGTGCAACTGAATCAATGAACAATACTCACAGTCAGGCTAGAAGAGAGACATAATGGTAAAATTTGGTGGAAAAGGCCCAGATGGTTTCTGAGAATAAATCAACCATAAAAATACAGGATTTTAATTAAGCTTTGTTATTTTACTCATGGATGCTTACGATTTTGAGTTTTGATGGCTGCATTTTAATTTGACTCTGTTCGTGGACGAAGCATGCCCTGAGACAGCTAATCTATCTCAAGTATTATTTTCTTACACTATCTGACAGAGATATAACACATGAAAAACACATTAATTTGGCATGTTTGTCTTATTATCTCGAAATTAATTCCACTCTCAGTACAGTAGTAAAAGGTAAACAAACAAATGCTAAAATCCCTACAATTCTAGCATGTGAGAGAAGCTGTATCTCCCACACAGACCTGAACAACCTGTTGTACACCTGCTCAGTATTGGTTGTGGTACCTCTCATGCTTACCATGTAGTCCCGTTTTTAACTTTTGGCTACACTCCTTGATATCTCAAATTGAACAAAATGCTTAATCCATTTTTTGCTAAGGATTATATAAAGAAGTGCTTTTAGATTATTTTCGAGATTTTTTTTCTCTCTCTTCAAAATGTTAAAATTGTAAGAAGACACTCATCTCCACTAGCCTCTAACTCCAAAACTAAAAATGATCCTATGTTCCAAAATTTCAATTTTAAAATGTCCTGGAGCAATGAATCTTGCTATTTCAAAGAAAAAATATTATCTTTTGAAATCAAAAATAAATTGGGCTTTTCTTGAAAAGTCTTTGTCTTTTACTTTCTCAAGGCAATTATAATTAAATTCAGGTGTATTTTTAAAAATAAAATAAAACTATAGAGAATATTCTGATATCCTCAATTGACCTGTGTGGTCCTTTACCTCTGAATTATATCTAGCTATGAGATGTTACATTATTTAAGAACTATTGATAGTTCTTTCTCATTGAAATTCACACCAGTACAAAAAAAGTATCTGATGCATTAATAGGAAAGTGCACGAGTTATATAAGACAAATAAATAATAACAGTATAACACATTTGAGTCTTATCTATGCTAAATATTTTATACAAGATGTATCTTACAGCTTCTTACACTTAAATTTGAATTGTCAAGAAAATGAGAGGACCTGTCAATCATTTCTTTATGCATAGATGAACTCTAGTAGCCAAATTTACAGAACTGTATAAAACTTCATTGCCACTGAATACCTTTTATCTCTCAAATGCTACCACTTTATGTTTGTCTTGGTGATTTGTAAAAGAGAGGAAAAGAATTTTCATCTTTATTGTAGAATTAAAGATAGAAGCAGAGATTCCAAATGTGAAAGAAACTCACCCTACTCAAAGGAAGCGAATGAGAGTATCAAAATTCATTAATACTCATTTCAACCTTAGCAGGATCAGATTTGGAAAATCAGTTATTTCAGGGAAAAAGGTTAGGCTGGCTCTGCTATCCAGTGATTTCTCACTCCTTTTAAGTAAAAAAGGACACTGTAATGAAAACTGTAAATATTCAAACACCTGAAAACACTTAAAGTAACTAATTTTGATATCCAATGGGGTCTTTTGGTGAATTGTGCAAAATGATACCAGGGAAGAAAAGCAACCTTTAATGATTTAAAAATTACTGCAGTGACAACTAGAATATTTATTAAGAAAATTATATATTTAATATAAAATGGCTCCTTTATGCCATTCATTCAGCATGCCTCTTCCTATACCACGGAAGGACATTTGCAATACTGACACTGATACCATGAGAATGTTTTTAAACAGAAATTTTATAAAACTTACTGTGGCTTGAAAGCAGGCATAATTTTAGACAATCTAGCATACTTTCATTGTCTATGGCTACCTACTGTATTAGTAACACCATAACTCTTAAACGCCTGAGGAGTGCCTTGCATTTAATCTTTTACCTGAAAAGTTATTGAAAGTAAGAATTGTCTTTTGGGTTTGGGTTTGTATGTTCTCCTTGTACAAGCACGGCTGATTAATAATGCTGAGTCTTAGTCATTGCTATAGCAAGAACACATTCTATCAGATAATAACCATCCTCCTCACTGCTATTAATTGCCCAAACTTCCATTTACTCTGGCTCCTTAGCCTTGCAGATTACAGTCTCACGACAAAAAAAAAAAAAAAAAAAAAAAGGATAGATTTATGCTTTTAGCTATCAATTTACTTGATTTTCCAGAAATAGAACTTTGTACACATTGACATAGAAAAAATGATTTTTTTAAAAAATTTAATTAATTTGGGTGATTTTTTGAAAGTTATTTCTATTTTGATTTTATTTGAAAGGAAACACTTTTTAAATAGATGGGTTTATAGCACTGACAACACTGCTCAGGGACTGAAATGACACCTTGTACTCTGCAAAAACTAAATTGCCTGCTAGTTCTCTGCTAGGTAAGTTTTTACAGAAGATTTATGTTTTGAGGTCAGGATGAAGCTGATGAATTCATGAAATACGAGATTCCTTTTAAAACAATATAGAGCTATTTTCAGCTCAATGAACATATATTTTGCAATTCCTCCTCCTCCTCCATTCTTCTTCTGACCTATAACCTCCAAATTCCATTTCCTATTTCTGTTCAGTCTGAATGCCCTTAGGTGAAAAACTGGGACCAAATCAATTTCTTTCAATACAAATCTGTTCTGCGCTCTTTCAGCTCAGTTCCTGTCCTGGCTAAGAAGCAATTATTTTCTGGGCATAATGAATATCACACCTTCTATTTGTATATGGTGTTTACTTCATCTCCACCTCTTCTCCTGTCATGTGATATAGTAACTTCTTCAAACAGGTCAACAGGTTTTATGCTTCCCTTTGGGTCTTTTCTATCTCCGTCCAATCTTCACTTTCCTACTTCTATTTGCCTTCCTCCTCCTGGTTCTAAGTCAGTTCTTAAACTCTATTCCTTTATCTATTCCATGACAATGCTAAAAAATGCAGCTCTTTCTGACTCTTCTGTCCAGTTTCCAACTCCTCCCCCAATTATTTTCTTCAGCTTAATTCCCCTTGCTCTTTGACCTCCTGTCCTCTTCTGGTTTTCTGACTAACTGTTTTCAAATACTAAGCAAGAATAATGCAATTTCTATACTCCCTCTTTCCTATGACTATACTACTGAATATATATCTTGGCTACTGCACTGTAGAAGTGTGGATGCTTCTCAGTTCAAACATGAGACTTTTTGCCAGTGGCATCAACCTACAAAGCCAGAAGTGTTTGCAATTCAAACTTACTGTTATCCCTGCAAGTGCTTCAGCCCTTCATGCAGTAAGCATGCGTGATGACAAGTGATTTTGAATTTCTCAGAGTTTGGTAGAAACAGTTTTAAAATGGCTGATTTCAGAATATTAAGCACCCTTTTGCAACAGAAAATGAAATGCTGATTTATATTCAGACACGGAAAAGAACATAATTCTGAAGCACTAGACCTTTTGAAAATCACAAAGGGTATATACAAATACATAGTTGGGGTTTTTTGAGTGTTTTTTTTGTTGATTGGTTTTGGTTTTTTTAAAAATCAAGCAATAGATTTTAGTATGCATAACAAATGACCCTAATGACACAACTACCTGAAAGCATGAAAATCCTTTAGCAGACATGGTACTTTGAGACTGAAGTTTGATGCTCCATGTAACTACTATCTATCTTGGAAACAAAGATTATAAACAATCTGCAATTTTGCATGACCAGAGCAGGTCAACAGGCTGTAGAGGATCCTACAAGGGGATGAGAGAGGCAGGATGGTGCATTTTTCAGTTTGAGAACACAGTTCCCTCATTAGAGGTCACATTCTCATTATTCTGATCCTGTATAACAGTGACAAAACAAACATTTCTATCTCTTCTGTGACACATAGTATGTGGTAGGAAACCAAGTCAAACCCAGCTAGATATATATCTGTTTTTTGCTGGACCTTCAAAACAGGAAGTGAACAACCCAAAGTAGGCTGCACATTAACCAGTCTTTCATTGAGGGCCATGGTGGGATCATAATATCACGTCTTAAAATCAAGCACAGTTCATATTCATTAGTCTCAAGCCATCCTGAAGTATCACTCAATTTTCTTTGCATGAGTTCAAGAGTACTCACACTTATACTCGCTCTTGCTTCTCATCTAGGAGACTTACAGCATTCTTTCTCAACAATTTGCTTAATAAAAGGAGAAGGTGTGATTCTTGGGGTGTCCTGTGCAAGGCCAGGAGCTGGACTCAATGCTCCTGATGGGTTCCTTCCAGCTCAGAATATTATGTGATTTTATGACATGAATCAAAAATATATTCAAAACATATAAGTAAAGTAGCTTTTCCTAATAGTTTATTCTATCTTCTCAGACACAAACATAATGATTTTCATTTCCAAAGTTGTAAAAAATGATCGTTTTTTTACAGCAATGTTTTTATTGAAAAATACTGAATTCAAGAAGAAACTGTTTACTTGATCATACAGGTAAGAATGCAGACCTTGTAATACATAATCTCCAACTTTGTTATTGCTGGGTTCCAAAAAAATAAAAGCAAAATTTTGCTAGGCATCTTTGTATCTTTTAGTGAAGTTACAGTCCAGCCCTGCATAATATTTTGCTGTTATCTATATACTTAGCACACAAAAGGAAAGCTTGACTAACGATGCCAAACACAGAAATTTTAATGTTTTTTTCAGGCCAGGATTCCAGCTCACTGCCATGAAAGAAGGAACAGAACAAGGTAAAGACAAGAATAGTTTCTTCCTAATTGGTAGTCTAAAGAAGTGCTGACTGCACTCCATCTCAGTATTACTTAATCCCTTTCAACTTGCTCTCTGTAGAGACAAGCAGTGAGAACAGATATCATAGTTTGATTCTGTACTGACTTCATGTAACTATTTCTTATTGAGCTAGCAATAAAGAACAGGTCTTTATCTCGCTACTTTTTTATTTCTACAACTATCTGCATTTAATAATTTGGGTTACTCTTATTGTTACAAAGTAGCACTACAGCAAAAATTAATCTCTTGCCATTAAAGGAAGAATTATTGGTAGGACTTGTCCCAGCAGTTTCAAGTACGAAAAATGTCTATGTCTCCCAAAATTGAGATCCTTTTCAACACACTGGATCCCACTCTTGGACTTAGCTGCTGTGGAAATTCTATCAACTGGAAACACCAAAAACTCCAGCACACGAATCTGTCAGAATGTCTTCCCTTAGGAGCGCAATGCTACCCACTGGCATAAAGCAAATGAGTCACATCCTAGCCTTGTCCCTGATTAAATTGATTTAGGTAGATTAAAATTACATGTTTGAAAATAAGTGGAATTCATAAATAGGTAAATTAAAAAGCTGTTAATTTACTTAGATGGAGAAGAACCCTGTAAACGTGTTTCATTTACATTCCAAGGCACAAACATTAATAATATCAAGGTCAATGAAGAAGAGCATTGACCTTCGAAGTAATTTGTTTTAGTTTTCAACTGTCAGATTCCATATGAGCTATGAATGTCGTACTCACTCTCTTGCCATGTAAACTGACATGGGATTTGTTTCACAAAATGACGTTTTACAGCAGCTCAGAGTGCAAGTGTCACTACAAACTGAAGTGTGGAATTCTAAAGCAATTTTAAGGTTATTTGTAGAAAATACTATTTTATTTATGCCAATGTAGATAAGTTGCTAGTAAAATGAGCCACAGAAAAAGAAAAATATTTATACAAATAGAGTTAATCTTTCTGTATTCTTTACTACATTCTGTGTCTGCTGCAATGCAAGGAGAAAGTTGCCCAAGGAAAGGTATTTTGTTTGAGGTAGGCTTGGAAACAGCACTACAACATTGCGTAAGTATTCATCAGATTGTCTATGCTAGATATAGGGCTTCTGTCAGACACTGGTAACATGCTTTGATTTACAATGTTTATGCTGATAAACTGTTACTTCAGGCTCCAGTAAGTCTTTTACCTATCCATCTAATGAACAACTGGACTTAAATTAGCTACTCATTTAACTGCAGTAATTTATCAGTTACCTTAAGGAGACTAGATTTTGTAGATCAGTAAGAAAAACAGGGAGCTCTTAGTCTCATACGTGGGTTACTCAATCAACATGCAGAATTCTTTGCAGACTCGCATGGACAGGTTAAACAAATATTCAGGAAAGGTTTTGTCAAAGCTGCAAAGTCAAGCAGCTGAAATATTATTAGAAATATTGTACCCCTAGTTAATCTCCTAGAAAAGTTTTGCCCTCTAGTTAATCCATCTGTCACACTAAATTATTAATATGGCATCACAATCAAAAACATGAATGTTTTGGAGAATGAGTTTGCATAGTAAAAGCAGTTCATAAAAAGCAATTCTCTCTTTTTTTTTTTTTTTTTTTTTTTTTTTAAAGCTGGAAGATAAATATTTATCACAAACAGAGTCTGAAGTTTGAGCTGTTCAAAAGCTGCAGTGGATTTAATACATCTGAACTGCTACTGTGAGCTTTAGTTAATACAGCTGAGAGACAAAAGCTGGTATTCCCCCTGTGTGGATTTGGCAGAATTCTGTGTCCACCTGGAAGCGGAGAGGAAAAGAGAAGCACAATTTTACAGAAGTCATGGAGTGGACACTAAGAAAAAAAAGAAACCATGGAGAATTAATGAGAATTCATGAGAATTCATTGCAGCAGCTCCTGGGCAGTGTCAGTGTATCCCTATGCAGCTCTTCTGCTGGATGTTTCACATCACAAAAGCCTACCACCAAGTCTAACACCATGGAAATTTCTGGAAAAACTGAAAGAAAAAAAAGCTGAAATGAAATGAAATGAAATATGAAATGAAATGAAGGAAATTCCATTAAGTCTGAGCTACAAAAGACCCCATTTTTAATATGGATACGCAAAATTGTTTTATAAAAATTTTGAATATATATTGTGAAACTCTAAGAAAGCAGAAAATTCAAGATTTTGTTTCCAAGATGCCTACAAGTTCATCAAACCTTATTTTAGGGTAAAATTGAAGGCATTACTCTAACAAATTCCAAAAATGGGATGAATATCAAAACACTTGAATGAAACTGAATGAAGTTCAAAGAAAATGAAGGAAATAGCAAAAGGGTAGTTTTAATAGAATGCATTTCAATCAAATTTAAGGAACATTTCAAAAGACAAATGAAAAAGCTCTTCTCCAGGGCCTTAATATTAGCTTATGAAAAAAGGTACTAAAAGTTAAAGTTCAAGAGAATGAATGAAAACTATTTGGCGAGCAGGAAGAAAAAGCTCAGGAATTTAATGGTTAATGAAAACACGACACTAAATTGTCAAGAACAGAAGAGAAAAGTAAAAATGTAGACGTGCACTACAAAGGGGAAGGAAATTTTCTGAAAACTATAAGGGAAAGGCTGCATAGGAACTTTTTAACATTTTATATTTCTGAGAAAGGAGAGTCATTCAGTGGTTTTACTTTTCCTCAATGGAATTAATAAAAAAAAATAAAAGAAAGCTCTTAGCCAACAAGTTTGGAATCATCTCGAATACTCATTTGTTTTAGAAATGTATTTTTTTACTAATAATGTATGAGTAGTCATAGGCTCATGTTTCTGTCACTGCTGTTATTGGCTGGCATTTGAATTGATTCTGATTTTGAAAAATGTACTTTACTTTAAAAGAAAGCCTAATATATTACAAATTACAGTAAATGGAATTGCCATTTTGCACAGCATTATGATTATAGACGCCATAAGAAACAGCCCAAGATTACATCTGTTTGAATATGGACAATGCTGTTTAAAGGTCAAATGGATGTTTTGTAGAAAAAACACAAGAAGACAAACAAGTCTAAAATCCAAAACCTAATACCACACTTTAAACCCCAGCTAGAAGTTTACCTTATTATCAGTGATGTACAGGTTACCAGCAAGGTATTAGCACAGAGGTGCTGGATGATATGCACTACGTGTTTGACACTGCTGTCACTCAAATTTGTCCAGTGACTAGAATACTTGAAGAGCATGGCATGTCAAAGAAAGAACTTCCTTATTTTATGTGTTTTAAATAAAATATCCTAAGTATTAAAAAATGGGAAAATAAGATACTAGAAATGCTGCTATTTCTCCCATTCAAATTAAACAGCTCTCGCACTGATAACGACCCTTGATTAAGATGTTTGTTTAGGTCGTCGTGTTTTCCTCTCCAAGGCTTGTTCTTGGGTGTATCAGCACGGATGACAGACATTCCTTCTGGTGTTGGAACAGGGGTTCACCCCCCTAAAAAGATAAATAGAGGTGCGACTCACAAAGATGATGAAGGGTCTGGAGAACCAGGAGGGGCTGGTGGGGCTCAGCCTGGGGAAAAGGAGGATGAGGAGGGAATGTTTTGTGCTCCTTCTGTGCTTTTGATTCCCAAAGGGTTGTTTGCATGGAGTCACAGACTGGTGTGGGTTGGAATGGACGTTAAAAATCATTAAAAAAAAATCATCATGTCCATGGGCAGGGACACCTCCCTGAGAGGAGGATGGACACAGTGCTGTGCTCCAAGGAAAAAAGGGTCAGGGTGAGAGGAAACAGCCTCGGGTTGTGCCAGGGGAGGCTTAGCTTGGGTATTTAGGAAAATTTAATCTCAGAAAGGGTGGTTAAACCTTGGAACAGTGCTGGGATCACCATCCCGGGAGTGTCCAAAAGCGCACCCAGATGTGGGCTTGGGAGGTTTAGTGGTGAACACGGTACTCGGTGATCTTAGAGTGCTTTTTCAGCCTTAAAATCCTTACAGGATTCGTTTCTGATTCTGATCTTTTGGACACGTGCACCCCAGCCTTCCCTAATTAATGTGCAATTCCTAATTAAACCCCTAAAGACGTGCAGGACAGGACCTCGCTCTGCAGCGAGCCACAGCTCGGCTCTGTGAGGCAGAATCTCATTTCCCGTGTCTCTAAACGCGATTTCTCCGTTCCAGCAGCCCCGGGCAGCCCCGGCCCCGCCGCGCTCCCCCGGCACCGGCACCGGAGCCGCGGAGCTCTGTCCCGCCCTGGCGGCCGCCCGCGCCACTGCAGCCGCACCGGGCAGCCGAGGGCACCGGCAGCTGCACGGAACCCGCACCGGGCTGCGCTCCGCCGCTCCCGGGCTGAGGGGCGAAACTGCGGCCGCCCAGGGGAGGCGCCCAGAACGGGACTCGAACCCGCGACCTTAGATCGCGCAGCCGCCGCCCCAACCGGGACTCGAACCCGCGGCCCGTCCTGCCCCCACCCCCGAGCAGCCACGGCGCCGGGTGCGCGCGCCGCCGTGACGTCATCACGCGCCGCGCCGTGACACGTCGGCGGCGGCGGCGGAACCCCGAGCCGGATGT
>JAOTQP010000251.1:1419539-1459047 GCA_026413545.1 Cichladusa arquata
TTTCCAGCATTTCCATTCCCAGTTCCCATTTCCATGCTCTCACCAGCACAACCCAGTTTCCATTCCCAGCACAGCCCAGTTTCCATTCCCTCCCCATTTCCAATTCCCTCACCAGCACAGCCCATTTCCCTATGAATGGCAGGAAGCAAACCCAGGACAAACATCCCCTTCCAGCCCCAGGGCCACTTGAAGCAGCTCCTGACAGTTCTCTGCAAATCTAACAGGGAAGTACAGCAGCTGTGCTTTAATCAGGACAGGAATAAGAGAAAATCCTTGTTTGTGCTTGGAGTGAGCTGCAGGATCTTCCCCCGTCCTCATGTGTGCTCAGCAGCCCCCAGACCCTGCACAGGGACAAGGCAAAGCTGTGCCTGGCCATACTATTGGCATCTTTGGGATGAGGAGAACCTGAGCCAGCTCAGTTCAGCTGAACTCAGACCTTCAAGCCAAGCTCCAAGGAGAAGAGCCCAGAATGTGACCTTGGCAGTTCCTGGGGTTCCTGAGTCTGAGCTAAGCTGCACTGAGGTTTCTGAGGCTGTCTCTCACCTGAGCTGTGTCCTCACACCCTCACTGGGAAGAGGAAAACACTGACCTAAATTCATGTAAAGCTCACAAACCCAAATCCAAAGGCTCCGAGTTGGAAAGGCTGGGAAGTTAAGGTCTGATTTACCAAAGCACACAAGAAAAGGGGCAGGGGGGCAGAGATGTTGGCCTCCTGTTTCTCCAAAATGTTTCCAGGCTGTCCTGGAAGGACCACTTCCACCTTACATCCTCCCCTTGATCCTTCCTTCATCAAGGCCCCTGATTCTGACCATGGCTTGTACCAAATGTCCACTGGAGAGCAAACCCAGAGCTCCAATTCATTCCACAATACTCAAAGATCAGCTGTCAACAATATTAATTATTTAACTCAGAAATGACCCTGGTGAGCCACAAATCCTCTACAAAAGAGAGGATTCAACCCTGAACCAGATGGGGAGTACCACACATCCCAGGGCACAAGGGATTAACAACAGCAGCTTCCAGGGGGAAATGATGGGATCCATGTGGACAACCTCCCTGATGGCCCATGCCAGACTAAGGCTGCTCTGTGCTCCTTACCACTGATCTGAAAAATGGAATTTTAAAGCTTTTTCCATCTTTTTAAGCCTCAAGCTATCTCCATGCACTGAGACATGGAGAGGAACCTCCCTTTAGGAAGGCCTCAAAGCAAGTGAGACTTGGTGGGAAGTACAGACTCAGCTCAGCAGGGTCCCAGGGAACACTAAATCTTTGGGACAGCACGAGCCTCAATTTTCCCATTTTACCCATAAAGTGCAGGCTTAATGTTTCAAAAAGCTGCAGAAGGACAAAAGCTGAGACTAAATCACTGCACAGCTCCCAGCACAGCTTCAGTCAGGGACGTTCTCTGTGCCCCTGACCTGCTGAGCTGTCCCACTTGCCAGCTGCCCCCCATGCATGGCTCACCAGGAGGAGGTGAGGAGGAGCCTGCCCACCCCAGAGCCCCACTCACCATCCAGCTCCTCCACGGAGATGTTGGCCAGCTGCTCGCTGTCGCTGCCTGCCGAGAGCGAGCGGTTCAGGTAATTGCCCTTGTACAACAAGCCAGCTGTCACATGGTGGAATGGCATCTTCTCCCTGCCACAGAAACGGGAAAAGAGAGGGTGGTTGTCGTGATCTGCCTTTGTTTCACGGGAATGGAGCAAAACCTGGCCTGGAGGAGGGGCTGCAGTGGGGTGCGAGAGGGTGGGCTGAGCTCGGACCCAGGGTCTGAGCAGCCTCTGGGTGCTGGAGGGGAGTCAGGGGAGCCAGAGCAGGGGAGCCTTAGGAAAACAGGATTGCCCAATGCTTAGACTTGTTATAAGTGAGAAACAAAGTCTCTGTATTTAGCAAAATTTAGATTGGTTTATTTTATATAGACAGAGCAATGCAGCGCTGGGGAGAACGTGAGGGGACACAGCCCACTCCACGCTCCCACCGAACTTTTTATAGGATGGTTTTCCTTGTAGTAATCAGCAATTGTTATTGTTTTGTTGTAGTAATTCTGCAAGGTAAGCAGTGGTGGTCAAAGAAACTTCCAAACTTCGTGGGACAGCTCTTGGGACAATTGGTCATGTAACCATCTGGTCTGGGTAGATAAAAACAGAAAAAGTGGGAATTCTGATCTTTAGCAGATAGTCTGTGATTGATCACACAAAGGCAGGAAATCTGATTCTGAAAAAAAACCCTTCAGACTATGGAAAACTCTTTTTTTTTTTTTCCTTTACAAACTAGTACACACAATATTCATAATGGGGGGATTTAAACAGAGTGGGTTTAATCATATATTTCCCTTTATCTAGGTCCGTGTTCTTTTCTTATTTTAAGTATTCTGGTTTATACAAACTCCAAAACTTCTGTGATTAACACGAATCATTTATCAATTATCACAAGGGGGAGAACGTGCTGAAGCTTCCACCAGGGATTCCTGTGGATTAAGTGGGTGAGATCCCTGCGCTGAGTCAGCAGTACTGTCATAACAAAGGTGAAACCAAACTGCTCTTCTGCAGTTCAATATAGGGAATATCACACAGCATAGTCAGCAGGCAAAACAGAGACCTGGCAGGGATAGCATTGTAATAATTTTTAAAAATTGGCTTTTTTTTGCTTAGAAGACAAATTGGGTTTCTCAGTAAGAACGTTGTTCCAAGAGTCCTGACTTGCAATCCACGTGCAAATTTTGGAAATTCAGGCCATCACTTATACACACTTAGTGTATTTCAGCCACAGACAGAAACCCCACCTTCCACAGCAGGAATCAGTCAAAAATTCTCTTTTTTTTGCACTTGAAGCAGATTTGATGCAGAGCATGTAACTGACTTCTTTGAGTAAAGTTATTTGCTATTGCCTAAATTGCTGTTAAAGTGTTAACTCAGCTGCACTGAACTTTGGCCATTAACAGTTCCAATTACCTTGGCTTAAAACCCAAACTTTGTGCAGTTAATAAAAAAGGATTAATTATAATTAGAGCTGGTTCACTAAGGTGGTTAAGTTTGATAGGTGGTCTTTTAAAAAAGATTTTCAAATCATTCAAAGTCAGTACTGCAGTAAAAGTGTGTAAATAGGCAAAGGCACTGGAACTTTTGTGTAGTAAAACTTCCCACAGTCTGTGCTCAGCAGCCACTGAAAACAAGAATTTTTAAATTTCATTGACATCTGCCTTTCTTGTATGTATTATTCAGTGCAGATCTGAAAAGCTCAAAACATCAGGAGCTAACTCAGCCTACAGAAATTTGAGTGAAGAAGAGTTCAAATGACCTAGCAACTTAGGAGTACACTAGGTCTGGCCCTAAAAATACAGGATTTAGGTTTTGACATGAGAAATCAGTGTTAAGTATAAGAACACTTAAGTCTTTGTATTTTCAGATTTTTTGCAAAAAAACAGAACAGTTTGCATTGTTTTCAGGATAAAACACACATTCTTTTCTGCAAACTGGGGTTTAAAGTATTTTATGTAGTGCCTCTACATTCAGGATTTTTTGTGCTTCTATTTTTCTTACTTTAATTTAAAGGTGAAAGTTGCAGCATTCCTAACAATAGGCTGAGAAAACTTGTTTAAAACTGGTGATTCAGTTATAATCAACTGTGTCTCAGATCAGATACAAGATTACATTTTCAGACAAGTTTACTGGCCCACGTAGAACCTCTCAGATGATTAATATGTGCATCAGTTAAATCCCTAGAAAAATATCATGTCCTATGCAAGATCTTTCAATTACTGTGCATACAGTTTAATATATGGAAATGTGTAATTGCTCCATATAAGCAGATATAAACATCTGCTTCAGAAAAAGTGAAGTATTGCAGTCAAGAGCATTACTGCTGCAAAAATGCTCCAACCAGTGGCTTTACAGATTAATTCTAAAAATCCCATTGATTTACTATTCTCTTTCAAGCTCTTGCACTGCCATGTTTATATTTCTATGTATTGGCTAAACTTTTTTTTTCATGTCATTAGATTGTATGTGATGCTATTTGATTTTATTTTATTGAAAGTAGAATCCCAGACTCTTTAGCACCAGAGAACTAAAATACTTTTATTGATTAAAAGGCCATATTACTCTGTTCAGTGGTTAGAACAGATAAATGTGTGTTGTGGTTTAACCCCAGCTGGCAAGTAAACACCACACAGCCATTCACTCACCCCCCCCTCACTGAGGGAGGATCAGAAGGACAAAGGTGAGAAAGTTGGTGGTTGAGATAAAAACAGCTTAATAATGGAAAGATGTTTTTAAAAATATTGTAAAGAAAATTAAAAAATAAAAAAAAAACAAAATCAAAAGAGAGTTTGGTCACAAATCCAAAACACCAGCTATTGTGAAGAATTTTAACTCTATCCCAGACACAACCAGTACACTGCTTTTCCATTTTTTTGGGTTTTGTTTGCAGAATAGGGTGAACATAAACATCCCAATTAAGCTACAGTCTGTAATTTGAGAAAGTAATGCTACTAAACATTTTGAATAAATACTTAGTTTAGGAAAAAAAAAAAAAAAAAGCAAAAAAAAAGCCTCTGAAAGGAATAGAAGATGCATGGTTTAATTCCAGAAGAAATTTAGTGTATTTCTAGTTTTGTCTGGACTAGAAGACTGTAATTTCTTTACATGTTTTTTAAATTACTTAAATCCAGTATGTCAGGCTTATGGATAAAAGTTTGCACTGCGAATCTGATTGATTTTAATGCTTTCTCTAGGGTGACCTTCACTCCTAAAGGCTTCAAAGAACTCATTTTAGGCAAAGTAAAGGAAATCAGTTGTTCTGATAAAGTAAAATGGATCCTTGTTCAGTTGGAGTTCAGCTTCAAGCTACCAACGAATGCCATAAGACCTATTACACCCGTCACACTGGCTTCAAGACTAAACAAGATATATCTTCATCTGACCTCCTGCTGCTTCAGCTTAGGACTGGCATAACTCTGTCAGAGAACAACACCATCTGCTTCCACCATGCAAAAATTTACATTGAAAGATTTGAAGACTTACAAAAATCCTGTTGTGATCCCTTTAACATCCACAGAAAACTATCCAAGAAAAACCTGCGAGCAGTTGACTTAGATGATGCAGCTTTTCTGAGTGCCAAGTTTGGAAGACAGTTTGTTCCTGGTTGGAAGCTTTGTCCCAAATGCATGCAGATAATAAATGGAACTGTGGATGTGGAACCTGAGGAGCGACAAAGAAGAAAACTGGATCCTGATGTATGTATATGGATCTGTTTTCCCATCCCCTCTGTTCTCTGCAAGCTGTTAGTGTTCATGTAACTACTGCATGAAGAAATTACTACATAAACTTTTCTCTCATAGAAATAAGAAAGGATGTAGTCTTCTAGATGTGCAGTTTACTGTATTTAAACCTTTATTTTGGAGAACCCTAAAAATCTTCTCTAATTAAATAATATGGTCTCTAAGTTTTGAAAAATTGTGTCTGCTAGGGGGACTGGCTCATAAATTCATGTAAATACCAGACAGCTGCTGGTATTTTAAGCTGTTATTCAAGCTCCTGTGCTTGAAACTGAGCACTGAAAAAGTTGCTCCTAAAGATGTCTCTTCAGTTAAAAACAAAAAGGGAAAAAAAGGCATTTTCTCTTGCAGTTCATTATGAAATGAACCTGCATTGAGGTGAATTAAGTGTACTCTTGTTGTGGTGTCTGGGCTGTGAAGGCCATGGCATTTGGTCAGGGGCAGTGATGCTCAGGTGTGGGAGGAGAGTTCTCCAAGTGCTGAGCTCAGAATGTGGCTGGTGCCTGGCTGGGTGCATTGTTCAGGCTGTGCACAGGGAATCTGCTATGGGCAACCAAAACAGCAAGAGTTTGTCTGTATGCACCCTGAGCAAAGAGGAGTTGCATTCTAGGAGCTGTTCTCAATTCTATGTCTGTATAATTAGGAGGATGATTTGAAAGCATTGATTAAAACTGCTACTACAAAGTTTGTGTTGCTGGGGTCAGTGGCAGGTATAGTTCCCCAGCATAAAGATTTTAAGACTTGTTTCTCCTGGGGAATCATAGAATCATAGGTCAAGAATTCATCTAGGTTGTTACAATATCCTTGACTGGATATTTTCTTAGGAATTAAGATTTGTATTTGTAATTAAGTGACAGTTTCTTTTTCTTCAGGGGCGTACAGCGAAGGCTTTAAAGTCACTCCAGTTTGCTAACCCAGGACGACAGACTGAGTTCACTCCAGAGACCAGTAAAAGGGAAAAAAGAAGGCTGCAAACAAAAATATCAATGTTTAATTCAGACAGGTAACTTGTTAGATGTATTTACATTAACTTTCACATGAAAATAAAATAGCCTTGATGATCAGCCTGTAACATGATATATGTGGGTGTTTATGTGTTTATGGATTTGGTTCTTGGTTTTATGGATGTTGAAGATCACTCTCATTCCTGAGATAAATAGAAGAGAATATAAAATGTTAGCTTACAGCTCATATTTCAGGCAAGCACAAAAAGCTGTTTGTGAGGCACAATACTACACAGACCATAGATGTAGTTATTAATACATGCATCAACTGAGATTCTGATAATAAGATAAATTTGAATATAGTAAGATCAAGTAAGCTACACTTAAAATATTGGTTATTGTCATTCAGTAAACTCAGTAGTTACACTTGGTAAAGAAAAGTGTGCAAGTTAGGACCTTACCTTCCTTTGGAAAAACAAAGTTAATAATACTGGAGAACAACCTTCTAAGGTGACTGATTAAAAAAAAAAAATATTTAGCAAATTATGCAAGAAATATCACATTAATGCATTGCCCCTGCTCTCCAGCTAAGTGTCACTGCACCAGACAGAAACAGACACTAGATATGCTGCTCACCAGGTACACATCCTTCCTTCTCTGTTTCTTCTGCTTACTTTGGGCACAGGGTGGAGATGCAATTAGGGCTGAAAAATGTTATCAAATGCAGCAAGGTATGTATATCTTTGAAATTAGCAGTGATAAAGTGAACACCTGAAGAAAGCAAGCTTCCCTCCACAAATATTAGCAGCTAGCATGGAAATAGAAGCGGATTTACCACGGAGGATGACTGTTGTTTCTCCCTGCACAGGCAGGTGATCCCAGCCAAGAGCAAGGTGTATGACAGCCAGGGCCTGCTGCTGTCCAGTGGCATGGACCTGTGCGACTGCCTGGACGAGGATTGCCTGGGCTGCTTCTACGCCTGCCCCAAGTGCGGCTCCAACAAGTGCGGCACCGAGTGCCGCTGCGACCGCAAGTGGCTCTACGAGCAGATCGAGATCGAGGGCGGGGACATCATCAGGAACAAGCACGTGGGCTAGGTGTGTGCAGGCTGCTCCCTGTCTCTGCCCCTGCTTTGCCAGCACACAGCCCCTTCAGCAGTGCCCTGGGAGCTGCTGGAACTTGGCACCGTCCGCTCTCAGGGTGATTAGGGACACAGCCATACTGCTGTTTTCCCACACTTGAGTACATTGTACTAAGGCTTCTCTGTCATCCAGGTAAGATCTCACTGAACAGCTGTATTCAGGTACAAGATGCTAAATTCTAATGTAAACTATCCTGAGCCACTCACTGTTACAGAATGAACCATCTCCATGTATCCCTCATTTCTCCTTCTCAAATTCAGGATCTCAATCTGTTTTATGTGAAATGCTATGCAAGTTCTCATTGAATTTACATGCAGTATTAGTAAAGCTCTCTTTCTAGTATTACTAGTGAATGCTGTATCTTCTATAGAGTATTGAAGCTACATCTGATCAATCCAGTCCTGTTCACTTTAAAAGGAGTCAAAAGCATTTAGGTGTTCAGATCTCATCCCAGTTACTGGGATTTGAGATCAAGTTATCCTTACGAATTCATAAGAATATTAATTCATATGAATTAATTTAATATTAATTCATATTAAAATACTGAAATTAACCTGTCAAGACAGGTTTCTGTAGAACAAAATTAAAATAATTTTGCTCTGTTATCAGTCTGTAATTGGACTGAACCAGTATTTCAACAGCCTGTTTCAACCTGTTTCAACCCTGTTTTTTTCACTTTACTGGTTTTAAAGGTTTATATGCAGCTGAAATGAACTTGAGTGTCTGTTTCCAAAGGTTATCTAGACTGTTACCAAAAAAGCCCAGATGAATGGGAGGTATCTTTGGTTGATACATTATCTGTCCTCATAATATTAAACTTTTACACTCTCACAAGGGTTATTGAAAAGATTTTTTTAAATGAAGTCTTAGTAACATTTTTTTTCTTTGCATTTTTGTTGTAAATTTTGTTGTGTAAATTTCCTGTTCTGTGATGACTTGGAAGATCTGCATGTTTGTTGGGTTGCATTTTTTCAATAATACTGTTAACTTCTTGAAGACTTACTTGGTAAAGTTGTATAATCTTGCTGTGTGCTCAGCAGATTTTTTTTCTGTTCTGGTGTCAAGAATGTTGCATTGCCAAAATCCAAAGTTATGCTTTGAGTTATGCTGACATCTGCTGGTCCTACTGGAGTATAAGCACTGAGATGCTACATTTTTATTAAATCTGTTGTAAAAATTATCAGACACTTTTTTTTTCTTTTTGGTCAGAGCATTGCCAGTTTTTGTAGTCACTTGTCTCTCACTGTTTCATATCTTATGCAATCTTTTGAATTAGATGAAAATATAAACAGGTAACTTCCAGGAGAGTGAGAGGGGAAAAGCTGGTTGAGTTGTGTCATTTATGTGCATTTATTGTTTTTTATAATTAGACCAGAATTGGCAGTATTCATTGTTAATAAACTTAAAAGGCTTCTGTGTATTACTAAGTTCAGTAGCGTGTTTTTAATACAGTTCCACATGCCCCACAACCATTTTCCTCTTCAAAGACATTGTTACAAGTCAAACTTTACCATCTTGCTAGATTGAAACTGCTTACAGCATGAATTTCACTTTTTGCTGTTTTTATAAACACCACACAAGCTACTTTATCATCTAAAGTGAGTGCCTGTGCCAGAATTGCTCACAACTAAGCCTGCTAAACAGGACAAGGAAACAACTACTTTCCATAAAATCCAAAATTCATAAGCACTTCAAGCTCTGCATGCAGGGACTTTCCTTTTGGTATTAATTGCAAAAATTTGTGCCTTGGCAAAGTTGACATATTCAAGAGCCAAAAATCAATGACAGTAAAAGACTGGTTTAATTGCCACACAACCCTGTGGTCAGGCCAGAGATAGGATGTGCCCCTTTGTGAAGCTGAAAGTTTAAAGTTTAAAAGTTTAAAACTAATTGAGTATCCCTTGGGATTATTTGTGTTAAATACTCAAATAGCAGTATAATGCAGTCAGGTAATTAAAAAGAGAAAGTTTACATTAACTTTTCCCCATTATATTACAATGTATGTTATAACCTTACCCTTAGACACAGCCTGAATTTGGGGCTTTTAAAATCAGTTAAATTCCTTACCTCAGTAACTAACATTTCTGAGTCTCTAAGCATTCAAGGCATCAGAAAGAGCTGGAAGTTGACAGACCTACACAAAAATTGTAGTTTTGTAAATCCAGAAGTCAGAATTAAAGCTTCTAAAGGAGAAGAAGAAAACAGTTAAGGTGACAAATTTTACTTGTTTTAGATCTGTTTTAATGTTCCTTTTAGCCTTTTCTCATAGGCATCACTCAAATTAGCCAGAATGGACCAATAGACAACTGCACAAATGCTTTCACTTAAATCCCATAGTGTCACAGCTCCAGAGATTTAAGTGTGCATCTCTCAGCTGATGTGTGACAAACAGCTACAGTGAGCTGCAGTCAGAATCAAGGCCTTAGAGTTCTCTGTCTCGTGACAAAACACAATTTCCAGTGTTGTTTTCCCCTAAAATTAGAATAACTTGTGTTTGTGTCTCAATAGGTTCAGTTTCAGTGTTTTTTCAGCTGATGTCTCAGTGGAATTTAGGATGTGCTGACATACAGTAGCTTGTCCCTCATGATCCAGGTTTTTTTTCCCCAATGACTCTTCAGCAAACATTCTGAAAGCTTTATTCATCTTTATACTGGTTTCTAACCAGTCAATACCACACTAATGCAATTTTCTTTAAAGGCCCCTTCAGACACTTCTTTCCAACTTCAAATTATATATTCTTTTAAATATAACTGATAGTAGAGGAACAGTTTATTGAAATTAATATATTTGAAGATCATTAATTACAAGCTGCATCTAGTGTTCACCAATGTGGAAACCATAACCAGAGCTACTGTTACTCATTCAGTGCAATTAGATTTCAAATCATCAGCTGTCCTCCAACTTGTATGAAAAATTATTGTAGGAAGGTGTGAACCCTTGCCATTAAACTGTCCAGTTCACTCTTTGACGGAGTTTTGTGCCATTATCCCACTCTGAAATAGGGAATATTCACATATTTCAAGTCCCTCATACCCAGCAGAGGGCATCAGCTTACTGCAAACCTGTCCATGAGTTCCATGGTGCACCTCCAAGAGCTGCATCCCCAGAATTAGGGGATCCCTCAAAGAGGAATCAGTTCATTGACACATTCAGAAATCGAGCACAGGACAGGAGAAGTGTTACCCACAGGCATGAGGTTGCAATATAGCTGACTCAGGTACAAGAGCTGCACTTAAGCTGATTTTCATTTTGGGCTTTGTAAGAGCTTCTCACCCGATCCCCAAACACCTCAGTGATTTCTAGTTCTTTAAAAGGAGAGCAACACTTTTACAGATACATTTGCATTTCACTATGAAAGCTTGGTTTAGATCTGCTGCCTGAGAAATGCAGGCTTGGGTAGCCAAGAAGGCACTCACAGCAGGACCTTGCACTCATTGGCAAAATCAGCCACACACTCCCTGGTTCTCAAACATAACTAAGTGGTGAGAAAATTGCTCTAATTCTTCCCTTCTTCCCTCAGCTTCCTTCAGTAGCCCTTTGCATGTACAAGGCAGCAGGTTAAATCTGGATCATACACTGAATTGCCTTTCTGAGCTCTAGTTAGGACACTATTAACAACTTGTGTCATAAGCTCAGTTCTCTACCTCACCCACAGATGCCAGCATTACCTACCACAACCTCCTGAGAGTGGGTCCATGCCGAGCTCCAGCCTGCAGCCAGAAGGAAAAGCAGCTCTCTTCTATCATCTTCTGATCTTCTCCTTGTTATTCTTCCATTAGTTCTTGCATTTTAGCTGATAGCTCTACTTTTCAATTGAGTGTTTTAGCTGCTGAATTAGTGCCATGAGGTAGACAACATTAGTTAACATATTAAAAAGAATATATGTATATGTACATATGTGTATATATATATATATATTTGTATGTTTGCACCAGCAAGCATCAGCTGTGCAACCTGGGTAAGCTGGTTACCAGGAACATCAGAACTTAAATGCTCAAGGAGAAATCACTGGGAATTCAAAGATCTTACTTCATTCACAGCTTTTAAGGGCTCACAAGTCGTCTGAGAAACATTTTAACATAACTACTTTGCTTAAAGGTAGAAAATAGGATTTTATCAAATTTCAGTAACATAAGTTTTGTTAATCCACTATTTATATTTCTGATTAATTCTGCATTAGAGTGCTTTATAATCCAGGTGTGAATGAGTTTTCTTCTCACTTCATTTTCTATTGTAAGTTTGTAGCACACAATAAAACACTCCCAAAACCCACAAACAACCGAAAACCCACTATCAAACCTCCAAGCTGCTCCTTTCCTTCTGTTTTGTAGCATGCCAGTGCTCTCTCAGCTGCCTTGCTTGCCAGTTTTCAGTCAGATGGGCTGGATCTTGACAGTTGACTTCAATGCTCCTGGAACTTCTCTCTTGACAACCATCTCTTTTTAGTAGTCATTATAATAAGAGTGATTATATTTTGGCTTAGCTTTCATTTGTTATCTTTGTGCTGCTTCCTGGGAGTTTCAGTTCAATCCCTAAGAAGAGAGAAAAATCAGAGATACTTCTCTGTTGAATACACTTGTGCAGGATGCCTAACCTCCAGCAGGCTCCTCATATCAGCACTGGGGGAGCCCCAAATCTCAGCTGCACTGTTCCATGTCTCAGTAGTGAGCTCCTACTAACAGTCCTGGTGACTTGAGTGAATTGGCTCAGAGCAGTGAGGAAGCCAAGCAAAGAGATGCATTCTGCCCAGGTGAAATGTGTCAGGAAAAAATGCTGAAACTGATGGGACTTTGGGCAAAGACACCATTCACCCTCACTGGTTATGTGTGAAACAGCAGGAGAGATTGTGCCCCAGATCTAAGAAGTGGAAAGCAGCTACAGAGTGGACAGTGTACACCTAAAATAAAATTGCCTTCTGTTGTGGGATTCCCAAAATAAAATGCTGGGTAAGCTTTACAGGATTGTTCCCTAAAGATCCAGAGAAGCCTGAAGTGCCCATGATGTGTTATGTGCCAAATGCCTGAATCTGAACTTCAATACTTACACCTTTGGAGTTCAGAATGAGGCTTGGAGATGGGGACATGGCAGCCAGACATGCAGAAGCAAAACAGATTTCTTTTCTTGTGCTTCTTGTTGGATGTGGTCAGTATAAACAACTGGGTAGAAAGCACAGTCATTTATACTAATGACAGTTGGTTGTATCTCCAGACAAAGCCAGACTTTTATTTTTCACAAGAGGTTTTCTATCTGTTGAGTTTGAGGGTTTGGTTTTGCTTTTATCAAAAAGGCCAGAAGGTCAAATTTATCCAGCCTAGTCTGTGCCACCTACCTCTACTTTATGACTCCCCTGTGTTAATTTCTTGTTTGTGAGCTGCTGACTTTTTGAAGCAAAGATTGGGCTGGCTCTGGTTTGGAGCTGATGAGGATGCAGGGCTGCTGTCAGAGGACATCTGTCATAGGAGATGCTGCAGAAAATGTCTGCAGTTTCTTCTGTAGTGGGAGTGGACTGCAACACCCAGCTCTGTGTGAACACTCCATCCTCCAACCCAGACTGGGCTAACATGGTATTCCTTGTTTACCCTCTGAGCACGTCCTGACTCTTTATTTTAAAGGACTGTTTTTGCTCCAGAGTGGCAGAACCTGACTCACTAACATTGTATCTGTAACTTATTTCATTTTTATCTGCATAGTGCTCCAAATGGCCCAAGGCTGATTCAAATCTCAGTAACCTGTGTGCACACGTGTGCTTTTAGAGCTGTAATGTGCAGCTGGGTGGAGCTCCTCTCTCAGAAATACCAGGTGCAAGTGGCATGGGTATGAGTTGCCACTGATCTGCCCAAGAAGGAAGACATAAAAACACTTTTCTGCCTAAGTGTGTGTTCTGCCCCATAGGGTATGAGGAGAGGGGGCCTGCACTCCATTGACTTGTATTGGCCTTAGTAATTATTCCATAGTTAGCTGGAAGGCTGGAAACTTGCATCTTCTGCTTCAATGGAATTTTAAAGGCCCATCCATCACTCAGATACAGCTGGTACCCAGCTCAGTATCAATATTTAGATATCACAATGTGCAACAGTTTCTGGAAGAGCAGAGCTGGAACCCTTTCCCCTTTCACATCTCTTCTTTTCACTGACATCACTCATTTCACAATATTATTTTTCCCACCCAGCACTAGTTGCTGATGCTTCTCACATGTCCAAAATTGCTACTGACATTTCAATTTTGTTTTCTCTTTTCTTTGATAGAATTACAGAGAACACTTATATTTGAATAAAAAACAAATAACACATGCCAGAGTATGCATCAGGGAACATCAAATTGTTTTTTTCCAATTACAACTCTATTTCAAATAGAGTAATGCAATTAAAGGATAATTACTTGAAGTGCAAAGCCAAGGTTATGATCAGAAATGGTTACCCTTTCACTTCAAAGGGCTGTCTGACTAAATAAAACATTCCTGTGGGGCAAGTTACTCTGCATTTCTGCAGGTGTTTAAAAGCAACATGTCTGGCACTACAAGGAGAGTAGGCTCTTACAATATAAACTACCACTTTAGGGAAGGGGATAAGTACAAGTGGCTTTATCACTGATTGATTGTGGCATAAATTCACTTCAGGATAGGATATTAATAGATAATATATTAGTAGTTTTTAATAAGCAGCATCATAACACACTGAAATAGTAATTATGGTAAACTAGCAGCACTTCCTTAGCTGGTGAGCTTAGTTTGAGTTGCCATTGCTTTGACAAACAATCAGCAGCAAGATAAAGGAGCAAAAAGGGAACAGAGAACTAAAACATTACTTTCCTGTGACACGAGCATACATTGCTAACTAGCACAAAGTATTGCCCTCTGTCAGCCCCTGTGTCACTGCAGTACCCTGGGCAATGGGGCTTCTTCCTTCAGCTGCTCAGAGATGGCCAAAGAGGGTCTAAAATAGCTGATAACTATGGGAGGTGTGGGTATAAAGGGGCTTCAAACTTTATTCAGATAAAGTCATGGACTCCCACCCTTCAGAAGTCCAGCACTGCTGGCAAACCCTGCCTTTCTTCAGGAGCCTGGCTGCTGCTGTAATGCTTCAGCGACAGAAATGATTATCAGGCTTTGCCAGTCTCTTTTATTTAAGTGCAGGGAACAAAGCAGCAGTCCTTTATTATTAGCTGCTTTATTGGACTGGTAATAGTGCCTAAAAAGGGTTGGGACTCCAATTTGCTCCACTTGGAACCCCTGTTTGCTGTGAGAGCACATGGGCTCGTTTCCTACAAGGGTTTCAGTGGGACAGGGGCTGAGCCTTGATCCTGTTTTGTTTGTCTTCATCTTTTTTCTGGAGGTGGCTGACAGGCAATGCAAAGTACCTGTTAACTGCATCATGGAGCAAGCCTTATTTCAGCAAATGGCCCAAACCACCTGGGTGAAAATGCAGTGGTTTTGACTGTGCCCACTGGCTTTCCCCTGCCAGGCCCTAGGAAAGGGGTTGCATGGTTTTGTCTTGGGAGGCAGCTGAGCCCCACAGAGCTGCACACCCAAGATAAAACAGAAGGGGTTTAGCCCCTGGTGCTGTTAATCCCCTTGTGCCCTTCTAAGGAGAAGCCAGATGGTGAAACTAAACATACAGAGAATTTGTTTTATAACATTAACATTTTAAACAAATCTAATAAGACTAATAACAATGATGAGAGTAATAATAATTACAGTAATCATAACATGTTTATATTGTTTAAGTGATAAATTGTTTTATTTCTCATGTCGTATTTACATCTAAAACATTTATTTTGCCTGCATCCTACAGTACCTGAGGCAGACAAAAATGCTCCTCTAGGCAAATGGGGAAGAGCAGCAGACCAGGAAAGACTGAGCCCTTTGGAGCAAACAGAAAGTGGAAAAGCAGCTGAGGTAAAGCCTTTACCTCATTCCCTGGAGGTATTTCCCTATCTCAATAACTGGAGGTATAATAAGTAAATAAATGTGTCTTATTTTGCCATGTTGTTGGTGGAGTCCTTTGTCTGTAGAGTACTCAGAAAAAACTTTTGGATTTATCTGGAATGCACAAGGCTATTTTCTGTTAAAGTGTATTAATGGCAGGTTCTGTGCAATTAGTGAAAAGTCAATTCCCATTACTAGTTAACACTATTGAGTATCTGCTTTCTTTAATAAAAACCCATGTCCAGCATAAAGACAATAAATCAATAAGCAGCCACTTTCTAAATCTATTCTGTCTCCTCCAAAACTGCAGAGAGAGTGCTGCCATTTGGAAGTCAGAATGGATTTAGAAGAGATCCCCTGCAACTCCATTTTTCTTTGGAAAAGCCTTTCCTCCTTTCTGAGGGCTGTGTGTGTACTGGTGTTAAAATTTTACATTCATTTAGCAGCACCTCAGCCCGGGTTGGCAGAAATCCTCCATGGAATTAAGGCATCTCTCATGTTTGGATTTCTTTCACTCTGAGGCACTGGCACAGGCTGCCCAGAATGCTCAGCTAAAAATCAGATGGGGAGAAGTGGCAAAGATCTGCTTGGTGCCTTTTCAAGCCTCTATGCACAGGTTTCCTGTGTGATTAACCCTCAAATAAATAAGGAATATTACTTGAAATTAACAAAGAATAACAGGAGGAAAAAACTTGTTTTTCTTGGGTCAGAAAAACGAAAGCTAAACAAGAATTGAGAGGAAATGTGAAAGATTTATTGTTCTGCTCCTGACGTTTCTTTAGTTTACTATTGGTTTTCACTTTCACCATGGATCTGCAAAACCCCAAAGGCTGCTGCTCAAAAGTGAATAAAAGGCAACTAAAAAGGCAGCTGCTGTCATAGCCTTTTTTGCTGTTGTTAACCAGAAGAAAAGGAGGGACTGGGTGGCAGAAGAAGCTAAAGATGGCAAAAGGAAATAAAATGGATTTTCCTTCATTCTTTACAGAGAAGGAAGGAAGTAAAGCTGCTCTGCCTGTTTTAATCATTATTTGCTAAACATACAAGTGATCCAGTTGTTAGTCAGAATGAATGTAGATGAAATTCAGACATAGACAAAGCTTTTTGTAGAAATTTTTTTTTATAGACACATTGGTAGTACTTTTTCCCCAGAAGTATTACATTTTGATTTAGCTGAGGAAAAGGAATTATATTATGTGATGACATAATTGTGACTCACACTTTTTTACAAATACTGAGCAGTAAAAATGGAAGCAAAGTGCAAGCTATCTGTTAGGTAAACATGTTCTTTTAAACTGTTGACTGAATTTGAATAATGAATAAATTGGAGGAAATGGCAATCTGCTTGTGGAAGTCTCAGAAAAATAAAGAAGGGCTAAGCTCAAAAGGTAAATTATTAATGTTGGAATATTCACTTTGCTCCTGTTATTTGTAACATAGGAAATGTGATCTGTGTGTATATGTCATTTTAATATCAACTCAGTTGCCAGCTCAGATCTAAAATAGTGAGACAGATGCAAGTCTATCATTTCCAGAGGAGCATTTTTAATGCAAATGAAATCAATATGGTAAAACATTCTGCCCAAAGAAGAGCTGAAGACTGGGGTTTGGAAGGTTTTATACTCTTCATTTTTTCCACCTGTGGTGGGTCAGACACATGCACGCATGGAAGAGGATGATGACACAAACTTCTGCTTCTGAGTTCAGCACATGCTGGGATCTTATCTGCAGTCAGTTTGATCAAGAGCAACTACAGCACTGTAAACAAGAGTAAAAAAAATCAGATAGTTAGACACAGCTGTGTGCAGCTGCAGGGCCTGAGAGCTGATGAGTGAGAGCTAACAGCATTGGGAGAGTGCTCTTGGGGAAGCCTGCATGTCAGCAGGAATGCTGAACAAACCCTCTTCTCTCCACTTCCAGCCCTTCCTGACTATTCATAAATACAAATCCCTGTTTAGGACCTAAACGGGCCCATGTCAATTGCAATGGAATTTTTCTTGGACATCGAAGGGAAATGGCAGACAGGGTCTCACCTGCTTAAAACAAGGAGGGTACCCCCTAATTTTGGCAGGAAATCCCCTAGAAAGCTGGGGAGATCCCTCAAGGGAGCAGATCCCAGCAGTTCCCTTCTCTGCTCAGTGCATCTGCATCAGAAAGAGAATTCCTGTCAGCAGCCCAGCCTGCCATGCCCCTGGAGCAGCATCCATGGGAACAGGAAAAGTCATCCTTCCTCCAGCTGCTCTGTGTTCTGCCCTCTCAGGGAGGAGCCTGAGCCCTGCTGAGGTCAAGTTCACCCGTGGCTTTTTCAGAGACCTGTGCAGCGTGTGTTGCTCCAGTGTGAATGAATGTAATGCATGGGGAGGGAAATTTGGTGGATCTATCCCTACTCACTAGGTCCCAGGATTTTGGCTTTCAAGAAATGGGGAATCCAGAGCAGTGAGTATAACCATGCACCTTGCCCTGGATGGTTGTTTTAGACCAGTGTCTTAGGAGAGCAGCCCTGTGCTGACAGGCAATAGCATGAGAATAAAATAACCTAAAATAACCCTCACCAGCTTCAGGATCACCTCTCTCAGAGACATACGTAGAACAAATAATAGAGGGAGTTGGCTTTTTGTTTTCAACTTGTGCCAAGTTCACTGGAAGAATCACCTAGGATGCAGGTGATCCATGTAGGAAAATGATATTGTCAGGCAAAATTCAGGTCTTGTTTTCACACCACAGGAGGACAGCAACAGCCAGATAAAAATGCCTCTTTATTTAACTCCAAGGGTGGTGGGCCAGAGGTGAAAACACTGTGGAGTTTGGTCCAGCACCTCTCTTCTTTATAAGGCTGCACATCAGATGTGCAGCCCATGTTGTCTTGGACTGCATCCAGCTTTCACACTGATGTTGCTGAGCTGCCCTGCATAGGGGTATGCTGGGTTCCCAAAGGCTTAGAAGTTTCCTCTCTTATTTTCTGTATTCTGTATTCCCCAGAGGCTGCTTGTTAACAGCACACATCATTGCCAAAAATTAAAACCAAAACAAAAAGGGGAGGGGAGAGGGGAGAGGGGAGGAAGGATGAGGAAACAAGACATACCTGCAGCAGTCCTTGCTGTATATTCCCTCTGTGTCCCACTGACAGTGCCATGCAGAAGGAAAATTGTTCTATCAGTGACTGTGTTAGATTCATGACCCCACCACAACCTTGAATTGGCCTTTAGTTGTCGCTGATGGGAACTGAAGAACAGCTCCTGTCGACATGATTGCTGCTCTCCAATGAATCAGAACACACAGGGCACAGAGCAGCACATTAAACTAGCAACAGAAATATATCACTGTACTTTTATATAGATGTATTGCTTTTGCCCAGGCATATAAATGATTGGGCTATCCACTTATTTTTTTTCCAAGGACTATAAATTAAAAATAAGCTAAGGGTTTGGAAATCATGTTCTCTCTCTTTCCCCCCTCCCCTTCTCTCCCTCTTTTATTTATTTTTTTTTCAAAGCTGGATAGCTATTTTAGGTCTACAGTAAAACATTTTAAAGATAATCTTACTGCCTATGTCTACTTGACCATCCTTTTTTTTCTAAGATAAATCTACCAGTGCAGTTCTTGCTTAGGTAATTTAACACCTCAGTTTGATCAAACTAATTGTATGTATGGATCCCCATGCTACTTCTGCTGCTAATGAACACCTACAAGGCTGCATTTTTTCATTTGGTAAGACAAGTTTCTGAAATGGCAAAATCTATGTGTGCCAGGTGCTGGGGAGATTTCCCCTAACCAATATTTTATAAAGTAAGATTATTTCAATATACTTTGACCAAAGGTCACTTTGACTTGAAAGTTAGTTTGATGCACTGCTGCATAATTCAAGGTAGTGCCTCAAAAATGGAAATGTTTCACCATTGAACTGCATTTAATTTTTTCAACTTTCTCTGCTTGCTGATTGAACCATCTGTTTAAAATACCCCTTTAAATTGGAGGTGATATCACCAGATCTGCAAAAACTGGGACACATTTTGTCCGTTGCACACTTCCAGTTTTTTGCAATTTATCACTTACCAGCTTTGCAGCCAGATGTAGAAGCAATAAGAAAGCTGCTCCCCTTGCATTCCTCCCCCAGCTTAGGGAATTTTATTTTGGATGGAAGGCAGAACAAGAGTCCAGGGATCCATTTTTTGTGGTCTGAGGCCAAGGCAGGCAGGCATCACCGTGTTTTTTCCAGCCCTGGAAACCCTTGTCCAGGTGAGCAGCTCTTGGCTGTGCAAGTAGAACAATGACTACTACAGGGCCAAGTTTTCCTCCAAGAATCTGTGGGACTGAGCTTGCCAGATTGTTTTCTGCTAGTTTTTTTAATGTGCTGTAAAAGACCTTTCCAACTTTACTTTTCTTGGGTTACCTGCTAAAGGAGTTTGGTGGTAACCACATGTCCATGTACTGGATAAAATGGTTTTGCTGGCCACAAGCACATGACCTGGTCGAAGAAAATTAATGGGCTGGTCACAGTTATTTCCCCTCAACAGTCATAAGCACCATGACAGTGTGCCTTCTGTATCTTTCCACCAAGCCTTGGGTGATTGGATCTTTACTCTGTACCGCTTCCTAGCAAAACAAGAAAGGTATAAATCAAAACCTGGCTGCATTATTATATCTTTAAAAGACCAGTAATTTCCAGAGCTTGTGACAGTGTGGGTTCAGGGCCCACAGTTAACCCAGGGCTGGTGGGTGAAGGGCAGCAGCTCCTCTTTGCTGTGTTTTCTCAGGGAATGGAACCACAGCTGTGGATAAAGGACTTATCACCTACACAGAGACCAACGGAGTCTGTCCATGCTGACATTCTTAGGGCAATGGATGCTGATAACCAACCCTCCAGACTTAAAAAAATAATGTCATTTTATGTGAAGAAAAATCTCTCCACAGTAAATGTGCAATTTACCTTGTGGTCTTGGGAAAGCCAAGTAGCTGGGACTTGTTTGCTGAGCTGGGGAATTAGGAAGTTTGGGACGTCTTTCTTTTCTCCTTTTTACAGAATTGTTGTAAGTCTTTATTTTCTAGCAGCTTTAGCATATCCCAATTGTTTAGAAATTAACTTTTAAGCCTGACTGGTGCTAAGTTCTGGACCTAATGGAGTTTCATACCTCAGGAATTGCTTCTGAGCCAGTTTAGGCTGTGAGGATGAGTCTATTTTCATTGCCCTCCTGTCAGGCTCAGAGGAGATCTCCTGCAAGGGCATTTCTCCCTCTCTGTGCCCAGCAGAGAGTGATCCCTTGGAGTGGCAGCTAGAACAGAGGCTAGACAAGATTAAGAGAATAAAGTGGGTATTTATTAAAGGCTTCCATACAGGTACACCTTAAGCAGCCAAAAGCCTGTGTAGCCTGAGGCTACACCCAACATGGACATAAGTCTTCCACAGATATAAATTTGGTCCATTTACACAGCAGGGGTTAATCCTCCAATTACAGTTTCAGGTAATGAAGCCACATTCCCCCAGTTTCCCCCCAATTCACTTTTGTTTATGCTGTTCCTGGCCTGAGGCTGCAGGATATCCATGGGTTACAGGCCCAGAGGGATTGTTTTGTCTGACCAAAATGTGAAGACAGTTTACTACACTTCGTATGGCGTTTAGAGCTGTGCACTAATGCAGTGCAGGATTTGAAAAATATAAAATCTAAAATCCCAAGGCATCAAGGGGAGCAGAGGGGGCAGAGCCACAGCTTGGCTTTTGCTCTTCTCACTAAGATGGGGACTAGCTCAGGTATTTCCCTCTAGAGGAAGGAGACTATAGGGCTGTAAGGCCAGTGAATCTCTGCCAGCTCTGGGGAGGAGCATGCCTGCATGTTGTTTTCTATAAAATACTACATCCCTTTCTAATCTGGTCTAAAAAGGCCAGAAAAAGCTCTTGAGAGCAGCCATGGAAAATGAGGAATGAGACTCTAGAAAATCTCAAAATGGGATAGTGGTAGCCAGTGAGCAGCACAGTGTTCCATGCCCAGAACTGTTTACATCCAAATGTAACTCGAATTTGCTCCTGATCTTAAGGGAGGTGAAGTTTAAGTGATCAACACTTTTGTAAATGCCAGTCCCCAAACTCAGCCAAACTGGAAATACTCCTACCCAACAAGTACCATTGCCACTTGAAGGACACACAGAAAGTCACTTCTGAAAGGTGCTAACTTTTCTGATGATAATGAATTAGTTTTCTGACTCCTGGAATGCTGTGTCAGCCCAGTCAGGAGGTTGTTTATAGCACAGGTCTGGCATTGCTGCTTGCTTATTGATGTTATGAATGTCCAGAATTTTATTTAGGGTTTAGGTTGTCACCAGATGTTGAGATTGTTGGGGGTCAGGGGTGGGTAGTGGGGAAATCTTGCAAAGTCCTCACCTGATCTATTCAACTGTTCCTCCAGCAGCTCATGTGAAGGGGAAGGTTGACAAATTCCTGATATCAAGCCCAGCTGTCAGAACAACACGGGGTAATAGCTGTCCTTGTCACACACTCCAATTAATTCATCAGCATGTCAATGCAGCTGTAATTGATAGACTCCACATTCTGGCTGAGTAATGAATGTCTAAAGCCTTACTAAGTCCATTTCACCTCCTAAGAGACCCTGTAATCTCACCTGAGCTGTCAGTGTTGTGGTGGGGGGCACTTAAAAAAACCCAACAAGCAAAACAACAGTTTCCTGCAAGAGCAAGTAGGAGTTTCATATGAATCTTCATTTCAAAGGTAGAAAAGGATGTGAAAAGAAAGAACAATGCCATAATATTTTGGAGTGACAGCTTTATTGAAATACTGCTTGAAGTCAAATAGAAAATAAATTAGAGGAATTATTTCTCTGAGAGAACCCATGTGTTCTGGAGTCTTCCTGTTAATGAAAAAGTTGCTTTTAGAAGAAAATGTGGCCAATGTCTTGAAGAGTTGTGGAAAAGCTCAGGAGGCTCATGAGCATAATCCTTTGTCTGACTTAGAAATATTTGTTAAGAACTCCTGAAACTACAACAACAAATTGCTATTAGAGTTCTCTGACTACTGTGCTGACTCATCTACTTTCAATGGAGATTTTGGTTTAATAAATGGCTTGAGGTCTTCTGGCTTTAGAGCACAGGTTTTATATTAGACACTCATTTTACCTTAAAAAAAGAAAAAGAAAAAAAGAAAAAAAGCTTTTTTCTTGATCACCACAACACAGGAGTGCATTCCTATAGTGACCCATGGAATGTGTCTCACCCTCTCCCAGCACACTGCACAACTGGGGGTGCTGCAAATGCATCCAGGCTCTTTGCTTTGAGAAATACCTGCTTGCTGGAAAGAGCAGGGGGCCAAGCCTGCTTCTCTGGGGCAGCACAAATCAGGAACAGGAGCCCCAGGGAGGGAACAAAGCCACCTGAGATTTTAATGGATGCTCTGAGAGTCTGAAATAAAAAAAAACAACCAAAAAAAACCCATGTCTTCTAAGATAATTTAGGAGAGCTTTTATGGGGAGGGACTGCTGCATTGGCTCTTTATGCAGCTCAGGAGATGATTGAGGGACATTACAACCACTGGCAATGATGAGAAAAGCAGATGGAAAAGGACCAGCAATGCTGGTAGCTCTGCTTTTCTGCTTCCTAGGATTTATGTACTTAGGGATGAATTTAATACTTGGTGATCAAAAGAGTTCAAATAGTGGTTGTATTAATGATTTCAGCATAACCTCTAAATCCCAGGATGGCAGTAGAAATCTTCAGTTTGGTCTTAATCTCCTGGCGTTTTTTATTAAGAGCAAAATTAAGTGCTGTTGCCTTATGACAAAGCCTCTTACAGAAGTGTGAACTCTGGCACTGCCACCACAGTGAGTGCACACTCTGTGCCCTGGTCTCAAGCCCTAATCACACCAGTCAGTCCTTTCCCAAAAAATGAATTACTGGAGGATAATACCCTCTTTGCTATTTTTTTCCCCTGCTATTTGGTTAATTCCTACCTGGTCTTTAAAGTCTTTGGCTCTGACTGTGCAGAATGATGCACATTATTGCCTACATTTGTTACAGTGCATTGCTGTGTTATACACTGAGCCCCTGCCAACTGCTTTGGTCCTAAATTAGCACTCTTCCTTCCTGTTTTCTCAATAAATGTTTGGTACCCATTAAAGATACCTGCAGGGCTCCCAGCTCACACAAGTATTATGCATCTTGCAGCAAAATCTACCTTGCTTTGGAGTTCAGCTCACCTGTGTTTTGTGGCCAAAGAAATATTAATGTGCCTCAAGGTAATATGGGAATCATCTCACCATTACTCTTCTTCCCTTCCTCCCACACACTCCCTGAAGTATATTGATCTTCGATGTGCTTGCTTTCTTGAGCCAATTTGAAGACAAAGTGTCTGAATCAGGGATGGAAATAAGTGATATTTGAAGCTGTTCTCAAACCTTAAGACAGTTTATTCTGGCTTTGCTATGTGAGTCACAAAGACTACTCAGTTTCTCAGTTAGGGGTAGTGTTATCTGCTAATTAAAGTCATTAAAAGGTAATGACATCCCCAAAGATGAAGGCTGCCAGCTCTAGTCTTTATTTTGAAGTTATAAAATATGGCAAGATCTGATCCCAAGGGCCTTGAATGAAGGGATTTGGGTGTTGACAATTCTATTGTACTCCCCCCCCCAGTTGCAGGGGGGCTGATAAGGACCCTGCTATTGCAGAATTGGGGGCCAATTCAGAAGTCAGATAGAATAATTTCTGCAGTTCATACTTTCTTCTCCTTCCTTACATGAGGGACCCCAGATCTCACAATATTGGTTGTGATGTAGGTGACAAATGCTGAGGACAGCATTTAATAACCTCCTCTTCAGGCTGTGCTCACTCCAACAAAGTCCCTCCATAGTGCAGGACTTGTGCTTGCTCTTGCTGGATTTTGTCAGGTTCCCATTCCCTTCTCCAGTCTGCTCCTGTCCCTCAAAACACTCCAAGATCTTTGGAACAAAAATGAAATGCTAATGTTATTTTAACGTTCCCACATACGATGTGAGGAAGGCAAGATGTTACACTGACAGCTCCTACTGATTAAAATGCATCTAGGATACATCCAGAGGAAAAAAAAATGGGAGGAGGACACAGTGACAGCATCTCCATGCTCCCCCACTTCCCTGACCTCAGGTTAGTTGAGTCCCTGTTTGTATAAGATACATGGCAATAATATCTGGATGTTGTGGCCTTCAGTGAATGCAAGGTTTAAGATGTGAGGGGAAGACATTCATAAATTCTCTGTGATGGGTGGCTGGCAGTTTCATTTGAGTACTTTCTGCTACAGATGTTTAACATTTTTTTCCAAGGTGTCGAGGTCTAACCCCAGCTGGCAGCTAAGCCCCATGCAGCCTCTCAGTTATTCCCCTGGAGGGATGGGGGAGAGAATGGGAAGGGGGAAAGTGAGGTAAAGACAGTTTAATAAGGAAAGCAAAACCACACATGTGAGCAAAGCAAAGCAAGGAATTCGCTCCCCATTTCCCATGGGCAGGCAGGTGCTCAGCCATCCCCAGGAAAGCAGGGTCCAGCTCCCATAATGGTATCTTGGGAAGACAAATGCTGTCACTGAATCCTCCCCACACAATGGGGAAGCCTAATAAAGCAGCTGCTCTATTAGGAGATAAGTTTTGTGGAGAATAGCACAAACATGCAGAATCCCCTAATCTTAGACTTTATTAGCCCAGATAATAGGCTTTGGTAGTGACAACAATGGGCTGAAATGCAGAATTGGCTTGGCTCCTGCAGCACCTGCCACATCAGTCAGTCACAAGCCACACAAAAAGGTGGCTGTGTGGGACCAGCCAGCTCCGAGTTGTGTTGGTTTATTTTGAAAAGGCCAGGGAAAGCTGGGCACGCTCTCTTTGCAGATTTAAGCGTGCACTCTGAACCTGCCGGGGGGGAAAGGCTAACAGGATATGAAAGCCTGCTTTCTTTACCTCCAAGGATTGCAGCAAGGCTTCTTTGTGCACTCAAGCTCACTTGAAAGACTAGGGCATGTTATTCCTACTCTGAATTAGGTCGAGTTTCCCAATATTCAACCAGCAATCAGAAAGGGAAAATCTATTAAATCTGTTTGTAAAACCTTTATCTGTGTCCTTTGCAGCATTTCTGACATTAAACACATTTAGTTATCTGAGGCACAACTTGAAAGAAGTATCTCATATTCTCCTTTAGTGAAAAAACTGGATCCACAAAGCTCAATGCACACGTGCAGGGGCCATGCTTGTAAATGAGAGGAACAGAGAGTTTTCAAATGGAAAGGCATTTTACTTTGTAAATGGCCTTGTCCTTATTTATTTTTCAGGCTGCTTTTTAAGTTAAGTTTTTTTCCATAGTTCTGTGATCAAAACAGGAGGGGAAAAAATAATCTACTGACCACAAACTATATTTAGAAATGTTTCGGTATGACTACATTGATTAATGGAATAACAACAACGTGAAAGCGTGATTTTTAAATCATGAGACATAAAAGAAGTTCTAACAAAATTTTGTGCCAGTTGTTTCAACTTTGCTGGGCTACAAGAAGTGTAACAAGCTCTCAGTGAAAGGACCTGATTTAGGGAGGGGGTGTTTATACATGTGCTGGTTTTGGCTGGGATAGAGGTAATTTTCTCCACAGTAGCTGATGTGGGGCTGTGTTTTGGAAACAAGGTTGATAATACAGGGATGTTTTCCTTCCTGCTGAGCAGCACTTAGAGTGTCACGGCCCTTTCTGCCTCTCACCCCAGCCCAACAGCAATTAAACTGCACAAGGAGTGCAGAGAGGACACAGACAGAACAGCTGACCCCAGCTGACCCCAGGGATATTCCAGACCATCATGCTCACATCCAGAGCTGGGAGAAGAAAGAGGGAAGGGGGGTGATGGTGTTTGTCTTCCCAAGTAACCCTGACATGTGATGGAGCTCTCCTGGGGATGGCTGAGCACCTTTAATGTCCAGCATTGCATTATTTCCTCTGAAGAAAATGTGAGTGGGGACATAAAAAGCAGTAAATTGAAACCAGCAGTGTATTTTGACTCGAACAATTATAAACAGAGAATGAACAGGGGGTGCACTGAAACCTGCATCATGCTCTGCATGTCTCTGAAGACAGAAGTCAGAGCTGAGGCAGCAGTGAGCACCCCAGCAGCCTGCCAGCTGCATGGAGTGAGTGCTGGGAAAGCATCCTGCCCTGGGTTACAGTGTAAAGATGTGCCAAAAAATGTGTATTCTATCACCATCTACTGAAACCACGTGGGGCAGTGACCCTTATCTCTATGGGAGATATCCTCTGCTAATGGGCCATGTCTTAAAACCCAGGTGGGGCAGTGTTCTTTATCTTTCTCATGACCCATCCTCCCTCCAGGAGATATCTCCTGTTAATGGGCCATGGACTCCCAGTGCATGACTGATAAAATTACATCATCCCACTGGGAGATGCTCCAGTCAGGGGGAGGAGCCAAGCCTTTCCTACCCAGATAAAAACTGAGATTTGGAACACCAAGACAGCCCTTACCCACTGGTTTCCAGAGGACAAGAGCTTCCAGACCTTTCTACAGGATCCCTGCTTCAACAAGAGCACTGCATCTGGACTGCTACCACCACCCTGACTAGCAGGTGTCAGGTTGTATTCTGACTCTGGCAGTGGTTTTTCTTTTGTACTATTGCATGTATTTTATTTTTTCTCTTTGTTTTTCCTCTTATTAAATTGTATTTCTGACTTGGAGTCTCTCACTGGTTTTGCTTTCAAACCTTTACACATCCTCATGGCAGAGCAGATGCCATCATCAACCTGGCTGGGAGACTATGAAACCCGAGAGACGAGCTGAACAGCAGCTCAGCCAAGCTTTAGAAGAAACAGTTTTGAGCCTGATTTCCCTCAGCCCTCTGGTCCAGGTGATTCAAGGGCTGAGCATTTTGGATGAGACAACCTCCCTCCTTAGGCAGCTCCACTTCTTCTGGCAGACATGACCAAGACACCCCAGCTTACTCAGCAGTGCCACATTGATTTCTGCAGTCTCTGCTTCCCTCAGGAATTGACTGCACCAGATCAAATTAAGAACAATCCCAGCATTTAATGGGGCTCCTGCAATACGATGAAGTTTGATTGCTTGAAGTTCATGATAATTATTTATGCTGACAGCACCCTCATAGACAATAAAGCCTGGCCCTTTCCTCAAGGCCTCCGTCTCTTCATCAGGGAATTATTTTAATCCTGCTGTGCTTACCTGATACACTTCTTATTACTAAATATGAGAATAATGATCAGAGAACAACATGTATTATATTTCCACCAAAAGTGGTATCAAAACTCTTATTTTGGTTCTGTTCTCACTTACCAAGTAAAACCCACGTGCCTCACCAGTACCAGCAGCTTACCTGCAGTTTGGAGGTTAACAGAAGAACTTTGCTCATTTGCAGATGCACAGGACTTACAAAATCCACCTGTGATAAAAACTGTAGCATTTTTATAATGTCTGAGAGGTGTGCCCTGAGGATTGCCTATAACCACCACTCTGAGTTAATAAACAGGTTTATCTATGAGCAGGTATTTTCATGAGTGACAGAGAGGCTGAAAATAAATCTCTTTAAACTTCTTGAGCTCTGTTATTAAAAATCCTCGTGGCTGGGTGTAATGAAAAAAGTCCTCAAAGTCTGTGTGTGTGTTTGTGGGTATGCCACAAAACCAGCTGTCCTAGAACCTGAGGGTGTTTGTCAATGCACAAAACATCAGCAGGTTTTCATTTGTGGTATGTATGCACACACATATAAAAGTGAAAACAGGATGTTGTATTTATACACATATAAAATTACACAGGTGTAAAATAGCCCTCCACTTGCTGCTGCTATAAATAGAGCAGTGTAACTCCTCAACCCTCAAAAAAAAAAAAAAAAAAAAGGCAAAAAAAGATAAGGCAATTTTCTGATTAATGATGTGTGGTTGGTTTTCTTTTTAACTTTCCCCCTCAAACAACAGTTACATCCATCCTACTATTCTCTGGAACACGACTGTTAAAACAGAACACATTTTGGGACAGCCCGACACGAATGCTGTTTTTCTGTGGCAGGGAGAAAAGCAGTATGTGGCTTTCCCACCAGGAATGTAGCACTTACCTGTGGTGGAGAGGACACGGACAGGGCTCTGACACAGCCTCAGAAAATGGTCCTTGTGGATCCTTTGAGCAGCCAGCCCAGCATCCCTGCTGTGTCCATCCCACTCCTCCCAGTGCAGGTTCCTCTCTTTATGAATTCTTGGTATTAGAGTGCTCAGATGCAGGAACAGCTGCCTTGCATTACACGGTGATTCTCCAGCCAAGGGACTGAGTAGAAAAATCAGTCTCTTTAGTCATGTAAATGTAAAAGTCATGGCACTGAAGGAAAGTTAGAAAACACTGAAATGAAGCTGCATGGAGGCAGCAGAGGTTCCCCGTGGCAGTTCTTGCTCTCATCAGCAGTGACACACAGCCAGTTCACTGCCCACCCCTTCAGCTGGACAGGGAAGGAGCAGCTGATCAAGGGGGAAAAGCACATTTGAGGAGTTCCCTTAGATGGCCATGTTTATGTCTTGCTTTGGCTTTCATTTGCTCTTTGTCACATCTCAGCTCATCCCTTTTAGACTGTGTGTCAAAACAGATCTTGTCTCGGTGGACTGCTCTGAAACTAATGATACCTTGGCTTGTTCAATACCCCTGAGGGGCCAGCCAAAAGGAGACTGGAGCTGCCCCCAGTAATGTCAGGGTTTGCATTTTGGTGGGGGGGGGGGAATTGGCTACTTGGAGCAGAGGAGGGATTTTTCAACAGCATGGCTTGATGCAATGAAAGAAAAGGGCTTAAACCTGCTCCTCATTTGAAAAAAAAAAATAAAATAAATAAAGCAAGGAGGCAGGGAGGGCAAGAAGGGAGATGCTCTGTTTCTTTAAGGGAGAGAGTCTGTGTCAGCCCCTCTGCTGAGCAGTTCATGCCATTCACTGCCCTGCTCTGAGCTTCTCAATGATACTGAACTCCAGGTGACCCTCACAGACAGTAATTGCTTTAGCATAGACTTGACAACAACAGCAAAAACCTCTCTAAAAATAGGCAAAGCTTAAAATAAATTTCAGCTCTGGAGAGCTGCTCATATGAGGAATCCAGTGCATCACCTGTATTTTCCAGCTGGAAAAAATGACAGTTTTCAAGGGATTTCCAGTGCCTCCTGCTCCAGTGTCTAACCTGGCAGGGAGTCAGCCAGGAAAAACAGCAGGTGGCCTTGAGGGGAGCCTCATGGAATAGCTCCAGGCCAGCATCCCTGCTCATTTACCCCAACAGCTACGTTATTTAAAGGTGGGATTTAGAGAAAACCAAATTTAATTGCAGTGCCTGGGACAAATGTCTTTCCTTGCTTTGTAGCTGTAACATAGTTAATTTAAAATGGCAAAATTTTAAAATTTAAAACCTGGCAATAAATAGTACCTAAAAGCCATTCATCAAAAATGCATTTAGTCACCCTTATGTTGGGAGAATGAAACAACTCTCTGCCCCTCAGCAGGAAAAGGGGAAATTTCAGCTGGAAGTGCTGTAGGAATTGTTTGTTCTCAGAGGTGCCCACAGGACATACACAGAGCAGAGCATGTCTGCAATTCCAGACTTTAGAGCATTTCCAATTGTAACAAACCACCTGCAAATTAGCCCTGATCCTGCAGAGGTTTAAAGAGGTGTATTTGCCTTGCTGCTACACTGAATCTGGGGTGCAAACTTTCAGTAAATTCAGTAGAAAATAACCCTTCCTTCGACAGGGAAGAAGAAAGTGTTTTACTTGAAGAGAATGGAGTTTCCTCTTTCTAGCCCACACAGTGGTGGCATACACAGGATGGATTTTGATTTGATGAGTAATGAAGAATAGAACCAAATGATTTTTCCCTGGCTCTTTCTAAAGATATTTATCTCAGTTTTTCAGGCTGACTTTCTGCAGGCAGCAGTCTCACAATAAGAACTACTGAGAGTCAGAATGCTCCTGCCCACCTGGCATAGCCTCCCCTTGCTCATGTTTTAGTGGATGTATGATAGGAAAAGGCTGTCAGGATATTGGAGAAGAACCACAAACATGGAATTGTACATGGCTATCAGTGAGTAATCCAGGCTCCTGTGTTTTATCCTCTTAGGAAGACTTCAAGTATTCCAAGAAAAGAAGATGCAACAAGTTTCAATCCCCTACAGCAAACATACAGAAAATAAGTGTTTCAAACTTTAAATACCAGTGGGTTCCAGGATGTGTTATGTGAGGCAAGAGGAGACATAATTTCCCTGCATATAATTGCCTCTAAACTGGTTTCTTTATCTTTTCCCTTCCCCTCACCAATAAAAGCCAGGGTCAGATCCCAAATGTAAACTGAAATACTCACCTGAGAGCAAATATTCAGATCTTCCAGGCAATTTCAAGCAGCACTTTCCTCCATGACAAATGAAAATTCTGAATTTTGAAAAACATATATATGGAGTCTACATCATTTGCTTGTTTTCTAAATAAATACACTTCTGCTCTATCATCACTAATGAGGTCAGTTTGGTCCAACAATTTTGGATGAGACACTGCAGTGGACTTGCTGCTGGCTTTTTGTTAAATGCCCGCATTTTAGAAAAAAGTTGTCTATATCAGCTTGCTAAATAACAAAACTTGTGAAATTGTTTATTTTAGTCATCATTTGGATTAGTAGTAATTATGCCTGTAATAGTAAAATGAGATTTTAATGCTGATTAATGAAACTGCTAAATTGTCAAGACTGCTAGTCACAGTTATCAGTCTCTGGAGACTGTGCCCTAAAACAGTTGTCATCTGTAATATGGCTTCTTTTGTAGCACCAGATGTGAAACATATGGTGACCTACTACAATAGGGATGAGCTGCAAGTCCATGGAGGCTGAATTATATTGGACAAACTACCCAAATGAAAAAATAATGTCCAGTGATCATTATGGGATCACAGCAACTTTCTAGAGGGTGAGGGATGACAAAGGACTTGGGAAACTGCCTGACTCAGGTAATCATTCCTGTAATTCTGATATTCTTTATGTTTATTTGTATCCTGGAGGAAAGCTGTGCTGCTGTGAATGCAAACACACTCTAAAACATATTGCTACTGCTTGTTCTCTTTTCAGTTTTGCTCCTGCCACTTTGCATTACTCCTCATATGATTCCATCATTTTATGAACAGTTTAACCTATTTACTCACATGTAAATGGACAGTGGTTGAAGATTAGAGAGGCTTCATTTGCCATGAAGAGCTACTACCTTTTCTCAAAGGGGACAGAACCAGCTGACCTGGATGGCAGGTCAGGTACACCATACTGCAGATGTGTGTCAGATTACCAGTCAATCTATGTGTGGAGTAACAAATACTCCACAGCATGTACACAAACTGATTTTTAGAGGCCAGGGAAGTTTACACAGCTATTTCAGTGACTAAACACACAAGTCAACATGCAGGATGATTCAGATGATTCATAGGCACATGCACAGTCCTTCACAGTAATTTCTAAAATCAGTGCTGTAATTGCTGAGGGTCAAGATGTTCTTGTTTGAATGTGTGCTTGGAGGAAGGGAGTAAACTTCGTGTTACCTACTAGACACACTTCCAGCATTTCTTCCATTGCCCTGTTCTTGGCTTTAGGATTGTTCTGTCCCATAGAGGTGTTCTTACAACTTGTCAGGTCTCACTGTTTTGTATGTGCTTCCATAGCAGCCAGCCCTGCATCCCTAACACACAGGAGCAGCATCACCAACTTCACAAAATCAGATCCCTAGAAATGCTGAAACTTCATCTTACAATCCTGTAACCATGCAAGGCTGATTTACTGCAGCAGAAGGCCTCTTCAAATCGTCTGGCAACAGAAACTGAGGTATTTTTATTATATGGCCAAGCTTTCTGTGACAAATAGTGCTACCACAGCTTAATTGGCATTTATACAAATATTCTGGTCTGTAAATGATACCAGTGGAAGCCAGACCTACAGCTGGGGCTGTCTGCATATGGTTACCACACTCTGGATGGATAATTTGTTCCTTGGAAAAGTCTGTTTTCATAGTAACGTGGTTACAAAGCAGCCTCTCAAGTGCCACTGTGTCAGGAAAGCACATCACAGACAGAAGGTAATGACTGCTGACACCAGACCAGCTTTCCTCTTGTTCCATATAAAAGCCAGCAAACTCTAAATCATCAGTGCAGCCATGCCGTGTACCTGCCCCCATTGTTCAGGCTTGGCTTTAAGCTGGGAACAAAATCTATCAAAATGCAGTTTCAGGAAAAAAAAAAAAAATTACTGTGTGACATGTGCAAGTCCAACTGGCTGGTCTGAAAAAAGGAAACTGGGATTAAGATTTCAACAAAGAGCACTTCCTACTAAGGAATAGTGGCTTGGGAACTACTTCACACACACAGAAAGAAACCCTCCAATGCTCCACCTCCCCTCTCCAAACAAAAGAAAATCTGGGGTGGGACAGTCTTGGAATTGTTCCTGCCCTGGCATTTTGGCACACACCCCTAAGAAGGAAGATTATGGTAAACAAGTAATGAAATACTGTTTGTCTAAGATTTGCCAATTGTGTATTTTAGCCTGGAAATCCAGTTTGTCTCTCAAATGCCCTTTCTGTTATCTATTGGTCATCATTGCTTCAAATGATAGTTTTAATGTGGAATCTTTCCTGAGCTTTTAAATTATTTTGTTTCTCCAAATTAGGATTAGAAAACTGGTTCATTCTCATTGTGTGATCTTTCTAAATACAAAGTTGTGAGGAACTGAACAGCAGCAAAAAGGCAGATCAGAAAATAAGGATTCCATCCTCAGTTTGGCTAGGGACCACTGGTGTAACTGTGGCTAATCAACTTGATTTTCCTCCCACAGCTGCTCTAACAGTAAAAATAGCACAGTTATTGGCTCTTTGGTTTCCCTGATTCTTATTTGACTCGAGCTTCACAGTAAAGGGGCTCTCTGACCATGTTTGACAAGGAACACCAAGCCAGGAAAGTCTCTGTGCTCCTGGAGTGTAGCTGAGAGTCCCAGCTTTTATTCACATAGCTGACAGTTTGCTGTAGGGCATTAGACTAAGAAAAGTAAATTTTATCTCTTGACTATCCCCTCTGCTAAAGTCTGTCTGGTACCTACAGCAGCCCCAGAGAAATCTTAGAACAGGTAAGATTTTTTTTATAAGGCACGCTAAAAAACCAGAATTTTTTAAATGTACTTCCAGATACAACAAGTGGTGGGATGTTCAAGAGTAACATCTTACTGGCAGCATAAACACAGCTGAAAGTCTGACCTCAATTTGATAACAGAAACACAAATCACAAATAAAAATAAACCACCTGAATTTCATTTTAAGCTGATACATCTCTTGGATTTCTAAGTTTGATATCGAATATAATTGATTAAGAGTAAATCTATGTATTTTGTAGTTTCAACTCTGCAGAAAATTCAATAGCACTTTGTGCAAGAAGTTGTTCTGTTGATTAGCAGACCTTAATCAATACAATTTAGCTCCTCTTAGGAGCTGCCCCTCTCCCAGCCAGAGCTGGGATTGAGCCTTGCAGTGTCAATATGATGCTCAAACATGCTGTCTCCAGAATTCTCCAGATACCTCCCAGCACAAATCCAATAACAATGTGGTGCTACTGAGCTACAGAGCTGCAGTTTGTATCTCACAGTAATGCAGGTTTTGTACCTGCTTCAGCCCTCTTAAAGAACCTATGAGAGTGCTCATAAAAAAGTTTTCATTCTTACTCCAATTGCAGTAACTCACCAGAAAAGAAAATATTTTGCTGCAGTTGGTACACAACAGTGAATGTTGAAAATGCTTGAGCACAGCATGCAAAACCCCTGAAATTTGTGGTGGTGCTCCTTTGGTAACTGAGGGCCCTTGGCAACAGACTGACACTTCTGAGACACTTCAGTAGTAATGGTAATAAAAATACATCTTAATGCAATTTGAGGAAGACAAAATCTTTTATTTTATACTTTTAAGTCTATAATTTCTAGTCTAATTTTTGGAATATGTTGCTGTTTATCTAAACTCCTTGGACTTAAGCAGTCCCAACTCCTCAGCTCATAAATCCGACAAGTCCTACTGTACCACTGACATCCACCTAAAGAAGAACTACAAACAGTGGTTTGAGGAGGTGAATGTGGGCTGTTCATTCAGTTATCCCAAACTCAGGTACAGGCTTTTGTCACACCCCCTTTCATGAATGTAAACCTTCACAAAATAAGTGACTGAACTGTGTAGTAAGAATCACAGAGAAATGAAAGACTCCTCTGATTCTATTCCATAATCAACCAGAAGTAAATTGAGCCTGAGGAAAAGAAGAGGTAAAACAAAATGAGATGTATCCTTATAGCCACATCCTAATAGAATGATTACAGCACTGGCTGGCTCCTGGCAGAGGTGGAGGGACAGAAAGGGATAACTAGATGGGGAAAAAACAAATCAATATGGATCACTGAAAACTGATTTAGAGCACTAAGCTCACTCAGACTTCTCTTGCATTTTCTCTTGATTAGGCTGGCAGGAATGGAAGATGAAAATGTTAAAACCTGACTTTAGTCTTCCATGCTGCACTTAGGCTGCACCCTGGTGTTAGAGTCCCTTTCCTTGGTTTCTGCAGATCAGGCAGAGCTCTGACAGCTGGAACCTGCCCACAGGGCTGCAGAGGGTGTCCTCTGGCAGCTGGCATCCCTGTCCCAGCCTGACCATAACATGACTTTATTTGAGTACCTCAAGTAAATTAGCTGATGATAGTGCTCAACAGCCTGGCTATAGCAAATCAGGAATCTGCAAGGAAGTTAGGATTAGTATAAAGGAAAGAAAATACACTTGTTTTTACAATGCATTTCTCTTTCCATTAAGAAGTTATGATGCTAGGCAAAGAAAAATCAGAATCCCTGCCTGCCTATAACTGCTAGAGAATATTAAGTTGAAAAAAAGAAGGGAGGGTGGGGAGAGAAGGGGTGAAAAAAAATTCCAGAAATATAATTTGAACATATGTGGTCAAAAAGTAAGGTCTCAAAGCAGGGTCAATATAACACAGAATGGAAGGATACACAGCTTGGAACTTTCCCTGTGACTTAAATTACAGATAGTTTCCAAGAGTTTCCTTAATAAAATTTGTCTAAGGAGAAAATATTGGTGTCAGTGAGGGGAAAAACTCTGATTCACGGAAAATGGAAAAGAGAAAAGCAGCTTAAACCAGGAGTCAGCCATCAATCCATTGCTTAGACACAGTCTTGGCAAAACCCATTCTCCTGGTAGAACTTGCCTGGAGCAGAGCAGATTGATTTGACAGTCTCTTAGCCTAATAAATGCCTGACCCCGAGGTCTGCTGAATTCACTAAATACACTATGCAGAGAGAATTGGGAACCAATCACCTCTGGGGAGCATCCTGCTCCACAGCCCTCCCCTGCTGGCCTTGACTGCTCTCAGCCCTATGGAGATGAGGAGATGGAAGCTGCTCTCACAAGGAGAAAGGTTAATCGACTGCACTGCTGTTAATCAATCACTTGGAGAGATGCAGCACTTACAATAGGTGGGCCCCTCTCCCTGCCAAGAGGGCCTTGCATCTTAACCAAGGACCATCTCTCCTCCAGCTTGAAGGATGAGTAACAGACAGAAACACAACCCAGGGAGATGCCAGGTGTCTGATCTGGAGCCAGCTGAAGTCAACAGAGAGACTCCTGGTGAGCGCAATAGGCTTGGGCCAGACCCCAAAGGAAGACTTATTACCCAAGGTTTATTCTGCATGCATGTATCAAGCTACTTTTAGTAGTGAAAGATCCTTGAAAAAAAGCAGATTCATCACACACTTTTGCCTCCCTGTGAAATCAAACTTCTACAAACCATACTGTGTCCCAGTTACCCTGGCTTGTGTCCAGAAGAGGAAAATTACCTGCCTGTGACAGCACAGACAGACACCTATACACTTCAAAATCTCTAAGGAGCATGAAAAGAAAAAAAAAAAAAAGCCAAACTGCAAATATTTTCCTGGCCTTTTTGTAATTGCTGCTAGCCAAAATGAGAACTTCCTCAGAAGAAGAAAATTAGATCTATTTCTGAAAGAAAGAAAACTGAAGGAGTAAAAGTTAAAATACCCTGGCACGGAGAAGAAGCTCAGTGCTGAACCACCAGCAAGGTGAAGCTGACAGAGCCTGAGGGAAAAAAATACCAGGAGAAAACCCAGGGTTAGAAAGCAGCCCTGAAGACTTCTGTAAATTAACAGCTTCATTTAGCACCAGCATCAACTGATGAGAAAGAAGTGACTGTCCCTGATGCATCTAAATGGAAGGAGAAAGTCTTATCCTCATTACAAATCCAGTGCATCCCAGTGCAGAACCACTTAGTAACACACCTGCTGCCCCACCCAGCCAAAAAAGCCCCATGGCAAAGAGCTGAAACCAAGACCCACACCTTTAGGACATCTATCCACAGGTACCAGTTTAGAGTTTATCACAGAGGTTGCTACAGATTTGCTCCTTCACAGCACTGCTCCTGGTCTGTTCCCACTACCAGTCCTACCCAAGGCAGGCTCCTGGATGAACTTCCACTGCCATCCACTCATTTTGCTGCCAGAAGTCTGCTCAAATCCTGGAATGAAGCTGTTGGCTTGGAATTTTTGCTTTTGGAATAGCCCAGTTTTTATTAAGAGGCAGAGACAGGACAGCCTGGTGCCATGGACCATACCTGCTATAGCTAATGAAGAAGTGCCAGGTTCTCCAGAAGGCTGGAGGGCAACACAGACACAGTGGCTATTCTCTGCTCATCTGAAAGTTCATGGCACCACAGAGCATCTGAGGCTATGGGTATTTCCTCCTTATGCAGTGACAACAGACCAGTGAAACAGAATAATCTAAGGTGTGCCACATACATGATTTCTATGTGCCCCAAGAATTGCTTTTCTCCAAAGACAGAAATCTCAAAAGTTCTTTGCCAGTAGACAGCTGTGGTTGTCAAAACTAATTTCCTCATCTTCTCACTGCTAGTTGAAAAAAGCCCACAAGACAGATCCTGCATCTACATCCAAAAATAAGGACTAATATTTGGTGACCTTTCTTCCTTTGGCTCAACTGATAAAATAACCAGCACTGCAAGCAAAGTGAGATTTCATTAGGGAGTGAAGGTGTCTATTTCATGAGGAAACCTGACAAGAAATTCCACATACAGAATAAGAACTAGAATTAAGAGATTCTGCAGCTTCTTCCCAAAAAAAGATTTTTTGGTATGGCAGCCTTATAAATCTGAAGATTTTGGCCAACTCCACAGATATGTGTCATGCATGTTGCATCAAAATACATGGCTCTCTAAGTTGTACTCTGCTGTAAGAGCCTTGGATTTGTTTTGTCTATAACCTTTCTATCAAAATAATGTCAAAAGTTAACATCCTGTTAAGATAAATGGGAATGCTCTGTCTCTCCCCAGGTACTGTTGATGTTACTGCAGATGCAGATTCATGAAACCTGTGCCTTATTTTCTCATGTTTGAAAATAGATTTTTACTGGCCATAACTCCTGTTTTGGAACAAGACTCTGTTATTATCTATATAATTGTATTCAGCAACACCAGCAGGTCCTGCAGTGTTTGTCATTCCATTGGAATACATGGAACCACTCTGCCCTGAGATTCCCCTGCCAGTGGTGGATCCCACTGTAGCCACAAAACTGACAAGAGGTCCACATAAAAAGTGATGTATTTCACCTATTGACTATTCATTTTTTAACCCAGAGTGGATGAGCATAAGACACCTGCAGCTCAGTGCTAATGACCAAGTGAAAAAAAAAAAAAAAGGTTACTGCCTGATCAATTCCTCCTCCTATCATTTGGAATAGTGTCCTGCAAGGCTGAACAGCACAAACTTGATCAGCACCTCAAGACAAAACTCCTTCTGACTAAAAGGAATGGAGAGATGATGGCAGAGAAACAGAAGAGAAACTCTGAGTGCTCTTTTGACCCAACTGATGAATGGTCTGCAATATAAATTTATTGAGAAATAGAAAACTTCTTATTTACCCTTATCATCACTCCCCAAAATTATTCATGCCACAAAAAAACACAAAATTGCCTTGAGCCACATATTTAAAAATCTTGCAATTTTATTTGCATATAAAGGCCGCTAGATATAATATCACAATAAATTTAAAGAAACAGCTGCTTTTCTAAATTCCATTAACAAGGTAACATAAAACAGAACAAAGCTCAATAGCATTTACAGTGGTGGAACAGAAATAACTATCTTCAACAATATTTTGTGCTAGTGAGATTGCATTTACACACAGTGCAAAATAAGAAAAAGGAAATAAAAAAGACAAGAAGAATATTTAAATATAAAGGACAACTAAGCCTTATTTTATTTAGGCTTGATTGTATCCATTTGATTCTATACATGCCTGAACTACAACAAAGATTTAACTCGGGCTCTTGAAGGCCTTGAGCACTTGGAAAAATGTGTCACATCCTTCATAATTTAGATGTGCTGTACAGCATAATTTTGCAGATGCTATACTGGCAATATTAAATCCTAGCTTAGTTATAATGCACAAAAAATACATATATATATAAATTCATATTTAAAAGGAGTCCGCATTTACAATTTTTTTTTTTTTTTTTTACTGCATTAAATACCTGCTCTTTGCAGCTTTCACCCCCAGTCTTTTAAAGCTAAAATAATTTAAAAAAGAAACAACAGAAGGTAGATATCACATACAGGCTGTGGCTATCTAGATCAGTCTTTATAAAGCAGGTAGAGACAAACAACTGAGAAGTCTATTCTCCCCTTGCTGCATTCTACTCTGAACAGAAACAAGTTTAAGTACATGCACACATGTCAAGAGGTAAATGGACCCCAAAACATTGTTTGTGCTACTAAAAATTTTGATATAAATGCAGATAAAAAGTTAACATTTAAACCTAGGTAAAAAGAAGACACTTAAAAAAAAACCCCGACAATAACATAAGTTGTGCAAATTTGGGTGTATTTAATTGCTGCCTATTTTTTAGCTTATAATATATTATTAAAATAAGGTCTCTCACTTATTAAAAGAAAGCTTGGCTGTCCTTTCGAGAATACTATAACAATTTACAATGGCAAATTTATTGAAAAACAAAATTCATTTTACAAATTCACAATGCTTTATCAATTTAAAATGAATGCTGCATTTCCAAAAAGCACAACCTCTAACTTTTCTTCTTGTTTCTTTTGCACCAGCAATTTACAAATAAAAAGAACAAAAAAACCCCCAAACCCCACCC
>JAOTQP010000251.1:1460689-1487987 GCA_026413545.1 Cichladusa arquata
GAACTGTTATTCCTAATTCCCATATCTTTGCCTGAGAGCCCCTTAATTTCAAAATTATAATAATTTGGAGGGAGGGGATTTACATTCTCCATTTCAAAGAGAGGCTCCTGCCTTTCTTAGCAGACACTTGTCCTCCAAACCAGGACAAAAAATCAGCGTATTTTTGATTTATGTGCAAACTATTTTTCGCCCCTGGAAAATCCTCTGTTGTATCTGGGTGGGGCAGAAGCACAAACCACACATGTTCTTTCTCTAATTACTTAATTAGTGACCTATATTTTGCATGCCTGTCATGTCTGTCAGAAGAAAAAGACCATTCAGAACACAAGATTCGGAACTAACTTTGGTTTAGCCTCTCCAGCAAATGACCTGAACTCTGTCATCTCTTCTGTGCTAGCCCTTATCACTCAGTTTCTCATCCTAGCATTGCTGAGCTGCTGTTCACACCAGCTTCTGAGACCTCAGGAACTCATCAGCAGGTTAAAAACACACACATGCACATACTCAGGCTGGCCAGGGGAGCTGTGTCTGCCTCATCCCTGAAGTGCTCAAAATCAGGCTGAACAGGGCTCAGACCAACCTGGTCTAATGGAAAACGTCCATGCCCATGGCATTGGGTTTGGAATGAGATGATCCTTAAACCATTCTATGACTCCATTATTTAATTTATATATTTTTTTAAAAAGAATTTTATAAAAGTGTGTGTGTTTTAAGCTGACATCCACAAAAAGTTAACAAAGAAGCTTGAAAACATCCAGGAAGTATTTGGCCCAAATGTACTTAAAAAATATATAAATTGAAAAAAAAACACCCAGATTTTCATGGAGGAAGAAAGCTTCCCACTGCAAACCCCCAGAGGAAAAACGTTTTTCTTTCAAACCATTATGATACAGTACAGATCACTGCTGTCTGAAAGCTAAGATAAATACAGCTACCCACAGTGCCTATCAGAAAGAATAATCACTTCAGATTTGCTGCACTGTCCACCTCTATTACTTTATTTATTTAGAATGGCAATTTTGATTTAGATCATCTCATGGTGGGAAAAACCTTATTTGTGGTTGTTTTGTTTATCAACTAGGGGGGAAAAAATCCTGCATCACCAAAATGTGTGTATAGCTTCCACTGGTTCATGGGAATATGGTGCATGTTCATCTCAGCTGGAGTTGGATAAAAATTAATTGCACTGTAAGATAATGCTCTTAACACTTTGCTATTTCTTCCTGTACTGAAACAAGCCATTCTTATGTCTTCTGTGTAAGTACTGGGAATGATTTTAACTTTTTGTTGGTATCCTTATAAGAATTTATTTGAATGTTCGCTTTTAATGAGTGCTGCTACCTTTCCTTGGAGATTTAAATGTAGGGTGCTGCACATGGTTCCCTGGTGCTTCCTCCTCATGATGGTTTTGTACACTCAGACACCCTCCTCTCCCTCCCTTAGCACTACTACAACCACAAGTTTCACCACCCAATGTGCCTACAAAGGCTCTAGACAATTTACACATTTTAGTTGGAAGTCTTGCTATAATAATTTATTTTTAATATGCAAGGACTAATATTTGTACAAAATACCCAGTCTTTTCCTGGGTGCCTTAAAGGACTGTTATTTATGCCTCTGTGCAGAAGGTCATGTCAGTACTCCCAGTATAAACTCTTTATTTACAGATGCCAAGCATGGAAATCATTGCATGAAGTCATGAGGGCTTCAGAAAAACCAACACCACTAGCAGAGAAAGCTGTCCTTTTTTTAGTTTTCTTTTATGAAGTCCTTGAAATCTTTAGGCCTATGGAGAACCTAGTCAGAGACAATGGAGAAGCCTCCAGGGGGTAGAATATAAAACATTTAATGTGTAATTTTGAGTTCTAGGGTCATGAAGTCTTACACTCCCTCTCAGGCAGAACTCCTAGTGTTTGTCTCTCAGCCACATGAAAGCTACAAAATCATATTAAATATTTAAGTATCTCCAGAATGTATGTAATCTCTCAGTCTCCTCCACTGCCACAGACTGAGCTCATTGTTTCTGAAGCTTCATACTCTGCCTGTCCTGGCACTGGCAGAGGGGGAATATCTCTTCTAAAACATGAGACTCCTGGAGGGTAACACAGAGAGCACAGACTGTGCACAGGGTGCTCCCAGAAATGTGTGCCCTGTGAGCTCTGGCTCCTCCTGAAGCCTGGCTGGAGATGCCCTCCCTTCTTCTCCTCATACCCTGAGGGAGGTCAGCAGGGGTAGCAAGTTGTCTTTGCATTTTCTTTTTTTTCCTCTGGCATCTTTCTTAGCTCCAGCACTTGGAGTAATGGGGACAATTTTCATTTTGGCTTGCAAGTGTGGGGAATCTCATCTGCTTCTCCAACCAGGTTTGTCAAAATTTGAATTGCTTTCAAATAACCTGTACAGAACAACCTTTGCACAGTGAAAGATGCAGGTGGCTAAATGTAGCACACATTCCTGAAACAGTCTGTTTGAATTCTGGAATAAATTTACAAAGTGCCACGCATGCAATCACTCCCCTGAACTCCCTCCCCCACTTTAATCCAATATGCCATTATCCACTGCAGCACACCATCAGAATGAGCTTCTTGGAATCTGAGGTGAAGCAGGGAATAGCACTGCTCCTTACCTTCATGGATCCCACCAAAGACATGGAGTTTGGGCCTTACTCGCCTCTGCACTGTGTTCAGCAGCTCCACACAGCCCACCCTCTGCAGCTCCTTTGGAACCCAGTCTCGAAATCCTGAAGGCAAAATGCAATCAATACTGGTAATTCTCCCTGTTCAGGTAAGGTTTCACGTAGTCTTTCAGGAAGTCATAATTCACACAGGGTTTATTACATTATCTCTAGTCATAACCTCTCCATTAAAGCACACAATGGCTTTTAAGAAATGTTTCACAGTCACTTTGTCTTCTTTAAGATTTCCTCCCTCCATCTACATTAATATTTTTCTGGATGTGATTTGTTTTTTTTAAATATAGGTTTAAACTTGCCTTCCACCTTGAAACCCTGGGACATTTATTCCTGGCACTGCTGCAGATTTTTCTTCCCTTTCCCTGGCTCTTACAATCAGCTTCCCAAGCCAGCTACGTGGTTACTCCAGAAATGAAACAGCTCAGGAAGATGAGCTGAGCCATGACCCAGTACAGCTGCCACCCCAAAGATTTAAAATACAGACTCCCACAATTTCCAGAGGACTGTGTCTGTAAGCATCAGGTTACTTCTGAGCCTTCATCACCAGCCTCAAGCAATCCAAAAACTGCAAACCAGCTCCCAACAAGCCAGTGCTAACTGCCCACATTGCCACTTGGTCTGATGGATAATACACAAAAATGTACAAAACCTGACATCAGTCCCTACAGCAGCCTGCTGCCTGGAGGAAAAGGATCAGCAGGGCCAGGTGAGCAAGAAGCAAGAAAAGGGAAATTGGAGCCACATCCAGCTGTAGCACCATTCTACTGACTTTTGCATAATTACAGCCAAGTTAATCCCAGTTAGTAAAAACATGCTGGGACATGAACTTGGATAAATTTTAGAGTGATCAAAGAGTCCAGTTACAGCTCCACCTCACTTAATATTTATTTAATATTAATAAGTCTACCCTTATTTAAAAAGCAGTATTTTGTCAATATTATCATGCAGGCTGAGACCTAGAGCCCCTCATTTTAGGCACAGTACTGACACCTAATCTGTGTCTGTAGTTAAGATACAGGGCCAGTCTTTTGAAATTGAACTTCATTATCTCCTCCAAACACAAAATTTAAGCACCCTTATTCAATTACAGCATTCATTAGTGTCTGCAGCACCACAGTATTTCTGTGTGAACCCAATTCAGAGCAGATGGATGAACAACCCATTTAAAATGGCACCCAAGAAACATTATAAACACACTTGCAGGGGTTTTTTTGCTTCTTTGGGAAAATTAAGCAATTAAGAGTGCAGTTCAGAGCCCTGGTTTGCAATAACTGGTGGCTCTGCTGTCAGAGGATGCTGTGTCACTGCCTTAGCTGGGAAGGCCCAGGCAGGTTAAAGGCAATTGGCTCAACATCTTACAACATTCTCTAAGTAGTATTAAAAAAAAAAACAAAAAAAAAAAAACAAAAAAAAAAAACCAGAATATAAAAGGAACAGTAAGTACATTGGTCAAAAACTTTTTTTTTTTCCCTTAGCTTGGCTTAGATTGCTGACTCTTAACTTAATTGTGGTAAAAAACATAAGCATGCATTAATTCCTGACTCCATGGTCACCAAGAAGCTCTAAAAGAACACTGAGCCAGCCTGGAAGCACTTAAAATTCTGGTGTCCTTCTGAGACTACCAGAATTTAGTTTAGATATCAAGAGTTAAAACAGAGATCAGTGAATCACTCTACTGACAAGACATGCAAAATTCAACTAAATGAGAAACTTCAGCTCCCTAATGAAGAAACAAATTATGCATTCACAGACTGGTGCTCACCTGTCACTAGATCACGTTAGGAACAATTATCTAAGAACATGATTTTATTCCTTCACAAATTTTTTATAAGCCAATTAATACCTTTAAAATGATTCTTACATATTTCTAAGTTTACAAGGACATTATCAAGGAGAATAGGTGACTACATAGTTCCAGGCTCTTCACTGCTACTCTCAAACCTTAAAATAACATGACACTGTAGTGAGAAAAGGTTTCAAAAGTTTCAGTCAATCTCTAAAAAGTCATATGGGATTGGAAACTGGCTGTCAGATGAATCCTATTCTTAAAAAAATGTCAAACTATAATGGTGATGGAGTCAGAAATTTGATCTTCCCTAGCCTGAATTTAATAAAAAATCAAGATTTTTATGGAAACTCAACAGATCAGCTAAGCCTAATCATAATTTTCCACTTCTTTCAGAAAGGTTTTTAATCCATAGTTTTTAGTTTGGGTACAATTACAGCATATCTTACAGCATTATCAACTTTGCTTATTTTGAAAGTAAAATTTTCATGCAAAAAATCACACAGAACTTTTGTTCCACTTACCAAGAGGAGGTCCATGTGTCATTAGTATATCAATTCCCTCAGGAATAAGGTTCCACTTGTCTAGCAAAGACTGACCTCTGGGTAGATTAAAGCCCCATCCATTAAACCATGGTGTCCTTTGGGGAAAATAAGACAAACTGCATCAGTGTAAAATAAAAATCTCTTCCCTGCCTAGATTTTTTTATGAATTAAAACAATTTCTGTTCTTCAGAGATTACCTACAGATAGCCTTTTTGAAGGGGATGCCTCTAACATACACTGATTCAAATACATACATGTGTTAAAATATACATTCGAATTTAGACTGATGTCTGATGTTATTTTTGTACTTCAAGAGCATTCAGCCCTGGGGGCATTTACTCACTAGAGAGAACAGAAAAAATACTAAAATAACAAAGTCTAAATCTCGAGCTTTTTATCCAAGTTTAGGAATGTTTGTAAATAAGAACGCCTTCCCTATATAATTTAAAATGCATTTAGCATTTCTCAAGGAAAACTGATCCCCTCAGTGTTCTCCAGCATAGCACAGAGTTTTTCTGAGACACTGCCTTATCCACCAACCCCAGCATCTAGCAATGACAAGTACATTTTCAAGGAGTACTTTCTTAACATATAACTTTTCCAACCCACAACATCTAATTTTGATACAGGTACATCATAATAAAGCATTTCCCTATCAAACAAGTACGCAAAACAATTGCTCTGATGAAATACAGGAATATTTTGATTTGTTACTGGTGAACTTTCATACAGCTCTTAGTATTGTACTAATTTTAAGAGTTTGCATCCATGTGTGTGTTTCCTAGAGCTCAAGGAACATTTTTGTACTTTGTTTTCTAGGTAGGATATTCCTAGCCCTGGTCATATTTCTGATTATTTCTTCTGTGTGCTGCAGTTCTGAAAGCAGAAAACAACAACTGGGGGCAAAAAAACAACCACAAACCAACCTTTAAAAAACCCACACATGTTAAAAACAGAGATCATTAGAGTCCTATGTAATTTCATTATGTAATCTGTCTCTCTACCCACTAAGTTAGTCATTTTCCAGCCCCAAATATGCATTTAAGTGGGAATGTCTGCTGAGATAACATCTCTAATTTTTTTTTTTTTTTTTTTTTTTTTTTTAATAATTGAAGCATTTTGCTTTCCTGAGCCAATAATTGGGCCAATGAGGATTGTAGCCAGTTCCGTGGATGATCTGCATTCCTGACAATTGGCAGTATGGAAAAACAGCAGGCACTGCTAATATAGGGGCAGGAAGGTCACTGGTGCCTTTGTAACAAATAATAGACATGTCCCATGTAGTCCTGCTGGATAATACTCACAGTTCACACACACAGGAACTCATTCAAGCTAGCAGACTTCCTGAATGAACAGTGACAGAAGACAGGAAAATCAGACCTTAGCCAAACATTTTACGTGAGCCTAAAAACCTTCCTGTGCTGTAAAGCAAGGTTGGTGCACCTCACAGGAGCTTTGTAGGCAGCTGAATTCAAACTGAAGGTTGTGTCTTGGCTTTAGCTAAACCACAGGAATTTCTGCTTTTCCAGGATTAGCCTGTATCTAAGTTTCCTTTCCTATAACATTCCTAGGTTTTAACTTACCGAGATCATTGTAACCTTCAAGGCTGCAGGCAGAAGTTAAAATATCATTTGGCTAAACATTCAGCTGCTTAAAACTAACAAACACACAGGGCTTGGGTCAAACTTTTCACTGTCAATTAATGATTCTTTCCCCACTTGCATTTCTCCTGCAGATAAGACTGTAGTTATTACACCATAGTTAAACCTGAAACATGAAACCACACCTGTGATTTCTCTGGAGCTTTTTGGAGACTGCCACCACAGAAAAACCTGGATTTGTCTGGAGGATTTTTATTTTATTTTCTTCTGAAGCACTGTGGAAGGAGGAGGAGGGGAACCTGAGCTCAGATACATTCCTCATTCACCAACCTCAGTAATTAGCTGTGACTAACTGGCACCACATGGGAATCCACTTGCAAAGAAAACTTTTGAGAAACCTTCCTCATTATGCAGCATGTGCACAAAAAAAAAGGATGGTCAAGTACTTATTTAATATACTAAAGATTTTCATACAAAATGGGTAAATCAAAGAGAAGAACAGACTACACCTGGATTACAGATTTAGGCTTCAGGCATTCAAAGCATGAAACAGTGCATGATTCCTGCCAGCACTGCAGGCTGGCCAGGCAAACTGAGGGTCCCTGCCTTTCAGAGGGGGCTCAGAAAGCCAAGACAGCCAAGCATGTGCTCAGAACACCACCAAAAGCCAAACAGCTGCGTGGCAGGGGCTCAGGTTTAGATGGGAGCACAGGGAAGGTGACTGATATTTGCTGAGGAGATGAGATGGGGTCACTGTGCTGTGAATCCTGTGAGCTGGTTATCCCAGCAAACCTAAATACGTGCAGGAAAGCCAAAGCCTGCCCTGCAGGTAGGCAGTGTCCTGTCAAGGAGTATCAGAGCAGGACATTTCACTCCTGTTAGTGCCTTTTTTTGCATGCATAAGAGTTAAATGAGTCACTCTCAACGTCTAAACAATTCAGAAGAAAAGAATTGGGCATGGAGTTAGGTGCCTTCTGCAATGTATTTTCAAGCTGATTACTTACTGTGAGAAACCACTTCCTATCTAGGAAGAAATGCAGATAATGAACTTGAGCTGCACTGTCATGGTTTAACCCCAGCTGGCAACCAAGCACCACACAGCCCTTTGCTCATCACCTCCCATGGGGTGGGAGAGAGAATCAGAGGGGTAAAAGCACATACACCCACTTGTGGTAAATTACAATCAAGCACGAGTAATTAATAAAGGCTACTTAGTCATTAGTAGCAATATTTCAGATCTGACCTAATTCTTTTTCCTATAGATCCCTAAGTAAAAGATTTCAGCAAGTTCCTAAAACTTCATTTTTAAGCATAGATGGCAATAGCTGAAAGATATTGGCTGCTGAATAATGCCACAAGGGAGGCATAGAAAAGCCACAGGGTAATGAGAGATTATAAATGATTTTGTCATTTTACATTTGATGGACCAGAACACATCCTCACAGCTGATGCAGAAGAACCAAATTGAGGCTCAGCTCATCAGAACCACACCACACTTCAGAGCATCCCTCACCAAACCATCCCAGCAATTCCTGATCCCTGACAGCTCAGGCCTCTCCTGACTGCAGAGTTTCCTCATCACTTAGGGACTGGCAGCAGATGTGACACAGGGAATATCCTCACCAAAGGCACACACCTGGCCCACCCCTGCTCTCCTCAGCTCTTCATTTCTGCACAGGAATCCCCACAGATCCCCTCCACCTGGCAGTTTGGAAGCTATGCTTTCCTGCAATTAAAAGAATGCTTATGCAGTAGGCTGCAAATTACCTTCACACCTTGTGCTGCAAGAGATGCAGACATTCCTTGACAGAATGCCAGGAAAGAGGGAATGTGGAGCTTCCCAACAACTCACCCTCCCTGTACAGGTGCCTTGGGAGAACCCCTGGACAGGACACACAAATCCATCTGCTCTGAACAGCAGAGAGCTGCAGCTTCAGCAGGGATCAGATCTCCCAAGTAAGCACTGTATGGCTTTATTATTTTACTAATACATTAAAAAAAAAAACTAACTAACACTTACATGAGGAAAGGAGACACAAAGCCACAGCCAAACTCACCCAGGTAACACAGAAATGTCAACTCCTTCTTGAACTTTACTGCTTTTAAAGGATGGTAACTCCTACAACCTACTTTCATCTCTCCTCTGACTCATGAATTTAATTACCTGATCCTCAGAGTTCAACAACTCAGAAGGCAAATGTACAATGAGACCTTCTAGATTCACATTTTCCTCTTAACTCCACCAGTAAATCCATTTATTTCAATAGTTACTTCTAAACAGGATTAGAAAAAATAAATTATCTCATAGGTCTTTATTCCCAAGTATTCATTCATTTTTTAAGGCTACCCAATCTTTTAGGAAAGCTTCAGTTTTATCCTTAATAAGACATTTTTTGGTTAAGCTCCTTTTTTACAGCGAAGATTCAAATGCTTTTTCATAATATAACAACCACCAGGAAATGGCAAAGGCTAAATAGTTTCCTAAATGTGCTCATTACATGCAGTGTTGTGACACCAGTGAGAGGCACAGCCTGGGGGCTCCAGCTGAATGTCATTCCCACCAGCACTTACCTGCTGTGCCTCAGTGTCCCATTTAGAAAGGCAGAATAATAGCACAGAACAGAGAGGAGCATCACAGAGCTGCTTCCTTGGGGTTTTGCTTACCCTGCATCTTTAAACAGCTGAAGCTCTCACAAGAGTGAATTATCAGTACTGCAATTATGTTAGCCATGTTATTATATGTACCTCCTTATTACCAGGCTGCACTTAAGCCAGGAAGCCTCTAAAACAGAGTTCAGCTATTTTCACAAGGTTAGAAAAACCTGAAACCTTAACAACCTGCTGGTTGTTTTGATTGGTTTTTTTGGTGGTTTTTTTTTTTTTTTTTTTTGGGAGGTTTTTCTCTCTCCCTCTTTTGACTTATCCTCTATAACCTCTGAGTGCTGGTTATCTAAATGACAAAGCATTTGAGAAGCATGACCCCCACCTTGCACTGTGTTTGGAGGAAGAGAGCCCATGCAGTGCCTTTTCCCTAGGGAGCAGCTCCTCAGCAGCCAGTGTGACCTGGCACACTCCTTGCACCAAGTCATTCTCAATTTCTGCCCCAGACTGCACAAACTGGTCAGTGCAGGCTTTAGTTTAAACTCCTGGCAGATAGAGATTCATGCCTGGATCTGAGAGAGCCATGGAAAGAAGGAAAAATCCAGGACCTTTACAGCTGCCATACATCATGTTCCATGGATGTGCTGATGTGGACCAGATTATCACATAAAACAGGAACAGGACAGGAGCAAGTGCAGCTATAGCCATCCAAAATAATTCCCTCCTGCATCTTTCCTCTCCCAGTGTCTGCACAGCTCTGCCCTTGCTGCCTCCAGGCTGCCCCAGCTGTTATTGACAGGTAACTGAGCTCTGATCCCCAAATCTGCAGCCTGCTACCTCTGTGGATACCTCTCACTGATTTCTCTTCTCTGATGCTCCACACCAGTTCACATGTTTTGTGCTAACAATACCACGACACCACAGACAGTATTTAAGATAACTCATCTGTGGGGAAGATGTGTCTCAATAAAAAGGAAAACCAAAAGAATTTGAGTTAAGAAACACATAAAAACACACCAGGGTTTGAGAAACTTCAGAGCAAAGGAGCAGACAGGCAGGAGGCTGCAACCCCAGTAATGTCACAGAGGATCACAAGACACTGGGGACAGCAGGACACAGAGCACAGGGCTCCCAGAGCACAGCAGGAAAGAAATCAGTGAAGCAGAGCAGTGGACAGCACCAGGAATCCAGTGGATACTGGAAAGGGGAGGAAGGGAGTAGGTGAATTTCTCAAGCTTATGATCCACACAACCTTTCCTTAAGTATCTGAACTGCTCATCAAAGAGGAAATCTCCTCCAAACCTTCTGAGGCTTTCCAATCCCTAACTGTGTTGCAATTATTTTATTTAGGGCTTTACTTAATGAGATCTGGGAGATATTTTGATATCCCAAAAATATGAAAATAATTCAAACTTGACTCAAGGGCTAATTTCATTCTACTTTTTAAAAAGAACAGAATTACAAAGGCCTACAAATAGAAGCCTCAGACCTTACACATTCCTGTGCTGTGTGTAGCTGGGGCTGGCTTGAAGGATAGACCTGGTTTAAGTTAGGACCAGACTCAAATGGATCCATACATCAAGTCCATCGTGTGCTGTTGCACTGTGGCAGCATCTCAGACCTATAGAGCACACCCTGAACTGCTTCTCATTCTGGAGTGAGCACATTTACTCCTTCATTCCCAGTGCACCCTTGAACCATCAAAGGGTGCTGCAGTGCTGAGAAGAACTCAAATGACTCAAAGTTCTTATGGTAAAATTTTGTGGTCTTCATAAAAACACAGAGAATCTTAAAATATCTGTCTAAAGGAAGGAGCTCTCTGCTCCTGAAGCTCACCACAACATAAATCAAATGTCTGTTCCCAGGGACATGCCAGGGGAAAGAGGAAACAAAAGAAAAAAAAACAGCAGCTGTCTATAATTTTGGTTCAATTTTGCTCAACGACTGTGCATGTTTAAGAAGTATGCTTGATTTTTTATAATAAACATGATCATAATATGCTATTGTACCACATCTTAAATTGATTTTTCTACGTTCCTCTTATTATCTGTGCAGGAAATGTGAATTGACAAAGCTTCTACCCCAGGTCAGTCTGGGAGAGGCTTTTACTAGCAGTCCTGCTTCTGTTATGACAACACACAATAAAGTAGAGAAAAAAAAAACCCAAAAAACCCCAAAAAGTAAAGGTCTCTCCCCCAACACACACTTAACAGTGCATATCTTCTATCCACTGGGGTAGTCTGTGTGCTTGACATGTAAAAAAAGCAAAATCTGAACAGGTCTAATTACATCCAGTAGTTTTTGTTGAATATTTTATATATTAGTAAAAGCAGCATTTGGAAAATATTAACAGAAACATGTTGGCCTTTAAAACAATTAAGCTACATTTCAGTGGATTATGAAAGAAATGTTGCCAGATATAAGTTAGTATAACAAATAAAACTTGCCAAAGTAGTTATGTCAACCTGCCCAATTAGTGAAATTGGTTCTTGCTCCTAAAAACAGCCTCTAGATATTTAATAATTTGGAATGCTCCTTAAAACAGAATTCTTTAGCACTGATAGAGTCTCTGTAGTTCCTCCAAAAGGCTGTGGGGGTCAGCAGATGTGATAGCTTGTTCATTAATTAATGCCACAGACCAGATGAATTCCAGACATACTTTCATGCAGTGTTTCAGCACCTTTTATATGTTTATATCTGCAGCCTGTCCTGCTCCTAATATACACAACATTTAATGGCACCTGCAGGAAAGGTGTGTCTTTTTTATATTGAGGAGCTCTGCCACATTACATCACGAAGAAAAATGTTTAGGTCTTTGTGCCTTTATGTTCTGGATGTCTTAGTCACCCCATGCTTTTCCCATTCCAATTTCCAGAGTTATCCAACCAGCTTGATGTTTCTGAAAAATAAATAAACCAACACCAACCCAAAGGAACACACTAAGCACAAACCTACATCACAATCACAGGAACTTGAAGGCTTTCAAAAACTCTTTACAAGTAATAAATAATTTAGGATCAGAACAGTCTAGAAGAGCACTGTTTATAGAGGCACTGTGCAGAACTAGGTTGGCTAACCCAAGAATAAATTTGCCAGAATATATGCCCAAGTAACTTGCATAAAGTCCATCAGGTGGTAGACACAGAATCCTGCCCTCCATGATTTTCACCATTAGTTTTTACCAATAGCTCAATTATTCTTAGCTACTCTGATGACTTCAAATAACACACTGAGATTGCTTATTGCCAGATGGTGCTGTTTATCTATAAATACCATCACTATTTTTATTTATGTTTTGCTCAAAATGCTGGCTTAGCATTCCTCAATAAGAAACTGAAACTTTCCAGAATGCCTGCTTGGAAAACCAAACCAGGCTCACAGTCTTCCAGACAACCCACAATATTTAATTGTAGGAACTTGTAACATAATCTTCTAAATATTTACAGAAAAGAATGGGAACAGTTAGTTATAATTAGGTCACAGGATACTCCCAGAATTTCTTGTTTGTCTGAAGTCTGTGCTACCTTCCATTGAAGCTCAATGTAAAGTCTCCTACCTTTTCTAACCAGATGAAAACTGAGTTTCCAGTGTCACAATACATGCTGAGTTGGCATTTAGGTACAGTATAAAATATCATGGCTCAGTCTTAAGCCATAATTTACTGGTTTATAGTTCAATGATAAGGTTTAGGAAGTGTCATTTATTTGAAAGCTATGCAGATTCATTTCATTTTCCTCATTTATTACAGACCTTGCTTCATGCAGAAATTTAACATTTGGCACACCCAAAATTTCACCTTTGCTGAAAACTGTGATCCAGCTTTGGGGTCTGCAGGAAGCCACCAGCTCCTGTCCAGCCTTCATCAAAAACCACTGCTACCTTATTTGCTAAATTCTGTCTACCAAAAAACTTTTTCTGTAAAGTCATCTGGGGAAAGGGATGACCATGGATATCAAAATGCATATCACACCTCCTTCTCAGCTCAGCAAGACTTGATTGCAAGTGAGGTTCACACAGACAGAAAATCCTATACCTGATTTATACCTGATGCATACAACACATGCACTTGTGTGTGGATATATTTATATTTATGTATAGTATAAATAAACATTCATTCCCTGCTGCTCTGCTTGCATCAGCGACACTGAAAAACAACTTGCAGAAATGGTGCAGTGCACTCCCAAACCAATGAGAACTCCAAGTGCTGCAGCACTCAAGCATGGCCACAGTAATGTCAGCAAACATTTTCAAACATTATTACCTGGAGGAGCTGTCTTATGTATGAGCCAATTCAGCAAATCAATTAAAGTAATGCAATTACTTGATCAACAGATGAACACAAAGGGAAAAAACATGACAGAAGAGACTGAGGGAAAAACATAAGGGTCATGAAAAAAGGCAGCTGAAAAGACTGAAGAGATCATTCAGCATCATGGAGGCAAACAGAGCATTATTTTAATTGAAAAGGATCTGATTAAGGAATGGGTCACTTGTTTCTGTTGCCTTCAAGATTAAACAAGGAACTCTGATGACAACTGGGTCATTCACACAACATTTCATTTTAAGGTCCCCCTCCTTCTTGTCCTTTCAATGAGGTTTGTGGGAGAGTTAATTTGACTCTTTTGGTGAAAAAACTAATAATAATAGAATAATATTTCTAATAATAGAATGATTGGAAACCAATGTAGCAGAACTTCTGCATCTGTGTCAGTTATTTGATCATCAAAATATTATTCATGTTTGTCCCAGTTGTCACCTTGAGGGAGAGAAGATTTGACCCCCACATCTCTCTGAGGCCACACCTAGTTCCTCTCAAGAGGGCTAATGGAAAATAATTAAGTGGAAGCAAACAGCACAACAACGATGCAGGGAAGATGTCTCTCTCAGTGACCACCAGTCAAAATTCCAGATTTTATTGAAAGCCTGAGCTGCCTCCTAGAGGCAAATCAAGCCCCAAATCTCAGCCTGTCTCCACAGGAGAGGTGCTCCAGCCCTGCTGTAGTTTCACACTTACATATTCACCCCTTGGGTTATTATATACTCATGTTTTTTTAAAAAAGATGCATTCAAAGGAAAGTTGTGAGCTCCTACTACAAGTTCCCAGCTGAAGTAAATTTTTTACTGATGAGTTACCAGCCTATGAACTGGTGGTTTATAATAGAAAGGCAGACTGACATTTAAATAGAGTGGCACTCGAATAATGGCTTTACATTAGTATTTTATGGGAGGCTGAATAACCACAGAGCTAACATACTGTATTTTCTGGCAATAAAAAATCCTTTGAAAACAAAAGGTCATTTTATTTGATAATGTAAATGAATTAGATTTGTATTGTATGACCAAGAGAGCAAAGGAAAGATTAATTCTCAGAGAAGAAGTCAATATATCAGATGGCTAGGATTGGTTTGGTTTTAATTCCTTAAGCATGCTGTAAAGCCTGCAGTTCACAACCCACAGCCATATATTGCTGTACACTGGGGGCTTTAACACAGGCCCTGGACTTCAGTCTGATCTGATAAAAATCTGAAACTTGCAGCAGGCCATTATGTGGGCAAACTATTCATTTTATATTCACCCCCTTGTCGTGTCAGTGCAGAGGTCATCTAAAGAGGGGGCCTAATTAATCAAACTGTCAGAGCCCATGAGGAGGAGCATGGTAATGGGACTTTTATTTCACCCAGCAAAGCAGTGCTCTGACAGGAACCAGAAAATATGGCCTGGATGTTGCTGTTTATTAGCCATGCCGAGATCAGGAGCAATAGGTGCCAAGCAGCCTGTGTTTGATAAAGCACTGGGTGTCAAGAACCTGCACCAAGCAGGAATCAGCAGGCAAGAGGCAGGAATCATCTCACACTGATGGCACTACTGAGCACAGGTAGGGGTGAGCACAGCACCTGAGCCTGCACAGGACACATTCAAAAGGAAATTTAAAAAAACCCCAAACAACCCCAAACCCAAACCAAACAACCCCCCACCCTCAAATACCAAAACCCACCAGCTATTTTCCTGCATTTAGAGGTGAGACTTCGCAATATTTAATGCTTACCTGGCTTGCCTACTAGGCAAGCACAGAAAAAACCCTGAATTTGGTGCAGGAGTGCTGAAGTTAAGGGGCTGACACTCCCCCAGCCAGATCCATGCAGGATGAAGGAAGCACTGGCAGGGGCCAGGTCTGTGCACCTCTTGCCTGTGCCAGACTGGGCACTCAATGAGCTCCTCCAAACACAGTGATAATGCTAAAATAAACACAGCTAGGATTTAATTTCTTGCCCAAAACCTTCCTCCAAAACTGATGTTCTTAACACAAAATGCATGCCCGGAGTAAGGAAGAAAACAAGGATATCTAAGAGGGAGTGAGTGGGAGACATAAGAGATGCTCAGTTTTTGAAGGGCACTGGACTCATTTTAGCAGCAGCCAAGGCATTTGCTGCGTGGGTGATATATGTAAAATTTTAAATTAATTATTTTAGTAATGCTCCCCTACGTGATTTCTCAGATTGCAATGTATTTTATACTTCAGGCCATGAATTAACTACTTTCTGAAGCCATTTTAATTATTTCCCCCCAGCACCACCACCATTATTTCCAAATGAATAGAGAGCTAACATTAAACAGCCTTCTAAATAGAGAGCTGCAAGAATCTACTCTTGTAGGATAAAGCACTTGGAATCACCACCCTAGCAATGCCCCTAAAAAGGTTTAAGCAGCTGAAAGGAAATATATTGCCAAAGGAAAAACAACAGGGCATGCAGGTCCCCAGCTGAGTCAAAATTTTTCTTGGTGGAAAAGGAAAGCTACAGTGGTTTTGGCTGCTGCCATGGATCCAAATACCCTCACCCTGAATTATCTTTCTCTTTTCTCCATTCTGAGTCTTCCTCTTAAAGCCAGCAGTAGTAGAACCAGAATGAAATTATTCTATTTACAGAGGCTACAGGGAGGTGCTGGCAGGAAGGTGTTTTTCTCTGTTAGCAAAACAACTTTAAAAACTTCTTAAATAACTTAAAATAACTTAACTTAATAACTAACTTAAATAACTTCAAACTCCTCTCCTGCCTCCCCTGCTCCTCCCTGCCACAGGCACTGCTCTGTGATGGGCCTGAGGTGAGACCACTGACAACATCCTTGTCGACAAAAAGGGGAACATCTTTTTGGTTAGTTGGTCTTACAGGCTTCAAAACTTCCAGCAGCCCGTGGAGAAATATAGCACTGCATTCAGGACTGCTTGTTCAGGGCAGGAACTGCTTCCCTGACAGCCAAACTCACAGCTTTGCCATCAAACTACAGCTTTAAAGAGAACAATGCACTCCTGCTGCAAAACAAATATATGAAGGACAATAAAGACTCTCTTCCCATCTTAATCTGCTGTTGTCAATGCCCTTTTGAACAGTTAAAATTATATTTTCCCTTAGACTTTCACGCTTTTTAATTTAAATATAAGGCACACCCCCTATACTTCACAGAAAATACATTATATGCAGGAAGCTCAAATGTAGTTAAAATAACTACCTTTTAAAGCTTTAGATGGCTGCTTTCACAGCTACAAGAAAAATAAATGTTGATGTGTAAAATCTTAATGGTTATGGGCTGCATTTTTATATTTCTCAGCAGCAGTGGTGTTAAAAACATTCAAGTCAGTCCACTACCAGCAAATGGAATAGTACAAAAATTTGGGAGTGGAGTATCTTGAGTACATGTTGAGTGTCTTTCAAAAAAGTACTGAAGAGGGTCACTGGCAGTGTATTACTTAGCCATCACCACCCTATTCTGTTAGTGTAATGATTTTATTACCTATATTGTACCATTAGCTTACAGGAGGGGAGGTCTGGATTTTTTGTGATGTCACATCTTCACTTACAAGCACTGTGTAGTCCAAGTGTGACCACAAATCTCCTGCTTCAAAGGCTTTGCAAGGGTGTCTTCCTAAAATGCCTGCCTAACTTCATGGAGATACTGCTCTCATTTTGAAACAAAAGAAAAGCTGCATGTAAATCCCAGTGACATTGCTACAGGAACCTTATTTACAGTATGATTAAAAAATGGTCCTTTCTTACAGCCTCATTAAATCTAAGCCTCATTTAACTACTAGGACATTTTTACAATGGGTTTACTGACATACCATGATAAATGTCTGTATAACATCCTTCAACAATAGCCCTGACTACAGCCATAACCACAATGTGTACAAACACTGCAGCAGCTCTAACAATGCACTGTCCTGAATAGTAGGAAGTGAAGTACCACTAAACACATTTTTACTAAACCCCACATTTCCAAACCTGTGTTGTGCTTTAGGTTTTTTCATTGGTTTCTCTTTTTTGTTTTGGGGGGCTGCTTTGCTTTGCCTTCTCAGTGGGAAAAGAAACATTCTCTTTAAAATTACAATAATTAAGATGTTAAACTTTTAAAATATTACAGAAGCCTTTGAAATTCTGACCTAGGCAGAAAGGTTTCCTGAAATTTGATTCTTTAGAGATAAAAGGGTTGGCAGGAGGATGAAAGCAGCCCTACCCTTTTTTCCATGGCAGAGAAATGAATGGAACAGCTTATGAATACATGTAACTCCCCCATTCAGGAGCCACGCTGGTGCCTGTGTGTCCTGACACATCAGTGTTGGGTTACTGTGCAAAGCAACATCACTGTGAGCCAGCATCAGCTCCAGCCACAGGAACAATGAGGGCCACAACAGGGATTTTTGGAGATTTAACAAACTTTTCAAACTTCAAGGCAAGGCATTAAAACACATTTCTGTGGGAATCATGCTTTCCAAACACCTCTATAAATGGTTATCCACTGTAGCTTACTCCTGCAAGGCACAGTGATCAGGAGTACCAGAACTGTACAACAAACTAAAACTGAACAGGCTCAAATGCTTTCCTGTTCATGGCTGGCCTCTGATTTAATTTCACATCAAATGATATTGCAAAGCTGGACATGGTAAACCTACAGTATTTTCACTGCAGACTAGGGCCTGACATTCTGTCTAAATGAAATTTCCCAGTTGTCCCAAACACTTTTTATCTTATTTCCATGCTAGCAGTTTGAAATGTCACTATGCATTGCCACGATGACAGATGAGCAAAGGCACAAGAAAGCAACAGAGCTGCTTTCTCCAGTCAACCATGCCTGGCAAATGTGAAAACTCACTTCTGCCCCTGGCTCCTGGCCCACTCCCAGGTATTGATGGTAACAGGGGGAAGCTCTGTAATGTGACTTCACACAGGTTGAAATACAGAGTATGAGTTAAGAAAACTTTGCATGTCTGTATATATATTCTCACATTATTTAAAAAACACCACTAATGGTCAAATCCTGCAAATACTTTCTCCTTTATTACCACAGGTTATCAGATACTGACAGCCATAAACACCCTGGGATACAGGAGATTAAGTCATGTGGCCATAATGAATATTTTATGTGGATTAATAGAGTGAGACCTAGATAGCAGTGGCAAAAAAAATAAACACCCTTCTGAAAACATTTTTGTAAGAGATGATGTCTCATGCTCACAGGGATTTCAGAACCTACAGACATCCCTTCAGTGACAGTTCTCACTGTTGTAACTCACATATTTCTGTCAATACAGTGAATTGTTCTAAGGACAACTTCATGACCAAACTAGGGTGAACTAGGGTTTGTGAAATAATAATCTCCTGCCTCTAAAAGGCAACTCCTTCATATGGGCTTGCCCACGTGATGGAGCTGACAAGCAGGAGAAAAACAATGGGGTTATATTGCCAATTAACACCTAGATATTGCTTACTCTCTCCCAGTGGAGTCTCTGCTCACTCTGCCACTCCTGTTTGCCTCACCCCAGCAGGCAGGCAGGGCTGGCACTCCCTGCAGGGATTCCTCCTGTGTGATTCCTCCTGTGTGCTCTGAAAGGGAGCATTGGTATGTATGCAGCACCTCCACAGGAACACCCCTGCATCAGCCCGTGTGAAATGCTGCTCTCGCCCAAGTCAGGGCTCCAAATTTCACCCATCATTTATTTCTCAATAAGTCATCTCTTGCTGTCCTGCTCTTTCATATTGCTTTGCTTCTGAGAGCACAGCAGATATGAAGAGATGCATTTCTGTTAGCAGCATGCACTTTAAAACTTGGCTTGCTACCCTCTTTATAAGGCCCTGCTGCCTTCCATTCTCTAGTACAAGCTGTTACTCAGCCTTTATCATCAGAAGAAATCATTTTGACTAGCACAGTAAAACCCTGAGGTCATCATGATATCTTTTAAAAGCATTAGGAAACAAACTTTTCAGTAGGAGGAGGGTGAAAATCAAGCTCTGCACCATATCTTGTCTACATCCCCCTGAAGAAGTTAATCTATGCAACTCTTTTCTTTAAAAGTACAAAACTGAGGCCCCAGATGGGCAGAACTTTCCATGACTGAGATGACACAAATGAGTTATATCATATTTTGGGGATGTATTTTCAGAGTGTAGTGGGATCCCATCTGAAACCTTCCTCTTCCAGGGATGCAGGAGATCACACCTGCCCCAGAGACCCACAGCCAGAGCCATTTCCTTACCATTCCCTTGCTACACCTGAGAGAAAAAAGGGCAAAGGCAAGACTGCAGAGATGGTGGCTTCAGTTTGTACAATACTCCAGGGGCTAAAAAAACTTCCTCAGAAGGTTCTCATTCAGGAGGTATGAACAAAGCACTCATTAAAAAGCAAACAGAAAACTAAATCAACAGCCTTGACATGTACACACAAGGCCAGCACCTCTCTGCCTGCATGCAGAAACACACTTAGATGAAACAGTTCATGTATTTTTTCATATCTGCAATGAAATCACCATGAGGATTTGGCATGTTGAAGTAGTTTGACACACTTTGCATATGGGAACATACAAGCCCTACCAAACTTTGTTCATCAGATTCTTAGAGCAGCTCAACTTCTGCCTGCAAATATGAATTTATAAAAGGGGGAGCAGTATTCACTGTTGTGGCTCTGCCTAGTTGCTTAATTGCAACATGTATTTGGCCAGGTGAATTAGCCAAATGCAAGCAATGTCTGCCAGTCATTTTTCCACAGTGTTTAACATTTTGCAATGTTTAAACCACTGTCATGATACCCTTACAAAGGTAGCTTTATTTCTTATATATCTAATTATCATTATGTATCTATTTTGTATTATTATGTCTCTATTATTATTATTATTATTTCTAGTATATCAGGACCAAATATGACCTGTTTTCATTAGCTACAGTGCATGCAGATCTATTAATACTGGAGCTAAATTCAGCTGTTCAGAAGTCAAATGTTTGGTGCAAGGCAGTTTTTCCCTGGCTCCATTATGGGCAACAGAGACAAGCCCTTTGTGCAAAGGGTACAATTAGCTCACAGGCCAATGTGAAAAGCAGCTGGGATGGATTGCAGGTGCTGCTTTCAGTCTCCTTTAGTGAAAATACAGAGCTGAGGAACTCTTGCTTAGTTTCACCCTGCAACTTTTAAATAAAAAACCAGTATCAAGCCTCCAACCCCAAATTTACTGTACCTTAAGGGACACCACACATTATATAAAATAAAGCTTCTGCAAAAATGTGGTGAGATAGGTGTTTGTTCACATGAGCATGCACATATATATACAGCACATAAAATCTGACACCTAAAAGAATATATATATCAACTTCTGGCAATATTGAAAACCCTTCAGCAGCACGGTTCTTGTGTGCAATGCTTATAAGAAGGCAACTGTGATACTGCTTTTAAGCTATTTTAGTAAGGGCCTTTGACAAGCTTCACATAAAATATTCAGCATTGATGTTTTCAAGTCCATACAATTTAACTTAAAAAGCTCTCTTCTTCAACCCACATTATAAATAGGTTTATTATAAAGGTGGTGTGTGGACTAGATGTTTCCCTTACCCTTCCCAAAGCATGGTTATATTGGGCTGCATCACAAGCACAAGCAGAAACTGAAAAACATTTTTTTTAAAATTAAAATTATGTATTGAATGTTTTGATAGTTTTTAAGAAATTCAGAGGAATTTCACATACTGTTGTAAATAGCTGTGTTTGCATTTCCAACAAGTAACTGTACAGCTGAAAAGCAGTCAGAATTAGAAGGGTACTCTATTAATTTAGTCCTCTAGTATGAAACTTTATTGTCAATGCCTTTATTGGAAAGAATTTGTCTTCCAAACTAACTTTTGAAATTACATCCTTTCTTTACAGAAGTGAGGAGCAAATGGTACTGATTTCAGAGGGAGCTGACTTTTACCCTTAATCTTTTATTTTTCATCTGCATAATCAACCAGTAACCTGCTCAATGTAAGGAAGTTCTTTAAATAACATACTAAAATTGTGAAAAGCATGGAAAACACAGCATTCACATGACTTTTCAGACTAGAACTGCAATGAAGGATCCCTTGTAGGCATCAAGAAAATTCCAAGATATTTTTCTGAGCTCTTTAGATGCCCAAGCTGGCATAAGATGAGACATGGCTGAGTCTGCATGCTGAATTTCACAATGTAAATCTGCAGCCCTGAGTCAGGCAGAATTCCAAGTACAGTATTGAAATTTTTCTCATCTGTTGTCTAAGAACTTCAGGATCAAACACATCTGAGATAAGTGGGAAAATCCTATTGGCTTCAATGAGCTTTGGATGAGAGCACAGTCAGAAAGTTATCTAGGGCTGAAAAATGCACCTTGTGAGTTCTAGGCCAATTTTGTAGCCCAGCACCAAAACTTCTAGTTTTTCATCTCAACTTTTCTACATTTCAATCCCAAACTTTACTAATCAGACATTTTCTTTATTCAAAAATCTAGTGTCTTTTCTTCTCTTATTCTCCCCTCTTCCATATTTGGTACATTTGGGAATTTTATCATTGACAACAGAATTTATGATAAAATAGAGACCAGTAACACTTTTAACTTCTTCTTGTGTTAGACAAAGATATTTTAACTGCTGCTGAACTCAAGCTATAGGAAATGGTGATTTCCAAGTGAACTTGGTATAGACATTGAAGTATTTCCTATAAATATTTTAGGTGGTAATTCTATTCTTCCCAAAGAGAAAATGACTTAATTATCAGGGGCTTCTGCTCACACTATTCATGGGAGCAGATACACTTTTTAGCACATTTAAAATTACTAAATTATGAAAAGCAGTTCACATAGGGTAATTATTTGATAGCTCATTATGATGAACAGTACATTTATTTGTAATAAGTGCCGTGTTTTATAGCATGATACCAAAATCAGACACTAGTTCACAGCCAAAAGTGGAAATCCCTGCAGCCTGTGAGTGCAGCCCCATCCAGAGCCAGACACACTTCTCTCTGCAGTATCAATATTGCACTGCAGTCAATTCCCTTGCCCAAAGGCTCCTCCTGGGCCAGTGTGTGTCTCACAAGAGCTATGCTGTGCACATGGGTAAATACACTTTGCCATTCTCTGTGTTTTATAATCTACCATTTAACCTTTAAGCATGGTTTACCAAAACCTCTACAGGCACAATGGCTTTCTTCAGCTGGAGAACACCAGGCACACAAGGCAAGGTTTATACAAGGTTTTAACTTCTGCTTGACTGCAAAATATATCAAAACAGTCTCCCTGTTTATCTTGGAGAGGGGGGGAACAACGTTCCTCTGTCTTCTCATCCCAGATCTGACAGTCATTTACAGAGACTGAGACTCCATCTCCCTCTGAAATGAGGAGAGGTCTGCCCAACGATTTAGAGTGAATCAGGATTTAATTGAGGTGAATATTGGCAAGACATTTACTGCAGAGCTACTGCAAAACACATTTCATTAATGACAATGGCACTAAAACATTGGCAATCCATAAAGGTGAAATCAGAAAGACTGGGCAGAATGCTCATGGAAGTCAGTGGAAATAAGGTCTGGACCCCACTTTGCTTACAAAGCAATGCCTGTTCTAGAGTTAGTAAAATTTAACACAAAGGGTTAGTGGCATGTTACCTATCATTTACATAAAATCCCTGTAAAAAAAAAAAAATCTAGTTGCTGGGACAGAACACCAAAATGAGCAGTTTCTGCTCCTTGCAAAGTTTGCCCTTTCTTGTCAGCTTTTGCTGAAGTAAAAATGAATTCACCCGAAATATAATCACCAGAGTGAGGTGAGAAGAAAGTGCAATATTATTAGGACCAAAGTGAAAGCTCTGATAGGAAAGTCACAACCCCCTCCACCCCCACTATTTATTCCAACTGGAATAACATCTTTGCTCACACTGATATTCACCTTCCTGGCACTTGAAGAGAAAGAAAAGTCAGAACAACTTTTAAATTAACTTACATGCCACACCTCCAGAAATGATTAATACTTCTTGAAAGGATAGTTAAGACCAGCAACAAAAGAAAAACCTAGATTACTGCAAATGGGCACAATTTCTTCTTGACCTAACCTCAGACAGAAAGATTTAATTGACCATGTTGTAAGGTCAGCTGCTACAAAATTCTGATTATCTAAGGTTTTCAGTGCACAATTCAGCATGATGCTTCTGTATGAAAGGGCAGTGCCTGTGACAGAATCACAGAATTAACTAGATTGGAAAAGACCTTTGAGCTCATTGAGTCCATTCTTTTGAGTTATTACAAACCAAATTCTAGTTTATATAAAGTACATTATTGCTGTTTTGGGCAGCTAATTGTTTTTAACATTTACCCTAAAGATATGACAGACATTAAGTCTGCCCTTACAATAATATAATAAAATCATTAATATCCAAAAAAATAAGCAATATTTACTTGTTCCTTAAGTTAAAAGTCAAGCCACTTAACTGAAAGAATTTTCTGAATAAACTCTTAGAATTACAGTTTGCTGCAAAAATTTTTGCAGGATTCATTTCTGCTTTTCTAGAAGATAATACAGTTTTTATTTTATTTCATATAAGTAGTACATACTAATACTTGATTAAAACGAAAAGGAAAATCCCACAAAAACCTGGGAATCAAAAAAGGAAAAGTACCGCCTCCAATTTATGAATATAATCTAAGTATAAAACACTACGTCCATTATCTCTCTAATCTTGAAAGACTGGCTTGACCAGGAACAATAGATTTGTTTAAAAAGCTGAGACAAAGGCAATATTTTATCTTATAAGATAAAATTTGCTGTAATGAACTTTTTCTTTTTGCATTTACAAGTCCTAAGCTAAGTTTCATTCTGGTAAGAGAATGCATTTTAAAACATTCTCTGTGTTCATTTATAAATTAATTCTAATAATTTGCATCAAAAGAAAGCTGGAATCCATGAAAAGAATGAGATTAAAAAGCATAATTCATCACTTTATAATAAGCAAATTTTTAAGTGTATATACAAGAGGAGCAAAAATATTAATGTTTTACATTTCCCAAGTGTAGCATTTATTTCTATCTGCTCCTGAGGTTCTTCTCTCAGCAATGCTCTCTGCAGAGCTGCCCCAGCTCTGTTTATCCACCTTATCAGCTCAGGAAGAAATTTCAGCAGAACTCTTCCTCTGGTCACCGATACCTCTGGGAACAGAACCCATTAAGATATTTGTGACCCCTACTCATGCTATTTTAACTGTCTGTTGTACAGGAAGGAACTGATAAAAATAGGATTACAATGCCCTTACAGATGAACTAGCAGGAGGCTTGATTGTGATTGATGCCTGAATAAATATACAATAACAGCCCCTACATTTCAACAGGGCTTTTGATAGAAGGTAAGAAGCAGGGTCAGTTTTCACTGCCTGGACTGCAGGACTCTTTGCTCAAATACCTGCTAAGTGCCTTTCATTGAAGATTGAATCTTCCACTCTTAGTCTGACTTTAAATAAAGAGCAGGAGGTGGTTATTAGTAGGTAGGAATGAATATTTGTGTTATTTTGTGAGGTACAAAGGTGCATTTCTTCCCACAGGTGTGGCCCACCCTAAATTCCTTTGAAGTCTCAATATCTTCCCCATAGATAATCAGTGCCAAGGTGGGTGTATTATAAAAATACAAAACATCATAGCAGCTTTGTGGGGAAAAAATGGGCTGGGATTGGAGCTCAGGATGAGGAAAGGAAGGCTAGGATTGTCCATGTCTTTGTCAACTCATCTCTGCCTTGAGAGAAGTTTTCAGCAGTCAATCAGGCTTAGCCCAGGGAAGAGTTTCTGCAGGGAGGGCACACGAGCCCAGCATTGCTGGGGTTGAACAGCAACAGGAGAGCACAGTATTTCTGTGTCAGATGGCTTTCCCTGACTCCATTCTTCCAGTCCTTCTTAATAAACTCATTCTTAACGAGTGATGCATTTACCACCCAAAGAAATTTCAGGCAGTAAACTCAGAGCACAGTATTTATTAACCTTCCTCTTTTGGAGAAGATGGCTTCAAGTGTCCTGAAATCACACGTTATCAGCTCCCACTTCAAGTAGCACAGCTCTCTATCCCACTTCAACGGGATCTCAAACACACCCCTTCTTATCCTGCAAAAAACAGACACCTACTCAGCTTCCCAGTGCAGTGATCCAGCCAAGCACCCCAGCAAGCACACAGGCTTCAAGGGGGCAAACACTCCCTCTGGCTCCTTTGAAATCATTCAAGGAGGAAAGGCTTGAATTTGCTGGATCACCTCGCTAAAAATAAGTTAACAACAATACTTGGCACTTCCCAAGTGTTTCGTGTGCTGAAACTCCTGCCTAGATGGCAATCATGTAACTGCTACTAGCCTTCTTTTGTAGATGGAGAAATTAAATAAATTATTTCCTGCACCTGGTACAGTGAGGTAGTGCCCCATCCGAGCTAGCCTGGAATATTTCCAGAGATGGGGCATCTGCCACACCTCTGGGCAACCTGTACCAATGTTTCACTATTAGCAGATATTACTGAAGTACTAATTCTGTTCTGAAGTCACCATTCAACCAGACAGTAAATCCTATTTTGCTGTACCTGACACCAGAACTCCATCAAGCCCCTGAACCCCAAACCAGAGCACTGCAGCAACGAGATGGAAAGCATTTACCCAGGATAAACTTGGCCAGTTCAAAATCTGGATATGCACTTCCTAAATGTACTCTGGAGAATGAAACAGAGTCCCAGGTGACTTGGAGGAAATTGTGTTACGGGGTGATGTGGCAGAGCTCAGACTCAGTATGGCTATGTCACACTCAGGGTGACATCAAAATCACTATATTTATTAAATGCAGCATCTCACTCTCAGGGAAAAGGAAGAAATCCTGGCTGCAAGTGGTCAGTGGTGTCTGAGCCCAGCACCACTGTGACTTTGTTGGGCTGCAGAGCTGCCCAGCCCCAACCAGCAGTGCCAAGTGCTCTGGTTTTGTGCTACTGCACAGCTCTGGATTAGCACAGACCTAAATCAGGCCTGTGACCCACATCTGAACACCTTTTCTTATCCCAGATATGATGATTCAGTGGTGATTGGCAGAGCATGCCATTCCAGCCAAGGTGGGACAAACAAGTTCTCCACACTGCAGTTTATAGAATAAAAATGGGGTTTTGCACAGAGCTTGTATCAAGCCAAATATAGTAAGAGAAGGTGAAATGTCACAAGATGGGTTTCATTCAATTGCTGGGTGGCACAACTCATTATTCAAGTTTATACTGATGCACACAATGAAGTTGTGAGGTGCAAAACGTTTCCTACTCCACTTTAAATATCTTTAAATTTAAACAAAATACAAATTCAGTAGGATATTAAACAAATTATACATACCCCAAACTGGACTGTAAGAAAGCACTTAACCCATGTTGAACTTAATCAAACAGATAAATCTTACAAATTTCACAAGGATGAAAGTGTGCACTTAAAATTAAGACAGGAGTTTTCTATTGCTTTTGCTACACATAAATAAAATTTCAACTAGACATGTGTATACTTGTATATATTATATAAAAAAAATTTAAAAACCCAAAATGACAACTGCAGACAAACAAGCAATAGGCAATTCAAATTGTCAGTAGACAATTCAAATACTAACAGAACAATTCCATCTATAGTAGTTTGGTATTTAAAGTCAAATCCTGGGGAAGCAGTGAGGAACATGGCACTGATCAGTACACTGTGAATTACAGAGCAATACTGAGATTGTCTCCTAGTAAGTCTAAAAGCAGCACAGAATAAAATTATGGTGAACTGGGGTGGGG
>JAOTQP010000251.1:1492944-1520444 GCA_026413545.1 Cichladusa arquata
AGGTGGTTATAAATACCCATGGGTCTCTTTGATTTTCAACTGAATCCATGAGTGTTGACCACTTCTGAAATAAGGTGCCAGATCTATTCTACTGAACAGATTCTCATGAAAATCTGATGAATGCAGTTGTCACTCTTGACCTTTATGGCTATGCTCAGATTCACAATCCATGGTCTCTTATTTAAAGTGCATGTGCAATTTTTGCTTTATTTCACAGCTTCTGTGAATTACTTTAAGCATTTTATACACATGTCAGGGTAAAGTTAGCATTCTGATCAATAAGTATTAGATAAATATGATCCAAATCATCTAGAAGACAGTAATGAGAAATCTTACCCTTCACTGGGAGCTAACAAAATCTAGGCACTTACTTTTTACTTACTTTTGGATTTAAAGAAAATAAAAAATAATTGCTTCTCCATTTCTATTCACCATCACATCATGTGAGCTTTATTGTTGGTGATAATCCTTCCACGTTTTTTCCTGTTTTTCCTGAATAGATGAACTGTGAAACAAATCACTTGTAGATTGCATCTGTTTCACATACCCCAACCACCTTCTTCCCTGTCACCTCCTCCATCCTAATTCCATTCATTTCACTTCCCAGGGAGCTGGGCTCCATCACATGGAGTGCTTGTAAATATCAAACATCATCCCCCCCACTTTCCTTAGCTTTTATATCTGAGCTGTCATATGGTGTGGCATATTCCTTTGGCCAGTGTGGCTCAGCTGTCCCAGCTGTGTCCCCTTCCAAAATCTTGCACAGCCTACTGATGGAGGGGAGGGATGTTGGAGAAAACAGTGCTGATGCTGTAGCCCAAACACAGGTGTGTTATCAACACCTTTCCAGCTCCCAGTGCAGAGCACAGCACTGGGAGGAAATGAGCTCCAGCTCAGCCAGACCCAACACAAACTGGATGGCCTTGTCCTTTGTCCTAGGTTACAGTGTAAAGATGTGCCCAAAAGTGTGTATTTTATCACCATCTGCTGAAACCAGTGATTCTTATCTCTATGGGAGATATCCTCTGCTAATGGGCCAGCTGATAAACCAGCTGGGGCAATCATCTTTATCTTTCCCATGACCCATCCTCCCTCCAGGAGATATCTCCTGTTAATGGCCAGTGAGTCCCAGCGCATGACTGATAAAATTACATCATCCCACTGGGAGATGCTCCACCCAGGGGGAGGAGCCAAGCCTTTCCTACCTAGATAAAAACTGAGATTTGGAACACCAAGACAGCCCTTACCCACTGGTTTCCAGAGGACAAGAGCTACCAGACCTTTCTACAGGATCACTGCTTCAACAAGAGCACTGCATCTGCACTGCTACCACCACCCTGACTAGCAGGTGTCAGGCTGTATTCTGACTCTGGCAGTGGTTTTTCTTTTCTACTATTGCATGTATTTTATTTCTCTCTTTTTTCCTATTACATTGTATTTCTGACTTGGAGTCTCTCACTGGTTTTGCTTTTAAAACCTTTACACCTTTCCACAGGCCATGCCTGACATCCCTGCCCTATAGCAAAGTCGTGGTATCCCACCCAGTTCCTCAGTGCAATCCTGGCTCCTCTGGCTCACCAGCTCTGCCAGACAGCCCTGAACCCTTCCATGCTATGCTCCAAGCAGCCTGACCCTGATTGCACTCACCCACACATCCTCCAACAGGCTTCTCTGCCTGTCACTCAAAGCATCCACCTGCTCCCTAATTCTTCTTGCTCAGGGCATAGGGGAAATGAAGCAATTAAAGTAATGAGGCTTGAAGAGCACCACGCAATGCAAAATTCATTCTGATGTCAGCTTGTCAAAGCTGAAGCCCCTCTCTTACTTCTCCACTCTCCTACTGCAAAGGTGGCTGTCCTAGAGTGAAGTAATTTTTCAGTTAACCTTAACAGCATGGTATTTTCAGCTTTGTCTTTCTTCCCTTCTGTATCAGACCATCACAAAGAGGTATGGTGCATGTGCAGGTGAAGGGAAATGGAAAAGCAGGAGTCCTGAAGTGCAGAAGCTGCACAGAAAGATTTATTCAAGCAAGCATCAACACACTGCAAGGAGTCCAGCCCATCTCAGATTTGGGTTAACTCTTGCCTTCACTCCTCTTTCCCAGCTCCCATTCTTTAAGGGGCCTCAAACCCCCTCCCAAGACAAAGTCTGATGCTGCAGAGTTAAAAATGTCAGGAGTTTTGTAGTATTCTGTTTCCTACTCTTGGTGACTCCTCAGTGGGTGTGAATGCTTTCAGCCTGCCCCTTGCACACGAATGCCACAGTGACCACTCTGTTATTCCAGTGTCCAGCTAAAGGAAAGCAAACTGCTTGTTCCTGGCAAGTAAAAACACACCAACCAAAGCAAAACTACAGGTATAAGCCCAACTTGTCCATCAAAACGTCCTTCTTGTTGAGCAAACCACACTTTAACCTACAAATGAGGAGGCCACCATAAATAATCAGCACCCTAATACCACAGCTCACGCTCGTTCTGGCTCTCTGCTTTTTTGCACAGCAAAAACCTGAACTGGAGCTGGAAGGAAATGGTAAGGAGGGAGGAAGAAAGAAGTAAGGAGGGGAAAGAAAAAGCTGGAGGAAAATGGAGCAAGAATTAGAGACTCAGAGCAGATTTCCACAATCATTTGTTTGTACTGATGTGGAAGAATTCAAATCCCTGTTCTCACACCATGAAAGATTCAAAAGAGCTAGAATTTAACTGGCTAGAATTCCACTCACAAATAGGTACAGTTTATTTGTTAACACTAGCAATGAATACCCTAAAGTTCTTGTTCCTGCTGAAGTCAAGCCTGAAGAAAAGATCTGAACTTCATGATCTGCCCCAGTGCCATGAAGCAGAGCTTTCCAAAGAATTAAATAGAGCAGGTTTGCATCACGGTACTAAAAATTACTTGGGAGAGAGTGTATTTAAAATAACAAGCATCCCACTCTTTATTTAAAAAAAAAAGAAAAAAAGAAGAAAAAAAAGAAAGAAAGCCTTTAAAAAGTAAACAGGACAATTTTTTTACTTGGAAGTGAATTTGGTATCAAGGAGACCAAAGAAAAATCAGCTACATTCCCAACAAGGCAAAAAATGTAAACAAATGGCTGGAATTCTAGACCACGGGGAATTAATTCTTCAATTCTAAACTGAGAGACCTGGCAGACAAATGCCAAGAAAAATGAAACAGAAGCCTGCACCTTTAAACACAACCACGCTGCAGTGGTGGTGTGTTTGTTTAACATACAGACAGGAGACTTCTGTCTTTGCCAATAATTTTATCAGTTGCTGACTTCTGCTGCATAAACACCAGAATTCCTGAAAACCTGGTGCAACACACACAGCCTTATCCAGTCTCCCCTGGTTTCCTCACCACTAAATTGCAAAGAACTTTATTGCTGAATAGCCCGATTTCTATCCCTCCTTTTTTCAGACACAAGCTAATTGCCAACTAAGACCATGAAAATAAAAGAAATGAGATCCATTCCAACCCATCAGTGTATCTGAATCCCATCATGTGAGTTGCCAATTGGTTTTCCAGTCCTCACGCTCAATATCTGCTGTTAATTTGCTTGCTATTTCAAGAACTTGAAGACTGTCAGCAAAATCCATGATGCATTACAAAACTTATAATTGGAAAGGAAAAAAAAACCCTCTGACACTTTTCTGACAGGATAAACAGAGAGTCTGAAAACACTGATCAGAACAAGGCAGAAGAACTAACTTAGAGCTGCTTGTACTAAAATATCATTGCAAATGAAGCAGAGAGAGAAACAGAGTTAGAGAAATAATTTTAAACTGATGTAAAATCATTTGATGAAACCCCAAATTTTACACTGGGCTAAAAAGGAAAATATTTCAGAAAACATTATTTTTAAAGGAGATGGCTGAACCTGTCTCCACATTCTTAAGGTTGCATTATCTATGCCAATTAAAACTTTGCTTCTGAAAAAGAGTTACGGCACTTCCTCTAGAGTTACTAAAAAAAGCAAATGAAAGCCTTGGCTCCAGAGACGTGAGTGATAGTGAGCTGTTTGTTCTTGACCTCTGGATCACCCTACAGATCAAATTCTTGGACATAGGAAAAACCCACTAGTATTCATTAAAAGCAACTGGGAGGCCAGCTTTGTGCTTCTGTTCTTGAGCCTGAACAAGCTACAACTCGACAAACGTGCAGGATATTGCTGAACAATGCTGCTGTTCCTGTCAGGAGGGAAGAGCTTTATTCCCAGCTTCATTCAGGATGCATTAATTTTCATCACAATGATGCAAATCACAGATTTCAGTCATTATTTGAATAATTGATTGTCATCTTTTAGGTTCGTGGTGCTTTTGAGTTATCCCCATGAAGCTGATTCTGTTAACCATGAACACACACTGATTTATACTGATTTAGCTTTTACACTACACATTTCTTCCTTCAAAAAGGTACATATATCTCCAGTTATCTAAACAAATATATAGCCTGAAAGTATCTAAACAAATATATAAGCTGAAAATCCCAGACCTCCAGCTTTTCTTCTCATTCTGTTAGCTATGAGTGGAATTTGCTCACACACACTCATAGCTGAAAATAATGTAAAGGATTGCTTTGTTAGATTACTTACAGCTTTTGACATTTTTTGTGAAATTTTTATGCAGAACAGAATTTAAAATCCATAAATAAGGCTATTGCCTCGTTATTCATAAAATCACGAAATTCAGTGCACACAAAATAAAGTGCATCAGAATACTTTTTCTTTCCAACTACTTTTCTCTTTCAAACAAGCAAAAAACCACAAAAGTTACCTATAGAGTTGATCAGCAGAACAAAATAAAACAGCGAAAAATATTCTCCCTGAACAATTGTTTCTGTCAAAATGTGGTTTAAACAAATTCTGGCTCCAGTTAACTGCAGCTCTCTGGTGGTTTGAATGCTTTTAAAGCTTCATTAGGAAACACACATTGTGAGAATATTTGTATCCAAATGTCTACAGCATACTAGGGTAAATTCAGCCCTTAGCATGGATGAACAATTTCAAATATAATTTTAAAAAACAACACATATTTTAAAATAACATTTGAATTTAAGTAAAACTTACACTAATTCACTTATGCATATTCAGCAGCCAAAGCTGCAGTAAAAACAGACTGCCTCTCCTTACCCTTTCACAGATCCATCAGCATGAGTTATGCTTATGTTTACTTCACAGAGGGAGTTTTAAGATTTGAAAATTCATAAATCCATCACTGGTTTTATTTTCTGTCCTGTTTAATAAGAAACCTCAATCTCAAATTTCCCAAGGAGAAAATGCTTTTACTAGAACCTTACAGATTTTTTTCCTGCATAAACTATCAATTATTTTCCCACCAAACAAGCCAGGTTCATAGGGCAAAGTCAGAAGGAAGAGAAAGGAGGGGAATGTTTTTGTGGATTGTTATCTGTAGACCAAATGGAAAATCTTCAGCCATTTTATTCCTTCAAGGTACATCAAAGAATCTCCTGTTTAAGGTGTGAAAATGTCAGTTTCATTCTTCACCTCAGAAAATGAGCACAGCTCTGAATGTGATTTATGTCCCACCCTTGCACTTTTCTCTTTTAGGGGCTGATACTCTTCTTTTCAACTTCCCTCCAGCTAATGCCATTTAATACTCTCAGAGCCATCAGGCTAAATTCAAATTTTCTGCTCCTTAGAGGCTGTTGTTATGCACCACCACACATTCCAATTGCAAATACACATGAATGCTCCCCATGTATTGTAAGCTATTTTTTTCCTCACAAATTCTGCTAAATTGTAAGTTAGGAGGCACTACTTGAATTCTCTTTGGTCTTTAGAAAGCTTTTAGATGTACCATGAGTAATGACATGTAATGAATATGAACTGGGACTTCTTTTCTTTATTTACACTGAGCTGGCAATTTACATTTTCTAGATAGATGACTTATAGCCAGCCTTCCCAGTACTCTGGCAATTACTTCTTAGAAACCCCTGACAGGCTGAAACCTCCAGAATCTGTTATTCTTGGTTTGATCCCTCTTTTTTAAATTAAAACCAGTAGCTTTATCAGCAAATGAGATTTTTTTTTTTCCCCCTCTGGAAATACTTACAAAACTGCACATAAATTGAACGTGCCAATTTATCTCATGTTAGGGTTGGCACACCTTCTGGGTTAATGACCAGTGTTCCATTTCTGTGACAGAACTAATTGGGGTAAGGAGGCCATAAATACATACAAAACCCCACGAATTCTCTTCCTCTGGGGCAATCTGAAGATTTATAGGAACAGAGCAAGATGTGATTGGAGGGGAGAGAGGATAAAAATTTAAGAAGTTGTAAAATGCTTGTCCTATCATTGTCTCAGTTTCCAGGCACAGAACAAAATTAGAGCAGATTTTTCTAATATCTGATGGGACTTTTCCTTCCTCTGAAATACAAAAAACTAGTAAATTTTCACATTTTCTAGAAACTGTCATTATTTAAAAAAAAAAAAAAATGGAGGGCAGAGGAGAGAGAAAATACATGGACAATACCACATTTCTGCTCTCAACACAGACTGATTGACCTAAAAAGCTGTATAGAAAATGGGATCCTCAACTCCACACCAGCAGTTGCTCAAAACATGATTTGACAACAATTTTTCCCAGCTAAACACAAATGAAGTATCATTCAAGAGAGAGAAGTCCACACTTGGCTCGAGCTCAGTGTCAATTTCTAACAATCTGGCTTCATTTATCATGCATCACTAATCAGAAAAATCCAGTTATCAATGGATTATAGGAAAGATTAATTCAGGTTTGTCTTCCCTGACTAGGTCAGGATACAGATGCCATTCACTTTTTACAGCTAAGACAACTCAGTGCCTTGATGTGATGTCCCTTAATATTCCAGAGCAAACATTCTGAATCCATGTGTACACCTGCAAATTGAAAGAACTTAGAAATGCATCTGGAGATAAAATAATGACAGATTTCCATTGTAGATTTGGGATGGAAAAGAAGAGAAAAAAGAACATGATATATTGCCAGTACATATAAATGTAAATATTACAGTTTCTCCCTTTGAGAAAACCAAACCCACTCCCCTCCAGACTTGGATTCTGTGCTCTCCAGGTCTCTCCAGCAGGAAGCTGAGTTCAGGTAAATCTGATCAGAATAAATTTGGAAATATGCCTACACTTCCTAATCACTGGATTCCTGCAGAGGCCCTCCAGGTCTGCTGCACACCTACAAAAGCAGCTGAACACAACCTCAACCTTGGCAGCAAACCCCAAACCCACCTCACTACCCAAGCCCTTGTGCCCTGCCTTCTGTGCTGCCATTACAAAAAAATTACTTTGAAATGTCTCAAGGAGACGATTCCTAACCTGAATTAAGATCATCTTTCCCAATTTGCTGATATGGCAGGATTTAGAGCATTACTTTTTTTTTTTTTAGCTAAGCAATGACAGGCTGATTTAAACTAGTAGCTAAAGGCTATGACTTAAATTAAAAGATTAGTAGCTCAAGTCAAGAATGTGAGATACAGAGCTAGATCACAGTTTTCTAGCCAGCACTAATGCATACAATATGACCAGGAAAAAGCATTGTCAGGATCATCAGCATGTGTGGTGCCACACTGATCACCAGGGTCTGCAGGCCAAGACAACAAAGCTGAGATGAAGGGGAAAATTCCTAATGCATGTATGGGCTTGTCCCATTTCCTGGCTCAACCCCTGTCATCCCTCCTTCCTCTCCCACTTTCACCTTTAAAGCAAGCCTGACATCAAAAATAAGTTGTAAGCTTATAATAAGCCCTTCTTATAGGTGTGCATAAATTAGCATCTCAGTACTTCTGCTGACAATTGAGAATGCCAAGCAGCAGAATGATTATCACCATCACTCAAGTTCAGGTCTCTGGTAAAGCCTGAAAGGATTGTGGCTGTTCTCAGCATGAGAATTTAGAACAAGTGCTACCCAAGGCTCCACGGAAAGGTGTCAGGAATCACAATTAAATGACATGTAGAAAAAACAAGGAAGGATCTCCTTAGCACAAAACTGGGCAGCAATCTTTCCTGCATGACATGCTTGACGCATGGGTGGAATGAGACCAAAACTGGTTTGAAATTTTATCAGAACTTTGCAAGCAAAAGAAAACAATGCTTAGAACTGATCAAAAATAAGGCTTAAAGCACCTGCTGCCTTGTGCCCTTATGCTGTGTGGGTGTTAAATGCCACCACACTAATCTATTAGCAAAGCAGATATAAATAGCTCAACAGTATAGCAGGTAAAGGAGTTTCCCTAATACATCCCAAAATGCCACCACAGTTAATCCACAAGCACAGAGCCAGTATTGACTACACAGTTTAAGTGAAGAATAGGAACAGTTACAGTTCCTTTTGTCTTATTTCACACAGGTGGCTACATAGAGATTATCCGAAAAGAAAAGAAAAAAAAAGAAAAAAGGAAAGCAACTGTTTCAGAATGGTTACAGCTAAGTCTGATACTGTTCTGCAGGGCAAAAAGCAGCAAAAAGCAACAAAGCAGCTTCATGCATTGAGCAGGAATGATTCCTGCTGTGCTTCAAGAAATAAACAACAGAAAAAAGTTTAAATTGAGACTTACCATGGGGCACCATATATTCGGAATCCTTTAACTGTTACCTCTGAATCTTGTAAGTAAATACTATTTGTCAGCAGTGACTGAACATTGTCAAAGTCCTCTGGTTTCAATTTGGACACAGAGGGAAAGCGGTAGTAATCTTGTTTAACAAGGTCTGCCATGAATTCCTTATCAAATGTCAGTTCATGATTCCCAGCAATCACTATTTTATATTCATATGGTAGGTTTCCTGAAATAACAAAAAAAAAAAAAAAAAAAGAGGACTTAATTAGCACATTTCCTCCCACACCAGAGATGCTGGCACAACAAGCAGACAGCTAGCAGCGACAGAGTGGAACCCCCAGATCCTGATGCTGCTCCTCAAAATGCACAGGAACAGCACACAAAGCCATGGCACAGCAGAGAGCCTGTGCTGCAGCCCCCAGCACCACCAGGAGACAAACCAGCTCCAAGGGTGGCACAAAACACCACTGCTGCATCAGCCACCTGCACGTGCCAAGGAGGCTTTAATCCAGAGCCAGTCCCCAGGGCTGACCTGCAGTGGGGAGCCTGGCTGTCCAGAGGTGAGCAGAGACTGCAGAATTCCTGCCAGCTGTGTCCTGAGAGCACCAAAGCAGACAGCTGGGGCTCTGGGTCTTTAAATTATGGTGCTGTTTGGATTAATTTGTACTCCAGTGGCGTTTATTCAAGACCTAGTCTGTTCCCCAAAGCTTCAATTCATTTGCAACATACTTTTATATTATTAATATTATCACTATTATTATTATTGTTGCTATTATTATGTTCATGGCAGTATCTCATTTCTTGTAAACAGCACACAAGTAGAAGCAACCACGAAAACTCAGCCAAATAAGACAAACTAGGAAAAAGGAAAATCTGGTTAATTCATTTACCATCAGAGTCAGAAGTAAAGAATTACATGTTTGCTCCCCTCAGTTCAGGGGAATTAATACCATTGTTTGGAAGGAGGCATGGATCATGCTCACAGAGCCAGATTTTTGGAGTTCAGAACAGATTTTCAAGCACTTGGTACCAGCAATCAGTGCCAGATCCTCCAAATAAACATACTGGGTGCTGAGCTTCCTTAAAAATACAGCCCCACAGTGTGGTGTCTTCACAGAAGTTAGGCTCTTTTACAAAATCTGTCCCACTGTGACTTGCCAAAAATCACAATTAAGATTGCATCAGAGCTAACTGCTACTGCCTTCACAATAAGCCTGATTGCTTAGTCTCATACCTTAGCCTGCATTTTGCTGTTTATTACTAATAATCATTTAGAAATGGGGATTTTTGTGCAGTTTGTCTTTGTGTTTTTTCATAAAGGCAGCAAAATGTATGTAGAAATCTGTGGGTTCATCTTCCAGTTCTGGAACTCACAACACTTGTCCCAGGGGAGACAGAATCAGATGTTACACATTTCTTGTGAGAACATTTCTCCTAAACAGAAGTGGCTTTGCTAGTTTAAAACTTGTCTTTCAACTTTTGAAACTGTTTGGGTTCTTTTTTAAAGTAAGTTTCAGAGTAAAGCTGTAAGTATATACAACAAGATTAACTCTTCCCCTAAATAAGACTTACAGGGGAACCAGTCAAACCCCTCTGCTTCTTCAATATTTACAGCACAGAAACAGGAATTACACAAGGTATGTGTGCAAACATCATCTTTGCAAAATTAATTAATTCTGGATAGAAACTCAAAAAGCTACAAATGCCTTGAAAAAACCAAGCAGACTATGTTTTTCATAGACACCTCACATCTGAACAAAATACAGCTTGTACATATTCATAACTCTCTGTGGTGCTGCATTAGAATAAAAGCTCAGGAGATGCAATAAATGCAGTTTTTGACTCAATCCTTTCCCAGTTTCCTCCCCTTCCCCATCTTTACTACGTGCTGCTCTGCAATGCATTTTTATTTAAAAACACTGCATGGCATGTACCTACAATTCCTGCTCTCTGTGACTCCTGGGCACAAGATAAAATTGCTATTTTCTCTTCTCCCAGGAAACATAAAAGATATCACCAACATGAAATTTGATACACTTGTCATAACCATCAATCCCCCAAAACAAGCTAGGTGTAAGAATATTCTCAGAGAAGTAGGATGGAGATGTTAAGGTTTCTGCTAAGTTATCAATATTTGCCTGTTTTAACACAGAAAACTCTTCATCTCACTTGGTGCATGTCCAAGTTTTACACTTTCATTTATTTTGATAGCCCTTTGTCTATAATCTGCTGCCTTGTGTTTAATATGGAAACATAAAGAGTCATCTTCAAAGATCTCCTCCTCCATTGGTAATTTAGTTTTATCTTGACCAGATTAATCTCTGTGTATCTGCATCAGTGCTGCCTGTGCAGCACAACACACAGGTTGAAAGGCTTTTCCTCATTTTCCTTCACTAAATCTTTGTTAGCATTTGGTCTTTATTAATCTGATTTCCTAACTATCAAAACTTGCATTAGGTATCAGTAACATCATTCATTCTAATTTACACTGTGACTCTGGAAGACAATTAGAAGAATCCTTTTCCAAACTAGAAAAAGTGTGATCTGTTTGCTGGGCTGAGCACTTCAGAAGCCCCAGTTATTAACTCACAGCATAATAACTGAGTTTATTTAAAATACTTCAATGCTTAACAGGTGTGATCAAAAGACTAAAATTACAACTACCAAAAACAACCAGAGCACTAAGTCTGTGAAGCAGTCACTTATACTGGAGTATCTGAAACCCATATTTATGTGTATATACACACACACAAAGGGTGTGCATATGTGTATCTTCAAAAATATCTATTTTTTTTGGTTAAGATGTTTTTCAACATCTACTCTCACCAGTGCAAGCAAGGGCACAATGTAGTCACTGATCAAGAAAATACTGCAATTAGACAAGTTGTTCTTTTCTGGAAGCCAAAAGGTCAATACCACTCTTGCTCAAATTAAGGCAACAATGGTTATCTCTGAATGACTTGTAAAAATGGAATTGTTTACAGTAAATGCATTAATCTGGGAGTCTCAGAAAATTTCTGTGACTTCTGGTCTAACAAGTCAACATCCCCCAAGCAGTCCCAAGTACTTTTGCCCCCCAGGGGTTCATCTTTACTGCTGTGCCACGACACCTGCCTGCCAACACAAGGATTTGGTGGGCACAGAGCACAGAGGGCACTGATCCACATGAAAACTGATGCAGCAAAAAGGGAGTGGGGGGTCTGGGAGTGCTGCTAAGGCAGAATTCCTATTGCTGGCTGCAACCACTTACACCACTCCAAGTGCCAGCTGAACAGCAGACTGACTTTAAATATATCCATTGCATGGGACAAGGGAAGAAGCTGGGGGACAGGGGCTTGTGGGGTTTTTTTAATCTGCATAAGTAGTTTCAGTGGGTTTCTTTAAGTTCACCTTAAGCACTTGGATCCCAGGAAGCCTGAATCTGTTGAACAACCATTCCCATTTTAATAACAATCTTTCATATGAGCACAGTTTAGTCACACAGCCCAAGTTCTACAGAGCTGCCAGACATGAAAAGGAGTCTGCCTGGCAGTGAACATTAACTGCTGAGTCCCTATAAAAATAGAAAATCACATTATTTTTCGAGTACTGTTACCTGCAAACCCCACAGGGAAGCAGGGGAATAAGAAATAATGTAACACTAGCTGTCTACATAGTGGTAGAAACCTGTATTTACACACAAATGATATGCAAGTGCTTTTGATGCAAAGCTCTGAATATGCAGATGCGTGCATTAACTATTCAAACCACACAACACTTCCATGAAACACGAAGCTTTTTCCATGCCTGTTTCATAGCCTCATAAACCCTCCAGCCATATGCTGAGAAATAGGCTGAGAAGCCTTGAAGTATAAATCTCAGTCCCCTCATAAAGAGGGGAAAACTGTACAAGAGAGAGATGTGCGTGCAAGTGAAGCATCTCAGATTTACTGTATATTGTACATGCCCCAAAAGTGAAAAACTGGAGCAAGGAGCATTCCCCTATAACCAACCCCATCTAGGGATAAACAGAGAAGGAGCAGATCCTACAGACTTCCAGTCCCCACAGCTGCAGCTCCTGAGAGCAACCAGCACATCCCAGCACTGGCCAGCAGCTCTGCAGCTCTTCCTAAAGTGGCTTCCCATGGAAAGCATCACAGGAACATGGCCACTCTCTCTTCCCAGCATTTACAGCACAGTCACAACACACAGAGCCTCTTTTCAGCTTTTTAAAACAAAGACAGAATATCTCCAAGGCTGCTATTTCTCCTTCAGCAGCAATAAGTGGGTTAGACTGCTTAAGTGCATTTATACAGACTTGAGCTTCCACAGGATAAGCTGTGCCTATCCCACCAACAAAACACTTCAGGTACTGAGATCCAAAACTGAGTAAAAAAAACGTCTTTTCTAAGATGAGACTGACCAACTGACTATGAAAATATTTTGGCTGTTTTAATCAAGTCAGCCTTCACACATGTCCTCAATGGAACAGCTCAAGCTGGTATCAACCAACACACTGGCTGAAAACACATGAATTTCTATGCAGTTTAGCTCCCTGTGTCTCTAGAAACCTACACAATAAACAATTAAAAACAAACAAAAAATGGGCAGAAAATAAGAAACAAAACGTGCACAAAAACAGAGCATGCTTCTAAAACAGTCCAAAAAATGAAGTATAAGATCTCTCAGTGAAAAGTATTCCATCATCAGTTCAGATGCCTCTTTTTTTTTTTTTCCCCTCCAGTTTTGGAGAAGAAAAAATAAAGGCAAAACACACATGGCAGCAGAGCAAGAAGAGAGGATGAATGACACTGTAACTGTTTTGCCTTTATGCAAAGAAAACATCAGATCGCAGCACAGGGAGAAGCAAAGGCTGAGACCCTGGAATTCCTGTGATAAATCCAAAGCTCGTACATTAAAGCTCCCCTTTGTTGAAAACACTGTTAGACACAACAAAACACAAGTGTTAGGTAAGTGCAAGCTCTGCTCTGACCTTTCCCTCTGCCAGTGTCAGGCTCCATTAATTTTCACAAGCCCTGACAGCTCCAGCGTTAATACTCACACTTGCGGATCGAGCCACACAGCAGGTTCAGAGTCTGCTGCCTTCTCCTCTGAAACTCATGCATTAGGATTTCTTCCATGCTGGCAATGGAAAACCAAGTCTGAGAAACATTAAACACAAAAAACTACGTTACAATAATGCCGAGGCTGAGCCATAAACCCATGAAAGCAAGGAAGCACGGAGGGGATGGCCCTGAGCCGGGGGAGCCGAGGGACACACAGGGTCCCCTGCCCACCTGCACGGAGCTCTGATTGGCGTGGCTGGTGCCTAACATCAAACATTTCCACTCATTCTCTCTTCCACAAGTAAATGCAGTGACTCTTGCACCGGGCAAAACATCCCCACGTGCAGGTGAGCTGCAGAAGCCACTCCACTACAGCTCTGATTTAACCACACTCTGGCACTGGGAACAATTCCTTGCTTTTATGTTTTTATACCTCAACCATAACATTATTCTAATGTAACTGTTTGTGATTAATATCTCCCCTCCTGTCTGTTGAAATGAAAAGTGGAGCACTACAGAAGCCACAAGCTTTTGTTTCCCTTCCTTAGCATTGCTCTGACATAACTTGTCCTGGGTTTTGATCTCCAGCTTGTTTTGAACTTCACTGGGCTACTGTTATTGAAAAACCTGTTTTGTTTCTTTTTTAAACATAGAAATCTTCACTTAAATTTTAACAATTAATATATGGCACCTCTTTGTTTTGAAACAGAATCTGAAGTTTTTGTTCAGTCTAACCTCAGAAGCAAAAAAAAAAAAAAAAAAAAAAAAAAAGGCCTCCAGATTTTGCAGCTCACAGCACTGCCAACTTTAGGTGTAAAAAGTCCCCCCAAATTGACTTTAAAATTATGAAATCTGAAACACAAGCAGCACAGATTGCTTGCTAGTACAAGGCTTTCTTTTCAGGCTTTTAATTATGCAACCTAAAAGATGGAGCTTTCAAGAGGGAAAAAAAAAAATCACGTAACTTAAAATCAAAGGAGCTGGCAGCTGTTAAATTTTCTCTTTAAATTTAGCAAATTCTGAGACACCACCCTGCCTGGAAATCTCAATAGCTTTGTCTGTCCCTTTTCATTTTCACCAGTGCTTCTGGCATTAATGGTAGTTCCTGCTCCTCTCCTCTTTCCCATGGCAAAATAACACCTAAAGGACTCCCAGGTCTGTGCTGGTGCTGGGTGCCCCTTCTAAGGGATCCTTTAAGGGAGATGGTCCTCACTTTGAAAATTAGAAGAGATTTTCAGGTGAGAACACCCTTTGTCTGGCAGAGCTGAAGGGTGCTCCCCTAAACAGAATTACCCTATATTTACAATAACAGAGACACTTGCATCAACCCCCTGCAGTTCAGGACTCTGCATACAGAGAAATGAATTCTGTTTTGTCCAACAGAAGTTTAGATTTTTCTCTTGCAATATCAAGATCCTGATGTACCTGGGCTGACAAATTTTGGACCAATTTCAGCACATCCTGTGGTTTCAAATGGCTGTGACCTTGAAGTCCAAATACAAGGCTGAGAGCAGGAACTTAAGCTCTGCCTTTACAGTGCCAGTAGGGCTAAGTAGAAATGTCCTTTTTGGACTTAATTTAGACTTAATTGAAAAGAAACATTTTTGGTTACTATTACATTAGGCTAAAATACAAAAATGAACCCTAATACTATCTAAATCTAATAAGAGAAAGGCATCTCTCTTTCAAAATTTTCAAAGCATTCTCTATAAATGCATCACAGATCAATTTACATGGTACTTTTACCAATAAGCAAAACAAAATCACAGGTTCCAATTGGCTTAACTCATATTGGAAAGTGGGAAAGCAAATGCTAGAAAATGCAATTACTGCAAACAAACTCCATTTTCTCCACTCAGGAGGGAATTTCAGAGAACATTTTATTGCCCTCAAATAATATTTCTAAAGGCATCAATACACAATTCTATTTTCTTTTCGGAGCCCCCCGCACTATATAACCTAATCCTCCATAAAGAAATTCACCAGATTTTGAAATAATATATTGGTTGTTGATATTACCTTGTGCACACATATACTGTATCAATTTAAATTCTTTTTCTCCATGAATCTTAAGAATATAAAAAAACAACTTCCACTGCCTGGCACAAACAGGTCTGGACCTATTTCCCATAACACACCCTTTATCTCTGTAATCTACAATTCCAATTAAGTCTTTTTTTTCCCCCTAAAATAAATGAATAAAAGTCACCAAAAAGGAGGTCATCTTGAGAAATAATTATACAGGAAGTAATTAAGCTAATCATAATTATCACAGACAATGTCTTGGTACTTTCATGCCCATGGATTTTCACACTGCAAAAGGCTAGAGAAAGCTAAGGACAAGATTTTCCAGAAAAAGTGAAATCTTTATTTAAAATAAAAATAAGGTTTGATATCAATTCTTCTCTACTTAGTGAAGGAAATGAGAATTATGAGTGCAGGACCCAGATCTGGATTCTTCCCCAAATTCTTCTACCTTATTGACAGAGAGACCTTTAAACAAGCAGCAGAATTTCCTTTTCTGCCACCAGGACTGACCAACACACACACTCCTATCAGGATCCTCCCAGTCTCTACCCACCTATCTCAATAGGAACAAATAAATACAACAGCCAGGGAAACACATGATAAATACACCAACCAGGGAAACCTACAATTGCCAACACATTTTCCTGTTTCCCAAGGCTTTGAGCTACTTCCCATTATTTGTTTTCTCGTTTTTAGAAGAAAATCTCTGAGACTTACAAATGCCCAAAGCAGTAGGAAATCACCTTTCTCTGCCTTGTGGTCTGGTAGAGCCCAGTCAGTATTTCTGAAAAAAATATCTCCTTTTTTTCCAGGAAGCTATTCAGAGTATTCCTCATGAAGAGAAAAATCTCAAAATACACAAACAAGAAGCTCCTAAGAACTATTTTCTTTATATTATATTATAATACATTATATTCTATTGTATTGTGATACATTATATTCTACATAACTTCTTGGTTTTATTCCTGGAACTGAAAACCCTCCTTTAAAACTGTGATTTTTGAGTATACTGCTGGTAAACTACAAAACATACTGGGGCTCATAATTAACCAACTATCAGTACCAGTGTTATGTGGATAAATATCCCTAATGATAAGAGGAAAGATGAAAGCAGGGATAGCCAGAATAATCACAAGGAAAATAAAGAGAAGGAATAAGATAAAATGTTTTTTAAATATCCCAAAGGCTTTAAAAGCATGAACTGCTGCCTAAAAGCAGAACAAGAACTTTTTAATAACTCTGAGAATGTAACATTCTCCAGTGTGCTAAAGCAATTAGCTGCTTTTGAGATTTTTACCCTGTGATCAGGGCTTGTGCTTTTATTTGTACACATTAAAGTATAAGAAGCAAGTTTGATATTCAAAGGTAGTTTTAAACATATTTTCACATGGCAATGCTGATGCTTGTTGGGAATTGTTTCTTCCTTTTCTGAGTTGGAAGGGCAGAAATTGAAAGCTTGAGCTAAACTCCAATTCTAGAGTCCAATGTCCAAGGACCATCTCCATGGTCCTTTTCTGAACTGTTCAGAATTTATCTGGAGGATAAAACACAGAGAGAAAGTGCACAGAGAATCCAAAAGAAATTACAGTCAACTGAAATATTCAGGAACCTGCAGCATTACTTTCTGAGCCCTGAGTTTAAATTTATTATCCTAAATAAAACGAAACATTCCATTATAGTCTTTCAAGATGAACTTGGATACCAGGAATCTCCTGAGCCCTGTAAGGACATTCCTTTTAATAAACCAGCTCACAGAGAGGTTTCTTAGCTACTAAGAGAGACAACCAAATCACTCCAGCAAGGAACTGAACTCCTCTTGTGCAGGGTTTTTTCCTGGCCATCCAGAATTCCCTGAGCAGGAGGGCACAGATCCCTTCCTTGTGGGTGCTGCTGTTTTTCTTGCCACCTCCTCTTTTCTACTGGCTTTGCAGAATTTCAATTGTTAGTTTATTTGTTGTAATTTATATTGCAGCATCCCAGGACTTCACCGACAGTTCAAATTCAGACTGAAGTTTTTTTAAGAATCCAAATCTTTGAATTTCACTGCAGAAAACTATGTGCTGAAATGCTTCCTAATTGTCCTTCCAAAGGCAGGACAAAAGAGAAAAATTAAAAACAGTGTATGTAAGGTAAACTCTGTTCTGCAACAGAGAGTTTGCCTGCTTTTATTTGTGACAGAATTCAGGTAAAACTCTTGATCTTTCCTGCCCTTGTTACAAGGAGATAAGCCCTCTGTTGCTGCCATCTCTGCTCTTCAATAAGGATAATTGTAAGCCACTAACCTAGGAGTGAAATGTTTTCAAATCAAGTTAAAGGAATGTGTGAGATTTATGGTACTTATCATTGTGCATTTGAATTTACAGCAACATTTTCACAAGGTGCTTGAAAATCTGAAAAATGATGCAGCATCTGTAGTTTAGTGCACAGAAGGACACTGAGAATTCTGGTCCACAAATAAATACTTCCCTGTTATTAAATTCTATGGTTAATTTTTGGAGAATGCAATTTTTCACCTAGTGTGCTTTCTGCAGATTGACTTGCCCATTTTAACCATTTTTTCTAGCCTTTAAAACAAAAAATGGGATGAGAAACCTACTGTACAAAGCCATAATTTACAGACTAGGTTTTGCTAAATAACACAACTCCAGTCCATCAGAGCTGGTCACCAGGACAAAGCAATCAGCAGCTATTTCAATCACTTAAGACAAAGGTAACAATTTATTCCTTATTTATTCTCCTTTCTGCTAAGGTTTTGCCCTCTCACCTTGCAGGCAAGCATCTTTTTTTCACAGCAGTTCTTTAGGAATAGCTGTATTGCCCCACCATAGCAGGACCTTTACTCTCAGGACCACAGGTATGGCTACAGCTGCATTATTCTATTCCCAGTGACCACTGAAACTTGCAGCAGGGACAGAGAAGAGCAGAAGGAGTAAATTCCTTCCCTGCCACGCTCAGGAGACATCTCCTGCACAAACTGCAGCAAACTCTGCCTGCCTTGCAGCTTTTCTGCTCATCTCTCAGTAGTGAAGGCAAATGCCAAGTGCTGCTGAGGGAGCAGGAGCCTTCAGAGTAACATATGGGGAGAGCAGCTCTGGGAAATTTTTTATCATTTACAGCTCTGTTTTAAACTAAGAACCCTTTGTGTTGGCTGGTTACACCAAAAAAAAAAAAAAGTAATGGCAACATTCAAGAGAAAAGGAGCTACTGCACTCTGATATTCAGCTTGCCCTATAATGTGAAAGCTTCTGGTTCATTAGGAAAGATGCACATAATTCTGAGGTCCTTATGGTTCACTTGCCAAAAATTACAGGAAATTCAAAGTACAGAATGTTCCTCAGCGCTCATTTTTTAATTTTATCAACTCGAGAAGAAATGCAGCTCTGGAAGAAGCAGGTGAAAAAGAGCAGGTGCAGTACTTTATATCCCTGTGCTCTCATCTGTCCCCTTCTGTGCAGTGTCCATCCCTCCCCCAGTTTGATGTTACTTTGTTCTCCCCCGTGCTGGCCTCTCTCCACACACTGCTGTGCTGCTTTGTTCCTTCTCCACTGAAGGACCAGAGAGGGTTTGGTGACTGTCACCTCTCAGCTGGGGTGCAGGACAAGGAAAGAGAGCAGAACAGCTCGTGGGGCAGCACAGAGCTCCCAGCCTTGTACCAGGGCTGAAGATGCTGCCTGTGGCTCTTGCAGCCACCCTACAATGCCATTATTCACTGCCATGAAGAAAAAAAAAATTCCTTGAGCTCTGGGAAAAGGGTTTTGTTTTTTTTTCTCCCCACCAGTGGTGCCAACAAACACAACACCCACCCTCCAAAACCAATACACTCCCTAAATACAGGTAATTAAAGTTTGAAGGTCTCCCAGCAGGTGTGGCAGGGGTGGATGGGGATGTGGAGTTGCACAGGTCTTTATTTCACAGCCCTTGTGCCAGGATTTGCCCAAGCTCAGACACTCAGCCTGCTGCTACAAGAGGGTTAATTACCAAGCTAGGCAGGCTGGTTATAGCCAGCAATAAGCAGCTCTCAATTTTTCTTTAAGAAAAAAAGAAGTCAGTAATTCTTGGAACATTTATTAACCCCCTAGTACAGGCAATTACTGTAAGATAAAGGTCTGCCAGCCTTGCATTACCATAAATTGCTGCATGTTGCTTTTCTACAGCACAGTAATGTCCACAACCAGTGTGAATAAATGCTAACATTTGAATTTTAAGCTTGATTCAACCCCCTTGATCGAACATTTTTAGCAGGTCTTCACTTTCAGTGGCTGTTGGGCCACAAAAAAAATGTATTATTTTATACAAGTCAAAAAATCCAGGATGGTATTTCACTGATAGACTGCTTTGTAGCTCAGTTTAAGGTAATCTCACCTATTTCCTAACATGCAGAACAGAAAAGAGAAAGGAGGGTGGGAAGTACAAAACCCAAAGATCGTTCCTGCTGTCTACTAGGTTTTGTAGTCACACACAACATAAAAAAATAGTGGCAATAAAAAAAAAAAAAAAAAAGGAAAGAAAAAAGGCTTTGTAATAGACAGAACACTGCCAACCAGCTTTAAATTGAATTACACAGCCTGCTAATCTTTATGATGAAATAAAATTTCTTTGAACACTACACATTATACTAAACTCTGCAGTGCTTTCTCCCCAGCCCCTCTCTGCTCAAAGCAACTCCTCCACCCCCAAACCATTGTTCTTTCCAGCCTGGAATGTGATGCTCTGCTACCAGAAAGACTTATTTTAATTAGCTGTTGTTAATATGGTGTGCGCAGTGTGACAATGTAGGAGAGAAGTGGTTTTGCACTTTGTATTTTTGATGCAACATTAAATCAGCAAGAAATAAACTGATGGGGTACAAAGAATCTTTCCTTCCACTGCTCTCCACTGAAATCATTCTCATTACAATATGTGGCTGTGGCAGCAGTGCTGGAGGAGGAATCTGATGAAAATGTCTATAAAAGTTTCTATCTGAGTGGCATGAGTTGTTTCATGCCCAGTCAATACAGCAACCATAAATCTCTTTTCTGTTTCAAAGTGGATTTGAGGGAAAGGGGGAACTGAAAGGAAGAATTATTTTGGGTTTTTTGCAAATTTGGTCATAAGAAACCTGATCATCCCCTCCCCCTTCTAGGACAACATCAGCAGCCCAGGGAAGCAGATCCAAGAAATGAGCAAGCAATTATTGTGATTGAAAATCCATTCAGGAATTGAGCAATACTCACTGGCTCCTTTCTTTCATTGAAAATTACCAAATGAATATATTAGGTTAAACTTATAAAGAGCCACTCACTCCAGAACATTATTCTCTTTGAAAGCACATTTTACCTGAGCCAAGTTTTCTAATGGCTGTCAAATAACACCTTTATATTTGGTTTGACTGACCATGGCAATTTGTAAGGAGAATTTTATACTTTAGTAGCAAACACAGTTTAAAAACCCTCAGTTTCTCTTTAGCCCATTAGGAGACAGCAAAAATAGATTTGTGTGAAATCTCTTCCTGAAGAATTGCCAGGAATAACAAGAGCAGAACAGAAAAGAACTGATCAGATATGAATGATCTTGCTCTGCTCCTCAGGCATAAATTCCATTTTAGTCAGTGGAAATTTTACTACCTCAACATTAATTTTATCCAATTGCTTCTATTTTACCCTCTAAGTTATACTTCTGGGGTTCTGCTTCCCACAAAGCATCTGATACCTGACCTAGAGCAGAGGATAAATATGAAGAAGCAGCTATTATAACCAGGGCACAAAAGGAGAGTTTTGTACTTTTTCCTACTTTTGTTTTCACATTGCACTATAGATTGCTACATCAAGAAAAATTATTGAGCCATTACCAAAAATGAACATGGTTGTATTTTCCCACTAGTTTATAAACATAATAAAATGAAACATTCACACTATTTTTTATTTCTTTAAAAGAAAAACAAATATAAATAAAAATTAGTAATAATATATCATATAAAGGTATATGCAAATAAAAGCTGAGCACTGATTATTAATTCAGGCAAGCCATGTGGGAATGGAAAACCAAGTACAAATGAGAATTTAACCATGGCATTAAGCACAATTCAAGTTAGAACAAAAGCAAAGGAAATATTCTTAAGCAGTAATATGCCAATAAACTGTAAAAAAACTAGGAAGAAGTTTTTTTAAAACTTTACGTAAAGGTAGAGTGAGATACATAACCCAGAAAACTTTTAAATCAGTAGAAAACCCACAATTGCTCAGCACCAGCTCAACCTCTAAATAAAACATCTCCAATAAAATATCTCCATCCCACCCCAGTGTCTGAAGCCTAAGGAAGCTTCTCACCAGAAGACAGAGTAATTTCCAAAATTGGACTAATAGATTTTCCAAGGAGTTGCTTCCCTCTCTCCCAGAACAGCTGCTCTAAACTCACACATACTTACAGGATTAAAGCTACCTCAGCATTTTCTTTCACTTGCAATGAATGCAATTTTTTTTCAAGTGCTGAGTTTTGTTCATCAAAATGGTATTTTATGTTCAGTCAATTATTCATTCCAGCTATAACAAGTTGAGCAATATAGAGTTCAAAATATACTCCAGATGGTAAAAACACAAAATCAGAAATAAATCAATTTATAAAAAAAAAGAAGATATTTGTTTTTATTGCCATAATTTAACTTTAAAATATTCACAAGCTTCCTTCTGGTTCTAAATTACCTCAGAACACTTTGAGCTAATATCCCACTGAATGTGGAGAAATTCAGAACTTAGTGGTTTGGTTTTTTTTATACAATAGTGTGATGTCAGGCACCAAAATAATTCACATCAGAAATATAGTTTTAGGGAGCAAAACACTTCATTCACACTGAAGCTGCCCTCAGTGTACATTAGTAAAAGGAACACACTTACTCCAAACCCTAAATGAGCCATGCCTGGAGAGGAGATGAAGCCAGATAACTAAGCCAGACCAGAGAGATTGAGAAAGGATAAAAGTGGAATGTGACCCTGCATTTTTAAACAGTGATAAGAAAAGAGCTTGATCTTACTATTATACTATTCTGGTACATTTCTTTTTTTTTTTTTCAAATTGAATTATACTGTCTTCAATATCAAACACATTCTGGCAGGTGTCTGGCTTAACAGTTTTGAATATAATTTCAAATTTCCACAGCACTAATGCATAAATTTAAGTGTAGACTGGAACCAAGTGTCTGTATATAGTTCTGAGAGCAACACCACATTTACATTTTGTCATCTATTCCACTTAACAACCAGCAATTCCAAGGTGATGCTGCTATTTTCAATTACTGATAGTCACACAAAAATGAACTTTAAAATAATTGACAATACTTTGCTGAGGACCACATCCACATATGCAGAGCTTAAGAAGAAAACCTCTGCATTAAAATTATATAATCATTCTTCTCACTTCAAGTAACATGATCAAGGAGCTACAGCACAGGAAAAAAAAAAAAAAAAAAGTTGATTTTTTTTTTTTAGCTCTAGCAACAATGTTTACACTAGAAGCAAACACATATTACAGGTAAAGAAATATTTTCTCCAGTACAAACCCATATTTATTTGGCCACTAAACCATTCACCAAGTATTTACAGTCATTATCCCAAAGAAATTCAAAGAAATGAACATTCAGAACAAAAGCAAGACTTAAAAAACATGAAACAGTCAAGTTTCTAAATCCTAGAACAACTCAGGAAAAACCTAGCTAAATTCAACTTTAAGCTCCAGAGACAATAACCAGCAGTAAGATCACCTACTGAATTTATCCAAGTCTGCCCCTGCAAGATTTTGCCTAACTCATGCAGTAATATTCTTTATAATAGAAACCTTGCATGGGAGAAAAAACAAACAAACCAGAACCAAAAAATGAACACAGTATGATATAAACACTAAACAAAAAAGTAAAAAATGGGTTATTGGAGAAAAAAATTTCTAAACTGAATTCAAATTATTCACACAAGCAAGGATATGCACAATCAGGCCCATAGTAACTGAGCAAAATAACATATTAACTCATTAGAGATCTATCTGCCTGAATTTATCTCTGCTTTCTCTTCAGTCCCTGTGAGTTATTCAATCACTTCCCATCAGCCAGAAAAGGAAATATTGCACTATGAAGACAGAGCTATAATTAGATATTCTTCTATTTCATTTCACATCTGTGACTGAATGAGAATGGATGGGAAAAATATGAATAGAGACAATAATAGTAAGTTGAAACATTCAGTAAAAAAACACATTTGGCACAGAATAACATCTCAATTCTTCCTCAGCACATAATGCTGTGTTTACTGCAAAATTAGTTGAGTTGGTATAAGAGATTTTTAATGAAAACAATTATAAATTTAAAATAACTGTGTTTAAAGCATTTAACAGTCCCTAAGGTCAAGTGATTACAGCAGTTACAAGACCCAAGGGACATGTTCACACCAAAACCAAGTGAATAAATTACCTCAGCCAGTGTATGTAATCACTGAGTGACCACAGAGGTTATTCAATGCATAAGCCCAGATGACTTCCATGCAAAACCAATAATGGAAATGTAACAGCCAAAGGGAAAAAGCATTTAACTAGCAAAAGTTGCTGGAAGGGCTGAGAACTTGGAAGAGTGGGAAGGAGAGTGGAAACAAGCTCCATGGCTTGGCTGTGGAGACAAGGAAGAAGGGTAAGTGTCAATGGGATGGACAGACAAGATGCTGGGCATTTTTCCCAGGTGAAAGACCCAAATTGTTGCAAAGGGATGCAAGAATCAAAAAATATAGAAGTGTAGAGCTTTAAGCAGTGCTCTCAGCCCTGTGTAACTCTGGCATTGTAATGCCCAGTGCAGGAGCTCTGAATAATCATCTTTTTTTAACTTTGCCCTTGGCTTTAGTGCCAGGAAAAATGATGGACAGCCATTGTGTTTTAGTTATCTCATGACATGATTCTAATGGAGGCAAGACCCTGGTTTTTACCACAGAGTAGGTAAGATAAGCTGCAGAATCAAACCCAGCTTTGATCTGGCTTCTCTCCCTCGTGACATAAATGATGCACGTGCCTTGTCTTCATTGCAGCCCCACAACACAATCACCAGTGGAGAAAACCAGACCCATGAAAGACAGGAAAACATTTTTCCATAAGGACCACCCTGTATTTGATGGCAATTCTCAGTGTGTAGATTTGGAATAAAGTCCCTACCAACAATGGTGAAAAAAGATGCTGCTGAGGAAGCAAAAGGAATCCTGCTTGCCCCTGCCTGCCACTGGTATGTGCTCTCTTTAACCATGATCACCTCACATCCTTGAAGATATTAAACCTTCACAGTACACACATTAAATAATAACATAGTAAATGGTAAAACACAGCACATTTTGCAGACAGGAGGCTGAAAAAGAGAGGCAAAAGGACATGCCTGACTTTAGTGTTTTGATTCCTGGTGAGGATGCACTGAAACAAGTATTCACCAACATTCTCACAGGTGAATCAATTTGCTGTCTCACACTGTGCCAGGAACCTAATAACTGGTATTGTCACATTAAAAAAAATGTTCTCTGTATCAGAAATAGGAAAGCCTGAGGGCAAAGCCAGCAGGCCCTCACACAACCAAAGCTTCCAGTTTCAGTGGAAATGACTGCAAAATCTGCTTTCTCAGATAAATACTATATTGCCTTCTACAAGAACTATGCATACATGCTAAGAAAGCCCCTTGATAAATTATTGAGACTGGAACACAACCTATTGACAGGGTTATGGAAGGGTGAAAATATACTGGCAGATTATTTGGGTTGCCTTTCTGCAGCACTGAGTGTTTTCAAATGCCAGGCACTGGTCACAGGCTGTATCAAAACAGCATTTGTGAAATTACTCAAGGGCCAAAGAGGAACTCAGGTGGCCAAACACTGCTCCTAGCAATGCACTCAGGGAGATCTGTGCTCTCCAAAAGGCAACTCCTCTTCTGGAGCTGCAATTACATGCCCAGAAAAAGGATAGTTTTGAGCCTATCAAATCTAATATCACCTTCTAGAAGTAAGAACAATAAAGCTAAGTTACAGTGATATGATTAGGAAGCCCACCTCCCACATGCACAGCAGTAAAAAAAAAAAGGAAAAACACTCATTAAAATAGGGTTGTGGAAAACAGAGGTCAGATAAAAAGAAGAGTATGAAGAAAACACAAAGAAGGATGACCAGACAGACAATATAGATGTTCTTCTATCTAAAAATTCCTTTTGTAAATCCAAGTGTTCCTTACATATCTCTTGAAGGGTCAGCCAAGGAAGTCCAATGCAATAAAATGATTCTGTTAAAGGCACATAGAGATGCTGCCATCACACAGCAGGCAAGACAGAATGCAGTAAAACCTGATGGCAAAGCTATGCTTTGAAGTGTTTTGTTATATGATGCTTTAAATTCATTCTAATGTTTTTTGAAAATCAGCTGCCCAAGTCACCTTCAGCTCTGGGTATTTCTGGAGCAAGAGGTGACCTGGCAGTGCACAACAGCACATTTACAGTGCCATTTACAGCAGGAGCCCCCTGCACAAGTTCCCCTCCTTCACTTTGGTTTTCTGCTGTTGCTATTTAATTGCCCTCAAGCCCAGCAATATGCTGTCAGGGCACTGCTGTCAAATGCAGCAGAATATGAAAGGTATCCTACCAAAGAGATGCTGACTGCCCGTGATCAAAGGTAGAATGCCAGTACTCCAGCTCAAAGGGGCAGGAACGTGAGTATCACCCCCCAAAAACTCTCCTCTTCCAAACAGTATTATTGATTCTGTCATGCTGGAAAAAAAGACTTTCATCATTTCCAAGTATGTTGTAACTTAAGTCACAGCAAACCCCAAATACAGTGAGCAGCAGTTTTGGCTGCGGATACAAAACCCCCCAGCATCAACTAATGGGACTCTGTGTCCTTTGTACGAGGTGCCACTCCCAAAAGGCTTCACAGCTCTTGTGCAATGACAGAATCTTTTCCCAGAAACACAGCAAATTTGTCTTAATTAAGAGCAAGATGCAGAGGCTAGAACCAGCACATCACACGAGGAAAAGCCAAGTCAGGGCGGGGGGAGATTTCCGAGCGCTAATTCAATTAGGAGGCAGTGAGTGACACTGGGCCAGCAGAGGTTAATTGGGGCCACCAAGAGGCAGTAATCCCTTACCTAACCAGTCATTGAACTTCTTGACCTCGGAGGGCAGTCCCAGCTCGGTGAAGTCGCCCGTGTGCAGCAGGATGTCCCCGTAAGGCATCTGGATGCCGTCTGTCCTGGAGTGCGTGTCCGAGACGCAGACGAAGCGCGTGTGGCCCGCTGGCTTCGGGGTGTCATAGGGGATAGGGTCCACCCTAAAGCACACACAGAGGTTAGCAAAGCAACAGCCAGGGGGTGAAAACCCTCACATCCATTATTTCAGACAGCAGCACAGCCAAAGCGTCCACACAGCCACGGACACGCGCCGTGACAGCACCGCCGAAAACCGGGAGGGACCACGGTGCTGCTAAAAAGCTGGCCTGGTGGGGAAAGGAAGGTGAAAATACACACAGTGTGGCACTTCCTGGTGCTAAACATTGGGGGAAAATGGATTTAGGAGGCTTTGAATTCAGATGTTTGACATCCTGTGCCGTATGCAAGAACAGGTCCCACAGGTGGGGCAGGAGCTCAGCAGCTGGTTTTGTTCAAGGGCATGTGTCCTCCTGCAGATTCCAGAGCAGAGTGTTTGTTTACACACAATAAGGTGCATTCAGAGTGCTGTGATGAAGCAGAACCAGTCTAGTGACAGCTTCCTAAACTCATAAAAAATCCTGAGCTCGCCTTCCCAGAATCCATACAGTCAGGAACTCATGTGCTATCACACTAAGCAACCACATACAAAACTTTTTTTTTTTTTATACCAAATGATCCTAAAAATTTAGTT
>JAOTQP010000251.1:1521668-1552865 GCA_026413545.1 Cichladusa arquata
ATTCTATTCTATTCTATTCTATTCTATTCTATTCTATTCTATTCTATTCTATTCTATTCTATTCTATTCTATTCATTACTATATTTGTTAAGACTATTCACAGTTAAATATTTGTGGGGAAAGCAGCAGTGGGGAGATATTTGTCAGACTGCATTTTCCTAGGTACCATAACTGGGTCCTTCCAATCAAGCTGTGTTTACCATAACAGTACCATTCCTCATTGACATGGGCCACTGAATTAACTTGCAAAATTCAGGCTGTCCAAGATGATGCTTATTTTAAAGACAGATTCTACTGCCAGCTGGACTGGAGAGAAGAGAATTGGGTAGATAACTCTTTTTGGGGTTTGGTATTGTACCTGCTGTTCCACCCAAAGCTACAATTACCTGAGCCATGCAACTTGTTACCACTGCAGAAAACCATGACAAAAATCCACCAATCAATGGATATTTTTTTTTCTCAACAAGGGTCTGAAATGAATAAGGTTATTACTCCAGAGAAAAATTAATTTATTCATTGAAATTGTACTTGCAAGCTGGGCAGAACTGCAATCAGAGACCATAGTGCTTTTTTACATGGTGTCTTCCTTCCAAAATATGGGGGCCCCTAAATCAACATTTCCCTACTTCCAAGCGTGTTTACTCCAGACAACACAAAAAAAATGAACACCAGCTTTCATCATCACCACAGAACTTGTTCAGAATATCTCTGCTTGAGCTATGACCAGCACTGCCTGCCCTGGGGAGTCCAATTTTGCTTGTACACAGCAGCTTTGTTTTTGCTATTCTCTGCAGTGTGCAGCCAAACAAACCCTGTTCTGCTTGAGGCAATCCCTATCAGAGCATGGCACTGAAATCTGGTTTAGGATTTTTCTATTCATGCAATGACTTACTTACAGAAAATTCTATAATCAAAATTTATTAAGTCACTGACCTTTCTTTCTCTTCTTTACAAACACTATGGTGTTGCCAAGTAACCTTTTTCCTATGTCTTACCCTCCTTCTCTTATTCAGGAGTGCTTGCCTACTAAGCATTTGAAAGTGAGATACTGAAGGTTATTGTGTTCAACCCATCAATTTATCTTACTCAAAACAGTCCTTTCAATAGAAACTTAATAAAAGTGGTGTTATTGCCAGTCCTAAAGGCTCAAGTTTTCTTTCCAGCTACAGCGTGGCAAACAGCAAAAAAATAAAAAAGGAGAGTCTCCTTTCCCACTGCATCCCTGGAGGACTGGGCTCTGCAGGCTCTGCCCTTTCAGAGCTCCTGGTGACACACTGCTCACCTGCAGGCTCTGGGCTGTGAGCATCACCTTCCTGCTGGGCTCTGATTTACCCACAGCCTCTCCAACCTCTGTGACAGTTAATGCATCTGACCCTTGCTGATAAAATAATTATTTTAGCCCCATCCACCACCATTCTGCTGAATTGGAGCAGGTACCTCAGAAATTCAACTTATTCTTTACCTTTGCTCCAAACACAGAGCATCCAGTTAACTCTGACACTATCCATCAGCACCAACACTTTATCTTTTTCAATCTTCTTGACATGGCAGACTGAAACACTTCACAGATTATTTGATTACTGCATTTGGAATAGCATGCTCGTGGAATGATGCAGTAAGAGATATTTCAGAGTAATTATATGTTCATTAGGATTAATACAGCAATCAGGAAATAGAAAGCAAAGTAAGTTATGTTGCACCTTAGAAAATCAGGCACTTGGCTGGTTTTTAAAAAGTTTATGTGAGACCCAGAATGAAATCCCATAAGGCAGTTGAGCAATGGCTGCTTTGTGAGATCATGGCAGTAATGTAAGATCTGTCACATTTAATGCATTTATGACATGGGTTCAGAAATCAGAAGGGACACTGTAACCTTCATACACTTCCAGAAGAACCTTGTTTATCAGATAAATACTTGGCTTTACTAAGCTGCCCTTACCACCAGTGGTTCTCATTTAGAGTGAGGTACAAACCTCAAATTTGCAGTTCCTCACACACTGCATGAAACAACAGCATCATCCAGGCTCTGATTTGGGGTTTGAACAGCAAAGTAGTGGGGGCTGAACTCAGGAACTCCCAGAAGAGGAGCACCTTGGGCCTTTCACATGCTCAGGGGCAGAGGACATGATTTAGGATGTCTTGCTGCAGAACAGACATGTCCACTGTGCATTTCAGCCCAAGCTACAGCAGTTCCTCATAACAATATCTTATAAATCCTGGAAAGCTGCTCTGAGCCAAGCAGGACAGTGCAGCCCTCCTACAGACACAGCCACACTGGAACCCTGCTTCAGAACAACTCAGAAAATGCACAAGCACCCTTTTCCTGAAAGGAGTCAGCTTTGACTGTAAAGGATAATTCTGCATGGGTGAGTTCAAATGCTGAAAATAAAGGTCTTGGGCTGGGTTAGGCAGTCCCTGGGAATGTCTGTGCTTGGAGAGCCAAACCCCACAGACTGTTTGTTCACTGCCCTGCTCCCTCAGGCTTTGAGATATGCAGCCTCCAAATCCCCTCTTAGAGAGGGATTCCCAAGAAACCAATTCATCCTTGAAGATGGAATAAAAATCTTAAACATTAAGCCAGGAAAAATTTCCAGTTCCTAACATTGAGTAAATCACTCAGATGAATACAGCACCTATGCTGGACAAACCATTAGCAGGTGCTGAAAATCCCTCCTCCAGCCCCACTCCCCACAACTCAAATCTTCATTTTTCCTGCTTGCAACCCACCACTCTGCAGGCTGCTACAGGTGAACAAGGAGGCAAACAGCACAGAAAACCATGTGATTTTACTCCTCCTGGGCTCTCCAGATGCATAAATATTCCCAAGTCCTTCCCAGATTGTATCACATCATATGCTGGCTTTTCATCTCAATAATTACTCCACTGGGCATATCTGTGACTGAATTTGTGGGTTTATTTTTTATGACATCTAAATAAGTATTCATTACACATCCACTGAGGCCAGACTTCAAGTCTGTGTGCCACATAAAATCCATGTGTGTTGCTGCACTTACTCTGTTTTGGAGACACCCTATCTAGTAACTCCATATTTAAAACATATTCATATAGTTAGCTTTTTAAAAAGCATCCTACTCATACTTCCTGTGAATAGACATCATTGTATTTATGTACAGTTTAGCTTCCTCTTGTATAATTTCATACTTTTCTTGCCATTCCTGTTTTCAAAATCTGCAAACAAAATACTTCTTCAAAGAGCTAATTAGCTTGGTATATTTATTTTAGGATTAAAATACAAATATTTTCTGCAAAAACATTTCTAAAAGCTTGTTTCTTAGTGCTGTTAGTTTCCTCTCCTCAGCTAAGGCAATAGAAGACTTTTTTTTTTTTTTTTTTTTTTAATGGGAGAACAAAAGCAATATATTGTCTATATCTTCAGGTTTTTCTTTCTTTGAATTCATACCTTTGTCTCTACATATGCTCCCTCTGGCATGGAATATTCAGGAGAAAAGAATGGGTTTTTCTGTGAAAACTGCTTGCTACAGTGCTTAATGTATTTGTTTCTGTATCCAAGTCTCACAGCTTTGTTATGTTGTGGTATTTGTTACTGCTCTTAGAGCCAGTCCCAAGTCCTGGAATAGGACAATCATGTGAAATCTATGGCTGAATTAATTTTTAATAAAAGTCGTCAATAAGTCTCTCAGCTGAAGAAAAAAAGCATTAAATGCACCTGCACGCCCAGCAGCATCCAAGAAATGGAATAAAAGGACAAGATGTGTAATTGCTCTTATTTAAAAAACACAAACAAACCAAACCTCAAGACTATTGGGCCAACTTCATGATTCTCAAGTGAGTTTTTAAGGCCACAGACTAGCAGGACTATATCAAACTGCAAATGTGTCTACATTTTGAAACAAAAATCTAATATCTTAATTTGCAAATCTTCAAAACTTGGACACAAATGCAGTTCCCCCCTCAGAAAAACATTTACATGGCCATAGCTGATTTTGTGATATAGCACACGCTGAAGACTCAAAGCCAAATACTGATCTCCTCTCAATAAACAAAATTAATGCCAAAATAGAGTATTGCTTTAGTTGGCCACTGCCAGCCATTAATTGTTTAAATCATACATATTAATGCTTTTGTTAACTTGACTCTGTCTTTCCAGTATGCTCAAACACCAAGCCAACATCTGGTTTCTTCTCTGACTAAAAACAAAGGGATGCAAATACCTTTCAACACTCTCACTGGTAGATTTTATGTGAACAAGCACACATATCCAAGAACAGACTACCCCAAATCTGCTAGAAACCCCCTCCTCTTCTGGAAACCTCCATGCACATGTGTCACCCAGCAAAGCCTTAGAGGCTTCTGGAAACTGTAAAACACAGGTCTGATATTTATTACAGAAATGGCATTAATTGTGTCTTGGTGCAATGTGGGGAAAAAAAAAAAAAAATTACATTTCCAAACCCACAGGAGGATTCAATGCACTGCTCAGCAGCTTACTGCTAATGCTTCCAACAATTATAGCTGCAGGGAAATGATGGATCTTTTTATTACAGGTTCTGGAGCTGTTTTACTTCCAGTGAGATTTATGAGATTAAACAGAAAAGACCTACATCACCCACTGTCATCATTTGGGCAAATTTAAGAAAACTCTCCTTTATAAGGAGTTAATAATAATATATCTTCTCAGCCTGATTTAAACCTTAACTAATTAAGAGTCCAAACTCTGTAAATCCCAGATTCTGGTCAGTAATAAAACCAGAAAGAGCTAAAATTCAGATTTACCATGATGTTCTTTGAGGAGCAAATAGTTGGCTGGCCTTTTCTGAAGTACCTAACCTCTGCCTTTGATACAAAAGGGAATTTAGAAACAGAATTGCCTGAGCATTTTTGAAAATCCTATTAATCATCCCCCTGCAGAAAAAAAATTCTTTTAAGTCAACAAAATACCTTCTAAAATTTAGCTATCAGTGGCTTTCCAAAGGTTAGAGAAGTGAAACAGAACTGAAAAAAAGCTTCAATACCAGTATCAGCATCACTCTAAGGCCCAGACAGAAGTTTCCTTTACATAAAATAGTAAACCATTCCTGTGCTGGTATGGTTTCAATTAAAATTCATTAAGAAGCACTTTTCCCCTATTCTTTTGCTGCTGTTGTTGGGGGACTGCTGTAAATTGTGTCTTTCTCCCACCCTGACAGAACTTATTTGCTGGCAAAACTGCACCTACTAAGAGGCTAAGTCAATAATCTCTAAAAAGATTTATATTTCCCTACTGTAAGCTATCCAAATGCCAACTCATGAAATACACTCAGAAAGTACAATCTGGCATGCCAAGTTTAGATCCAATTTTAATTTAAGGACAATGAGGTTTGAAAAATACACATTTTGATATATTTAGCAAGAGAGGCTAAATTAATGTGTGGTATCCCTCCAATCATTCCAACTGCAGGAATCATCAAATGGGCTGGATTTACTTCTGGAACAGAACCACAGAGAAAGCTTCAGCCCTTGTTTCAACAGTAAAACAGCTTTTCCAAAATGCAATGGGAAAAAATGCACCACAAAACAAGCAGAAGCAGATCTCCAGGACAGATTACATTTAAGTGGTTTAGCTCTAACTTGACATGCCATCTTCCTCAGAAATTAGGACAATTCTGATCAGAGGGACAAAGGTCACAAGGTTCTGTCACAACAGAATTGTATAAGCATGTACTGCAGCATGTATTCCATTTCTGATGCCCATTCACATTAAGAATCAAATCTGGAATGTCACAAAATGTACAGAATTCATATGCATAATTCATTATATTTTCTTGGAGATGGTAAATTCAGCAAATAGACAATAACTCTTATGTGATAGGGAAACTGAAACTGAGCAAGTGGACCTGAAGGTGCATAAAAATTTTGAGAGCTCATTCTCTTTAGAATTGGCTATTAAATCTAAAACTTACCTTCATGTTCCAGAAACAAATCCTCAATGTTTAGACACCCACAGGATTAAGCCCAGAGTGTTGCAGAGAATCACTTGAAGTTGGTTCTGATTCTCTCCTCCCAACACATATTTAGTCTGAAGTATGGCAGCTACTTGAAATTTGGCTCAAGAAATACAAGTGTCCTTTCTGAAGCCACAAGTTAAGTATACAGTGCAAGTCAGCAGCTCTGCCCTCAGCCTTCTCAGTCATTTTGCTTCCTGACCTGCAGGCATCACCCTCTCCAAGGGATGAGATGCAATTCAATCTCCATGCAGGCAAAGGGCTGGCCCTCTCCTAAAGACTGCTCATCACCAGCTCCTCTGCTGCTCTCCCTGCTCTGACTTCCACAGGGTGATGGAACTGACTCAAAAAAAAGCCTGCTCAAAGGAGAGGCAATTCATGCTGGGCAAACACCAGCAGCTCCCATTTCTGAGTTCTGAGAATGCCATCAGCATGTGAAATTGTCACTGATGTTAGTAGGAGGGCAGTGAACAAACAGACTGGAGCCTATAACTCAAAAAGGAATTTCCTAGCAGCCCTGCAGCATGACACACTGTTTTAAAGAAGCAAATTGGCAGGCATCATATGTTATCTGCAATATGAATCTGTGTATGTGAGCCAGTGCAGAAATCTGTTAGGATGTATATTGTCTCCTGCATCTGAGCTCTAACACACTTCTTGAAGGTTTTACTCATAAAATGCTTCCCATTAAATGTGAGCATCTAACAGTGTTCCTCCTAAATAAAACCCTTCAGAATAATCCTGCTGTCTTAAAAGGCCCTCTACCACTCAGCCTCATGTATATGAACTATTTCAGCCCTTGTCAAAGTTTCTTTTCATTGGACTACCTCCTAAGGGTTAAGAAGCTTTCTGCAGGGAAGATGACAATATTCAGATACCATTTAACCCTGCATCTAAAGTCAAGACCTAGTGTCTAATAGGAATAGAGGAGATTATTGACTGCCTTCTACCAACACCAAAATACAGCTCCCTACTCAGCATCCAGGTTAACAAAAAGCTCAGCACCACATTAAAATGGTTAATTGGAATTAGGTAAGCTGTCATGCTCTGTAGTCACACAGCTGGCCTAATATTTGTGTACTAGAAATTCCATTGCAAAAAATTTTGACACCAATTGTCTTGAACTCAGCTTGAACTCTAGATCTAGACTAGTGAGAGATCTGAATCAGTCCCAGGGTGTATAGAAACATATATATTTATCTCATAAAATTCTCTTTGTTGTAAAGGAGGAAACAAAAACCAAACAAATAAAACAAAAAAAAAATCCAAACAAAACAAAAACAGAAAAAAACCCACCTAACTGCTAAAAAACAATAGCTCTTAAGATATGCTCTCAGCCTTTCACAGAAACTTGGCTGGAGACACAGAAACATAAGTGACAACTTTGGGCTTAAATTCTGCTGGAGAGAATTTTGCACTTTAATCTTTGTATCCTTTATCTTTCCAGTGCAATTGTCTTCATTACAGCTAACAGCATCCTCCTGACACAGGTCTGACAAGAAATCCAGTCCCAGACAGAACTGGATTCAATCAACAAAAAGCTGCAATTCCTTTGTGACGGGACTGGAGGGGCTGCAGAGGACCATAGATACTGAAAGTTTTTTGATTTGTGAATTCTGTGCCAAATACAGTCCCAGCTAAGAAGATTCTACCACACAGCTCCCTCCACCTTTTCTCTCTCTCTCCAGCATTAAATAACTTATGACAAGGAAACCTCAGGTCAAATAGTATACATTCCACAATATTTTAAGGTACAAACATTAGTTCAAGTGAGAAAAAGCTGGGTTGATAAAGATGGAGCAGGTGGGGCAGGAAAAAAAATCTCATGTCTTCACTAGCAGAAAGCTGCACGAAGGAAACTCCAGCTGGAGATGCTCCTTGGAAATGCACAGTTCATTCTGATTTGCTTTCTACCCCTTTTTTTCTTTTAATTCTCTTTTATTATTTGGTGTTCTCATGCATTTTCCATGAGTACTTCTATATGACAGAGGCTGCTGAACTCAGAACCACCATCTTCTTACAGAAAATACAAAATATCTCACGGATGAGAACCAGCACTGACTATTTTAGTTGTACCATCACTTTAACTTGGCTGTGGCATTTATTTGACACACATCACATTTATAATATTACAAGAAGCAGTGCAGCATATACAATCAGGAGGTTTCATCAATAATGTAGTTAATAGGCAGAGTGTTTGTGGGCAGCCACAGTGTTACAGGTTATCTAAGAACATTTGAGTTTTGCTTATACTTCTATAATAAAAATTAATGACTTAAAAGTCCTCAGTGGGAGTATCAGGGACATTCATATTTATCACAACTGTTACTGGCTTCTGCAGTAAGCAATTATTCTTATTGCATTAAACCCTTTATTTCCAAAGATGTATCCCCAAAAATCAAATAAATCCAAGAATGAATTATAGTCAAGATAGAAATTTACCTCAGGGATACTTTTAGAAAACTCAATTTAAAAACACATTCACTTTTGCCTCTGTGCCAGCAACAAAGGCAGAGGAAAAGAGGGAAGAACAAGAGAATCATTTTGATTTCAGTGTTTTTTCCAAGACAATTCCAAAGCCAAATGAGCTGAACCTCTCAATATCCAGCTTCTATCTGTGAATGGTAGTAAGGCATTGCCACCTATGACTCAGAGGTTGTTGCTAGTTGTACAGACCTACTGAATAATCCTAAATATGAGCAGAATATTGTTTTCAGTATTGCCCTTGAAAGCTCTGAAGACTCACTGCTCCCAAATCCGTAGGTTGTGCACTACCAAAATTTTAGTTGGCACCACAGATGCAGGAGCACACTGCAGAAAGTAATTTCTGTGTCAAGTACAAAAGGCAAATAGCTGAAGTTTGAAATGTAGAGAAAGAACATCACAATGAGAAGCTCTGGGAAGGAGGAAAACGAGCTGCACCACATAACATTTTATGATACAGAATGAGATGTGGGCAATGTAATTTCACTTACGTGATTCATTCTATAAGCAATGCAAATGCAATCTCACTGATTATGCTCCAAAACAAAAGAGGGAATTTCATTACTTCAGCCAGTGCAATTAGACATGCAAAACCCACAAAACATCCTATCTGCAGCAGAACAAATAGAAACCATCATTTCACATTTAGATGGGAATAACCAAGGTGGGTGAAATGCATTCTCTTGTGGGTGCTGGGAGGCATAAACTGAATTTTGCAGCCTTTAAGCTCACACAGTCTGTGGTAAATACATAGACACACAGAGATTAATTCCACCAAATTTCTCATAAATGAGCAAAAGATACCTCAGAACCCACATGATGTGAGGTTAAAAAACCCAAACAAAAGCAAACCAACAAAAAAACCCCAAACCAGTGTCTTCCCTCCCCAACAAAACAAACCACCACCAAAAACAACACCCCAAAACTGCACACCTATTTTTATACAAGAATCTACATATTTTTTTACAAGAGTCTTTTTCAGATTTTATTTGTCTTCTGGTTTCTCAAAGCCTGAAAATTGGAGGTCCTCTGAAGTAAGTCAGGCTGTGTGAATTAAGAGTACCACTGCTTTCCCTTTATGGCTCCCCAGGGAATCTATTTATTAGGCATAGGCCTGCTTTCTGATTTAGCTCAAGCACTTTTCCTAGAGAATGTGACTGTCCACACCAAGAGGAATTTCTGAGTAACAGCTGCAGAACAGCCTTTTTCTGTAGGAACTATCTTGAATTAGTTCCCTTATATGGACACACAGTATTGATTTTCATCTTCATACTCCTCTTAGTACTTAAAAGGAGAAGAAAATAAATGTTTTGAATAGGTACTAAAAAAAAAAAAAAAAATCAGAAAAGCTTCAGCTTCTTGAAAATTAGCAATAAAACTGAAACTGGCAAAACCAAAACACATAAATAGATGGAATATCAGGGCACTCAGCTAGACTAATTTGGGTGTGTAGCTTTTAGTTTAACAATCAAAACCACTTTTGCTTTGACTAAGAATACATGTAAAATTGCACCCACCTACCCATCCACAGTCATATTTCTCAGCATGCAAATGAAATCCTAGTTCTTTTGCCTCTATCCATTAAGGAGCAGGAAAAGGGACAGACTACAACAGAATCCCACAGCTCTGCAAGGCTATGGGGAAGTGCAAAGGAAAAAAAAAAAAAAAAAGAAAAAATGTTTATATGAGTTTGCAGCAAAAAATCATTACTGAACATTCTGTAAAAGATACAACTCCTAGGGTAGTTTTTAAGGAAACAGGCTAATTCACTAAGTTGCTTAAGGAGACAAAAAAAAAAAAAAAAAAAACACACTCAAAAAACCATGCAACTGTTAAAGTCTGGGAACAGCTGTCTTAACCATTTCTCTCTTTACATCTGGATACACTGGGCTGTTTTTTCCTTTACATTTCTGCATCCTGGCATTGCCAGGGAAATCTCCAGTTGCACAGCACCAGGGCTGCTCGTGCTGGTGCTTCCTGCAGTCAATAAAGTCAAAGTTCACAGTGACCATAATAGGTCAGGAGTGTGAGCTAAGTGAAACTACCCTGTTCACATCAAAACTGGTACAGTCACCTACATTACACAAAGTTAGCAGTTAAGATTCTCAGTTCTTTGACTGAAGTGACTAATTTCCTGCAACCTTTCTCCTCCTTCCTCCCTCCCAACGTTTTGGCAATCAAGAACAGACTTGGAGACTGTTTCATAATGAATGCAGCCCTTAAGGGCAAAACAGGCAAGATACTCCAGTCTGCTCCAGAAATCCTTCTGCAATTCATTATTCCATCCAGTTCTACTCTACTGCTTCACTCCAGCCTATAAAATCTTGAGCTCCTTCATCTTCTGCAGATTGTGAAGACTTGAGACTAGCTATACTCCTAAAGGCCAAAGCCATGTCTTTCTAGAATGAAAATGCTCTGCAAAGTGTTTCTATCTACCTTCTGGAAAACCAACTGCTCTAAGTCTTTCCTCAAGAAGGGCTTTGCCTGCATGTTGCTATAGAAAAGGAATGGTGACACGCTCAGAGGTTTTCCACTAGTGACTACTTTTGTCTCAGAAACCACCTCCAGCACTTGCTTTTTTCCACTGGTATTACCCACAGTAACAAGAACCACATCTATTCCTCTCCTTGTCAAATAACATGATGGATTTTTTAAATAATGACCACCTTCAACCAGTGAAGAGAATACCATGCAGTTCCAAAAAGCTGTGCTCATCTCGCCCACACAAATGACATTTTCTTGTCTGAAACATCACCATCTCCCCAAAGACCATTTCTACCAAAGCAATACTCTGCTGCTACTGTGACTTGATGGCTGCATACCCTTTGCAGTGAGTCACCAAGACAGCAGCAAATACAACTTAGTTTAACAAGCACAGGTGCATGTTTTTTTTAAAAACAGCAAAATCACTTCACTTAGATCCCTGGCACTCACTGTGTCACGATACCTGTCCTTATGAGCCACACTGTGCACGCTCCCCCAGCAAACATGATCCAGTAAATTGCTCTGCCCTTGACCTTTGCTAAGGAACCAGGCCCAGAGAACAGCCTGAATGACAAACCTGCCTTTGAACTGTCTCAGTTTGAGGCAGCCTGCCAGATGTCTGCACCACCAGCCCCAAGACACCAGTGAGCAGAGCTTTGCCTTGCTGTGCTCAGCTCAGGCAAGCCAAGTATCTGAAAGGAATCTAACCCCACAGGAATTTAACAAGGGCTCTGACTTGTGCCATGTGCCACTCACTTTTTCAGTTCCCAGCCTGATGGCAAGAGCAGAATTCCAGTCCAAGCATGATGGGAACATGCCTGCATGTGGAGGGACCAGTGTGGTACAAAGGGAATTCAGCCTGGGACATTATGTATGGCCTGCCACCAGCTTAACAGATGTCAGAGCTGCACTCTGAGGCTAATACCATGTACAGCCACTGTTACAGTTTGGAGTAAGTCTGGGAAGTGCTGCTGAACTCATAAACTATGCTGTCATTCTTCACACTGCTAAGCAAAACTGATGAAAGTGTTAACCACAAAGACCTGTTGTGCCCTGGATTTTCCCTGATCATTCTCAGTGTGATTCTCTCTTTTATGAGTGTCTAACCAAGCTCTGACTCATGGGAGTTAACATATCAGGAAGCCTATCAAGGTGCTTGCCTTTAACATCCATTCCACAGGTCTGGTAATTCCTTCTTCCTCTCCCACTAACCCAGAACCTCCATGTGGAGCTCACACCCTCCCAACCACCCATCACCAGGCATGTGCTCAGCCAAACCTCCTCCTTCCCCTGGTGTCCCTGCTCTCCTGTGCTCCACCTGCCCCCTTCCCATGGTGTCCCTGTTCTCCTGTGCTCCACCTGCCCCTTCCCATGGTGTCCCTGTTCTCCACCTTCCCCCTTCTCACGGTGTCCCTGTTCTCCACCTGCCCCTTCTCATGGTGTCCCTGTTCTCCACCTGCCCCTTCTCATGGTGTCCCTGTTCTCCACCTGCCCCTTCCCATGGTGTCCCTGCTCTCCTGTTCTCCACCTGCCCCTTCTCATGGTGTCCCTGTGCTCCACCTGCCCCTTCCCATGGTGTGGCTGCTGGCCTGGATAGTCCTGGAAGCTGTGTGGCCCCTCCATGAGTGGATTCAGAATAAGAACCTCCTTGGTCCAACAAGAGTTTTCTGTATCTGCAGACACAGTTTGATCTTGCACTGCATGTTTGACTTCCAGATGACTCCTTCTGTTAGAGATGGTATTAGGCTTGGATGGGAAACATCCTTCTAAACAGACAAATTAAAAGCAAACAAAACCAATGAAGAAAGAAAAAAGGTAAAACAAATATCTTTACTACAGTGAGATAATAAGAGCCCTGGCTGCAGTTTCTTAATTGTGCTGAGGGGCTGCATTTCACAACCTTCTTCACACCTTCTGGTCACAGCATCTCAGTCCTAACCATCCAGGCTTTTCTGTCACTTCATTCCTCTTATATTTTCCTTGAGCAAAACTGTATCCTCACATGGCCTCATGTAGTTATTTAAGCAGTAAAAGCACCAAGTGACCATGCTATACACAAAAAACCAAACTATGCTCTGCCCAGTTTTACAGACTCTGCTTTTTCTTTGTTTTCCTACAACCACTTCATTTTTTTTCCTGAGGGACACACTGACATGAATGCCACATTAACTGCCAAGCCCATGAGAAGAACATTTCAATCACCCATTCTAACCCAGAATCAGAGCTCAGAATCCCCTGGCCAGGCTGTTTCATGCCCTCCCAGTAACCCTGCAGCATGCCTATCACTGCCACTTCTTATCTTATCTCCTGCTCAAACACTGTCTGCTAGGGGCAGACAGGGAGCCAGACCTAAACAATGATGTTAAATGAAGGCTTCCTCCCAAAACAGTCTTGAACTTCTGATGAAACTGATCACTCCTCAGCAAGATAACAAACCCTGCTGGGGGTTTAAAGGCTTTAAAAAGGCAAGAGAATGCAAGTAGGGAGCAGCATTCCAAAAAACAGCAAAGCTCTCACTGGGTGCAAACATTCTCTCTGGGCATCAGGTAATAACCAGTTATATATACATGTGCATAGACAGACATATGTGGAAACAAATAACAAATATACTCCATGGGGATGTTTTGATTCCTCAGTCAAATTCTTTTTTGTTAAAAAAAAATAATAATAAAGGAAGATTTACAGCTCATGAGACTTTAAAGCATAGCTGAAGAAGCAGCAAGTTTTCCAAAGCAAAGGACATGGTATTTTTTAATTCCATTAAAATTCAGATAACTCTGCACTAGAATTTGATGCTTGTTGGAGAAAATGAGTTTTTCAATATTTTCATAAGAGTAAAAAATCCAAAACCAAAGAAAACTAAACTAGGAAGTAGCAAGACTTTTGTCTCCATCCTTTTTCTCTATCAGGCTACTTCCTACCAAGACTATAAGCTTTACCATCACAATCTGTGTCATTCTTAGGCAGATCTGTTAACATGATTAACATTAGAAATACTCTAGCTGCACTGAAGTGCACATCTGGCCTCTGCTCAGATTAACTGTCCTTTCCTCCTCAGGCAGAAGTTCTAATGGAGATTTAGGGTTTTTAAGGGTGGAAAACATCCTCTCCTGTCCAAGGCCCCATTCATTCCACCTGCAGTGGGACCATGCCCACAGCTCCACCAAGGCTTCAGCCTTCAGGGTACCTTCTTATAGATGATATAATTATAGATTTAGATAGATTATAGATTTAAATTGATTTCTTCATCCTGGAGACAAGATTTTCACTTTCTGTGCAAATTAGTTACCATGCACGGTCTGTTCTTGCAGACCTTTCTGGAAATGGGCTGGAGGACTTTGGGGGTGTTTGGCAGCCTTGTTCCCCCTCCCTACAGCCCATGCCCATTCTGAATCTCATTGCTGCATTTGTGTTGTGCTTTGAACATTAAACAGGGGGCCATTACTAATCTGTGCAGGGACACAGATCAGTAACCTCACCTTCCAGCAGCAGTGCCAACCTCTGCAGCTCCAGTCCCCTCTTGCTGTGCCCAGGGACAGATGGTGAACAGGGCTGGAGAGCTGAACTGGGCATCAAACTCCAGGGACTACTCTGAATTCCCAATTACGCCACATGTACAATACAGACACAGAGCAGCACTGAAAAGCAGAGGGTTACTCCAGCTAGCAGCACCAGCACTCCAAACAAGCAGGGCAAAAGAGCTCTCCTAAAACCATTGCTTCACATGCCTCCTGGCATTATCAATTCAACAACAGTGGCTTGAACCAGACACACTCAACCACACTGGATGTTGCAGCAGAACTTAGTTTGAGCAGCCCCAAGTTGCAGGTCTTTGTGAAATCACTGTGCAAATCAGATTCCTGGCCCAGTCAGGAGATTAACATCACATCTGAAGGCAGTGGCAAGCCTTGACTAGGTGTGATAGTGAATGCTTTCTTTCATCCATTAAACCATACCAAAAAGGCAAAAATACTACAGGAAAAGAAACATATAAAAACATATTATTCCTTTTTCAGCAATATATCTCAGGAGAATATTCCATGGCATCTTACTGCTTCTGCAAGGACAATCAATGCAATGTCAAAAATCCTGATCCCACAGAAACTTGGTCACAAAACTTCCATGCACAGAGGCTGCATTTCACCACTTCAAAACATTTCCCCAGCAACAATTACAAGCTGGCCTTTCAAATGTATATGACAGGGCATGTGGCCCAGTAAAAGCACACAGCATTGAAGTTCTACCCTCTTTATCATTTTCATAAACATTTAAGTCACGTGCTGCAGAGCAGCATCACTGAAAGCTCCTTCAAGTTTCATTCCAAGAGGGTCAGGATCAGCCACCCTCTCACTAAGTGCAGGAAGCAGAAGAATGAGAAAGCAACTAAAGCTGTCAATACAGGGAATTGTCTGTATGCCATTCCTCTATAAAAACACAGGCACTGCAGAACCCTAAAAGACCTTTTCAGACTCTGTGTCACTACTAGCAGCTAATACAGCAGGAAATTTTAAGTCAAATACTGCATTAGCCAAAACTACAACAATAAATAGCAAAGTTGCCATGCCCAGCATAAAAATGAAACCCTAATGGAACCTGGTGCAGTTTGCTGATACCATGTGCAGCCTGGGCTACATGCATAATGTAACAGTGCAACTGCTAACAGCAGGCTCACAGAAGATAATTTACACTTGTTTTTATGGACATGAGGAACTGATCTTTGAAGTTGTCCCTAATGAGATTCTGCCTGGCCCTAACAGCATCCTGAGAGAACGTGCTGGTTTTCTCCCCTGCATCCAGTGCATATTTATGATGCAAAATCCAGAGCTATTGAAATTGCACATGTGGACTGCTGTCCCCCCCGTGCCACGGCCAAGGCAGATTCTCACAGTGGGGGAAATACCTACTGAAATGTCTCAATTTAGCTCCAAGTCCTTTCTGTAATTACCCTAAGTACCAAAAGATACATGGGGGTTAATGAATATGGTTCCTTTTTCCTTTGTACAGTTGACCTCCCAGCTTAATTCGAGCTGCCAGGTCAATTGGCAGCTGTATCACACATTGCAGAAGACACATCCAAACTACAGCCACAAGGCTCCCCAGGGAAAATACAAGTGTAGCTGTGCAACAGATTTCAAAACACAGGCAGCAGCATAAGGCAAATAAGAAAAGGGTTTTGCTGTGCCCTGTGTAATTCACTGTTTTAAGACTAGATTTTACTCTCTCTTCTATACTTCTCCCAGACACCTGGGTTCTTGATTATCACTGCTTCAGGTCAAAGCATTCAAGTAAACTAACTGCAAACTAAGGCAGTTCAAGAAACTTTTATATGCTTCATTCCAATTTTCTTCTGCAGCTTTTGGGAGGGTGCTAAAATCAGAAGGTTGGCCACTGCAGCAGCTCCCCATGTAGCTGATACATAATATTATTTCAGTTATGACATTAAAGAATCAGCATGTTTAAATTCCTGCCTTTTTCTGTTTGGAAAATAGAGAGGGGAAAAAAAAAATCCATAAATTCTTTGAACATACCTGTCAGCATCTGTCTATGCTGTATGAATGCAGAGCATGTTGTTTAGGATTAGATGACTCAGAGGACAGATAGCAGGATGCTTGATTTTTCATTTAGAGTTCATTATCTAATAACACACTAAACAAACAGAAATCCTACATCACTGACAGCTGTTTGGCGTCTTAAAAAAAACAAAAAAAAACAAAAAAAAACCCCAAAAATCAACAAAATACAAGAAAGAATTCTGCTTTAATTCCTATAAACAACCTCATGGTCAGCGTGGCCACACTTCTGTGCAAACAACTCCAAGGCATAAGTCTGGAGGTTCAAAATCTAAAATACCTTTTCAGGTAAATTTTAGGAAAATAAAAAAACCACATGCAAACACGAAAGACAGATTCCCACTGCTCCACTTCATGCTAGGGCAGGAAAGTCTCTAAAGACATATGCAGGCACTAAAACCCTAACAAATGTGGCAGCAGGTGCAAGGTGTGCTAAGAACTCAGGCCAACATCTTATCTCTGGTTATTTCTGAGTATTTGAGATCATTTATACATTTATCAGCTTCCATTTATTCTGTATTGGTCCATCTCCAGGACATTCCTCCTGCATTTTATTATATAAGTATCTGGACCCAAAGAAATGGCACTGTCTCTTTATAGACAGATGTACAGAAAATTGCCATGTTTTATTCTAAATCTTCTCTAGGAGCCCATTCAATTTGAACTAATTAATAAAGAAAGCTCCACCAACTTCCTGGCTACAAGGGTTTCAGTTCATACCTTTTAACTCTTCGCTGAATGAGACTATTCCCAAGAAGTCTTTCTCATGCTGTAGAATGACATCTTAAAAAGCTTCTGAGAGCTTTAAAACTCACTGAAAATAGTGACAGTATGAAATGATGGTATGGACAGACTACCAAGGAAGCCAGGTGATCCAAAATTAATTTTCAACTTCAATTAATGTTTCTCTTGACAGTCTAGACTGGATGCAAGGATTCTTTTCAGGAAAATACACTCTGTAATAACAATATCTGAAATGAATGAGCCAGAACACAAAACAAAATCCTCCTAAACACAGACCATTCTAATTCCTTGAGACCAGAGATTTCCTTTTTATCCTCACTCAAAGAAAATGAAGTCTTCATTCTACATACATACATTTTTAAACCAACCTGTCTTCTCAAAGGCACAGGACTCACGGCCATAGATAACCAACAATAAATGAAAACTCCACACATTAAAGGTCTGTGTTTTGCTGCCAAGATGATGTGTCAGGTTCTGAGAGGAACAGCATGTGTGATCCTTCCATTAAGGCAGCAGCACTCTCAGGAAGCAGCCATGCAGAGTAGCTGAGCAGAACACCACCAAAGGTCACAGTGGAGATAAAAAAAGGGGAGGAAAAAAATCACACACCACCCCTAGCATTACCATCAGCATTTTAATTCTCAGAGGGAGTTTGAAACTCCCACTACAGCATTTGATCTGTGCAGTCTCATTATGCATTTCCAGGAGAAAAACTGTCTTCAGAACTTTATACAAACAATTAAAATAACCTCCAAAACAAGTTACAATTTGAATCATTACTGTCCCTCAAAAACCCAAAGAGGGTATGTAAGCTGAAAATTTAAAGGTACAGAACAGTATTGAGAGCAGAACAGAATTAATTCTTCTTGCAAACACGCCTTCCTGTCAAAGCTGCAAACAACCCTGTTTAACAAACAAGATGATGGAAAATCAAACTAATGTCAAGAGAGATATAATCAAAATGAAACAATTATATATAAAAACTTTCAAGTAATTAAAAGATTCCACCCGGGTTTTATATATATATATATTTATTTTTTTTTTTCATATATAATTGTGTACTTATTTAATTTTAATTTATTCACTGCTTTCCACCAAGAGGAAAAGTGAATGCCTGGATGACTTTAAATTTACAAAATAAACACACTACAAAGACAAAATTTCCCTCTTCCTTAATATGCATCAATTATCATGATCTTATATGTACATTGCTAACAAGCAGAGAAAATAAGTCTTTGAAAGAATTGTTGCTTAAAATTGAGGGAGCCACTTAATCAGGTATTTTTAAGTGGCAGGTCCTCTCCCATTGGAAGCAATAATGATGTCACCAATCACTGCATTTTACAAGAACAGGACAAGGCTCCTATCTATTAAATAAGCTGGATGACATGAAATTTTAATTCTGGATGTTACTTTCCCCAAAACTACTACTTCACCATTCACAGGAAAGCAAATAACCCATTGTTAATGCTCACTGCTGGCCAAAAGTGAATGTGCTCTAAGAAACAAAGAAGCCTGGAGTAATTAAAAAGTAATGACTTTTTCCTTTGTGCTCCCTATATAAAAGGAGCAGGAGGGAAGATATACTGGGCTAGCACCTTTTCCTCCCCATAAACTGATGCAATAGCCAAACATCCAGGAGTAATGTGCTGACCTTCATGCTCACAGCCACTACACCCCATTCCTTATCCCAGAGAAATTGTAAACGTGGTAAATAGCAAGTTCCCTGGCTTACAAATACATCAGATCAAGTCCCTCTATCACACTCCTTCCTCCTGCCCTCCCCCAGCCTCCCTCCATCTGCTGCCCTCCTGGGAAGGCAGAGCTACACTTAATGGCTGTGTGCTTTTAAGTCTAATGTGCTGGATATAAGTTAATGCCCACTACAGCAAGTGGAGACTCTGCTGCAAGGAAGCCTCTGGTGCTGTTTTTTTCCCTGTCAACATCCAGCAGAATCTCTGTAGCCCTAATGTCAGCCAGGGTGCAAGGAAGAGGGGGAAAATGAAACCCACGACCTGTGACAAAAACAAATCTCAAAAGACACTACACAGTGCAGTAATTTAAATAATCTTTCAGTAAAAACAGGAGACAGCTGGGCTCTTATTTGTCACTCCCCTCAACATAATGATTTAAATTTAGAAAATATACCCATTATAAAATAGGGCATGAAAATAAGGGCAAGCATGGCTCTGTCAGTGGAGAGTACACAGGTGAACTCTGCTGGCAGCAGAAATTAAACAGGATCCACCAGTTATGAAGAGGACCACTGTATTTGGGTTTTATGAGCTGACCTGCTCCCCAGCCATCCTCTCTGCCCCACTCTGAAAGCTTCAGCAGCAGCACTGCTCCTCCAGCAGCACTTTTGGACACCCTGCAGGATACACACAGCTCCTGTGCTGGGAGAAATCTCCAGGTTTATCGAGGTTATGACCAAGCTTTATGGTCAACTCTTCAGGAGATAAATAAAATGACTGCAATGCCAGGTACCTAAACTTTATTGTTTGGAATCCAGACTTGCCCTTTTCTGCTCCAAACACTTGGTACTGCTCCAGGAATATTACTGGGTGCAAGATTATGCTACCCTAACTTTTTGTTTGAAAAAAGCAGCAAAATAAAAACTATTAAATGGAGTCTAGTCTCATTTACCACAGCACAGAATTAGTTTGACTTCACTGTTTTAAATGCACACATGTGCTCTTTTATTTTATGTGATCCTAATTTCCTGGACTTTTTTTTAATATCTCTAGCAGTTAACATATTGTTTATATTGTGGTGGGCCTGGCAGTGCTAGATTAATGGTTGGAGTTGATAATCCAGCCTAAACAAATCCATAATTCACAGCTTCCTCCTAATTAAAAACAACCACAGAGTAACACAAAACTTGCTCTCTACAATACACCATCTAAAAATTGCAACCTTAATGTCTCACATCATAACTGAAAGTAAATGAGAAAGACTTGAATTTCCAAATCCAATCAAGCAAGTTGTTTGTATCTTCTGAAAATCCCTGCTATGAAATATGTGCATGCATAGCTGCAGACAGCCTCTTTTGCACTGCCCTGCACGTTCACATTACAGAAAAGACCTGAGAGCCACTATCAGGCCCTCTGCAAGCAGAAACAACCTCAATGAAATCCATAAAACTACAGCTGCACGTGCCAAGTATGATTCAAACCACTGGAAACAAGAAGTCATTGCACCAAGGACCAAAACTCACAACTTGCTGCAAAATCCACTCCAGGGACTTGGGAAAAGCTGGTGTGAATTATGAAGGGAATGATTTTCCCAGGCAAGAGCAGGGGGACTTCCCACCCAGCATTGGCACTTGAGGGAATGCAGGTAATCCCAACACTGAGCTGGGCTGTGCCTTCCCAGCTGCAATTTTACAAGCTCACTGTTCAGAGATGCAGGTTTTAAAGGCATGTCCCTGCCCCACTGCCCTTCTGCTGTGCCTAAAAGTATTTATTTTCTCAATGGCATATGGCACATTACAGGATTCAAAACCAAACTGTTCAAGTGTTCCTTGGAGAGGGAGACACACTAGCCCTCCATTTCTGAATTTTTCCATGGATACCAGTGTTAGGCAACTGGCTCCAAAGTTATGCCACCTCTGGGAGCTCAAGATCAGAAATGTAAACTCAAAAAATTACCATGCCAACACTGAGTACAAAAAAAAAAAAAAAAATCAAGGTCCATGACCAACACTTGATTACTTCTGAAATAGTCTTGCATCAAACATAAGCAAGCTGCATATAATAACTTAATATATAACATAGATATCTAAACTCACATTGCTTTTGCTTATTTGTCCAACAAAAAAAAATTCTAGCAAGGGTTTGTAAAAGACAAGAGTAAGATGCAGCACTTTCCTTGGAAGAGCCATGTGTCACAGGCTCCATCATCACTGCTGTCAGGGAAAACCATCCTGCCACTAGGAGAAAACCACCAGCCAAAAGTTCTCCAGCAGCATTTGCAGTGTGGGGCCTGCACATTTAGTTATTAACCCTCTGTTTGGACATCCATGCTCTAGAAGTTGTTTCACAGGACAGACTACATCTCACCCTTCAAGCACTAAACAAAAGCAGGAATCTGCTGCTTCCACAACATCCCTACTGCCCTGATATTTTAAAAAAAGAAATGAAGTTTCCAGTGACAGTACAACATCCTGATTGCAACATATATCCATCTTTTTTGTCAAACTACTGCACAGCAAAGAGCTCCCTTGGTGAGCAGCCTCCCTCCAGGAGCCACTGCAAAAACCATTCCTGTTTCAGATCCCATCACACATCTCCCCAAAGGTAAGAACACATTTGTGTGTTGCACATAAACATGGAAGTGCAAGTCAGCTGCTTCTCAGTATGACTGACCACCAAATGAACCCCACAATTAACATTATGGGGTAGAGTCAGATCATGTCAGGAAAATTTCTTTTTATAGCTACTGAGATGGGGCTTACAGATAAAGTGTTTGTTACCTGAAGGCTTCTCTGTGTGATTAATACAGCATAATAGAACACCAACACACAAAACCTTTTTTCTCCCTCTCAGGGATTACCAACAGCAGCCAGAATGACTCCACAATGAAAATCCTCATCAGCCTTATTTCTGTATGAAAGGTGAACAAATATCCCCTTCCTTCTATCCATAAGCAAAGTGCCAGCTCCCTGTGCTGCCTGCCCCTGTGACCCTCCACTGGTAAGGCTACACCAAGAGAGAGATCACTGGAAGGAGCCCATTGGTGAAAAAAACACAACAAAAAAAATTAAAAACAACTAAAAACCCATCCAACCAAACCAAAAAGCCCTTTCTAACCTGGGCTGTTTCAGTGTCCCAGTCCCTGCAGCAGCCTCCAGAAGGCTCTGCCAGTGTTTCTGGGGAGGTGGCAGAAAGGAGCAGCTGGGGAGCAGCAGGTTCAGCACTGAAGCCTTTCCTTAGAGCAGGGATTTTCCCCCTTCCAGCCCAGCCAGGCCCCTCCAGGCACAGCTTTTCTCATTGGTGGGAGCTGCAGAAGGCTGATGCCTCCCAGAGGGACTGATGGATTGATTCTGATAGGCACAGAGACTGCTCTGGCAGCCTGGTCCCACCAGCACAGGAGGGAAAGAAAGGGCTCATCACCAACTGAAACCAGAGCTGGCTTCTGTCTTAGGGCAGGGCAATGTGGAAAGACAGTAACAATCAGCAGTGGTGACCAAAAAATTATTTTAAACCTGTCCTACATTCATAAAAACAACAAGAACAAAAACAACAATAACAATAATAATATTGGCACTTGAACAGCATTGCCCTTCCAAGGGTGCCAGGCCATTTTTTCAAAGGTAGGTTGGTATTACTCCTTTTTATAATCACAAAAAGAAAGGTCAGAGGTTTAATCCATTTTTCAAGAGTGCTTAGCATATGATGACTGCACTGTATAAACACAAAGGGCCTAAATTTGAATTTTAATAACAAAATTCCTGAGCCTTACATCACCAGTGCATGAACACTTTTAGTATGCTCCCCACTCCAGCATCCCAAATAAATGTAGCTTCTTCAAAAAGTTATTTTCATTTTACACATAAAATTTAAGTTTAGAACTTACATGTTGCTTAGATTTTTGCACAAGTAACTTTGAACAATGTAAAATCAGTAAGATTGCAGGGATTTCCACTCACATAAACATACACAGGCACCAGTCAGAAAGTTTTCATAATGACAATTAAGAATTAATGACAATCAATTTTCTTAATACTGATTTGTTTGGATAAATAAGTAGTGAAAATGTATGGTCATAAGCTGTATATGCTTTAAAAAAAAATAAATAAAAATATTGGATGTTGTTAATGGCCAGAGCAATAATTTCCAGCAAAACTACAACACTGTCACATCAGTACCAGCTGAAACAACTGCCCAGTCACACAAAGCACAGCTGGTAAGACTGAATCTCTTATTCTCTCAACCAATAATATTACATGTACCAGCTCCACTTTTCTGTAAATGTCAAATGAGTTCATATTTTGCTAATGCCAACTCTTTTCCCCTCCTGCTAAATATCACACACCTTACATGAAACAAAAATTGAGAATACTGCAAATCAATGCATGATTTCCCACTAATCTCAGTGGGAGTTTATAAAGCCTATTAAAGGCAGGATGGTTTCCCCAAGGAAAAAACAAAACAAAAACAATAAACAAAAAACAAACAAGATCCTCTCCATCACTGTTACTAGTCTAATAAGATCTCTGAGTCCTAACAATGTAAGGTTTCATCACAGTTGAAAGTTTTTCTTTCTATGATCAAATAGCTGTGTTTTTATTTTCTTCTTCTTATTATTATTATATATACACATTTACACACAGATATTTCTGTACATTATTCAACCAGACACATACTTCTACCAATACAAAACTCTGCTTATGCTCTTTGTTTTAAAATAAGAATATTCACATGGGGGGTTGCTCTAGTACAAAAAAAAAAAAAGCAGTAAAATTATATAGTTACAGATTGAAAAATGTATCTCCAGGTATTAATAAACTTATTTAGAGGACTTTTGCTCTGGCACAGAAACTTCTATTTTTCATACTCCCCTACTATTGAATTTAAACCATAACAAAGTGTTAACATGCATTCAAACTACCCTAAAAAGAAGGCACCAAGCCATGCTGGTGAAGCCAGAGGAAACCTAAAGAACTCCTCTAAAAGCTCAGCCTGCAGCAGATGGACTGCAGCTATTTTATCTTCTCAAAACTCCCTCATCCTCAGCAGACAGGCCTGTCCAAAGGGGAATTTCCCATACAGATACACAAGGTTTATTTCACTCTTCTCTTTTTTTTTTTTTTCCCCTGCAAGTAAATGGGGTGTTGTACCTAAATAGGAAGATTTTTCTGTCTGGTGAAAACCTAAGGAAGTAGTTTTTCATTTGAATTTGTCCCCAGGCTGCATTCTACTGCTGCTCACTAGTACTGTTGGTACCACTGCTAGCAGCCTCACACAGAATACTTCAAAAGTATAAACAGGCTTAAAACAAACAGAAACCAAAAAAAAAACCCTCAAACACACACTTACACACCTAAGGAGCAAGAAGTACTTCACTCTGTAAGTCACAATTCTTGACAAAAAAAATTGAAAGTATGAAGTTTCAAAAGAATAATAATCAACATGAAGCACAGGAAAGCATATTATAGTTGTTATTTATTATTTTGCAGCTGCCCCTGAAAGCAGAGAACTAAGATGATGCAGTTAATTAAAACTAACTGAAAGTAAACATTAATTGGACAAAGCATTCAAATACAAACACTTTATAACAGTCAGAAAGTAAGTGAAACCTGTGGGTGGGAGCATCACTTCAAGATGACAAAATAATATTTAAAATTGCATCCCTTTATGCAAGACAACTGTGCAGCAAAAACTGCCTTTAGAATACCTGTTCAAACATTAATTTGTAGAGAAATGAAATGAAATGAAATTAAATTAAATTAAATGGCTGGACAAACTGATTCAAAAGTTATACTGACAAAACTGCTGCTGCTGCCAGCCCAAGCAAAGGGAGCTGTAATAAATACACTGTTGTCTACCTGACAGTATACTTAAACAAACTAAGGAGTGCTGGTGTAAAAATACACATGAAGAGAAGAGAACTCTCCCCCAGCTGATGGAACTACATGAAAGGCACAAAATACAAGTGTGAGGAAAAGTCCAGGACATGAGAACAGGCAAAGTACTGCCAGCAGTGCCTCACTGACCAGATTTATGCTGGTGATATTCCATGGGCTCTCCTTTACTCTGTGGGAAATCAGGCCCAAAGGACACAAGACCTTATAAAGGCTCAAGAAAACCAGTTCTCACCTTTGGACACACAGATGCATATCCATAAAGGAATTACTTCTAAAAACAGTATTTCCTTTAGCAAGGAACACTGTCCTTAACCTGCACCCAGCTACTGATTTATGGCATGCAGCAATAGATTGCCCTGCTATTCACACACATGTCACAAAACTCAGCTCCCATGCTGCTTTACTCATTTCTCTTCATCCCATGATTTTCAAAATAAATTTTTCACTAGAGAATAAAGCTTCTTCAAACTCCCTCTTAGGGGAAAAAAAAAAAAAAACAAAACAAAACAAAATGAAACCAACAAACCACACACAGGCATTACTTTAAAGGACAGCAACAAAGAAAAGCAGACTGCAAAACCAAATCAAATCAATCCTGGCAGCTGCAGCAATGTGGCACTGACAGAGATGTAACAGGGTAAAAAGATCATGGTTTCTTTGTTAATACTGCTTTTACCAATTTTCTGTTAAGATTTCTCACTTGATGACAACCTCTTTCAGATAAACACACAAAACTTCCATTACAGTACATTAAGAAGACAAATAGAGACTCCATCTGAAGCTACCACATAACCCAGTCTCCCCTCCCCAGACACAATTCTACTGTTCTTACATCACACAAACCCTCAGCACACTCAGATCTTCACTTCCTTGCTTTCCTCTGCCCACCTGGTAGAATCCCCTCTTTTCTTTCTCAACAGCTTTTCTAAAATCTGTCATTTGCTATCCAAACCTATACCTGAACTCACCTCCTGCACCTGAACATTCCTGTCTCTGCTTCCACTGTGAATCTGAAACTAATTCATTTTCAATTTTTAAAAATTTTGATCTCCCTTTTGTGTGCCACACCCTCTGCTGAAACCAAACTTCCAATTTTAAGAAAGTTGCAGTATTTAAGTCGAAATAATTTAAAATACTGTCACTGTACCTTACTTTGAAGTTTCAGTTTTTATTTTATCTACATAGATTTTCCAAACAAATTAGTTTCAACACATCCATCAAGTTAGCATCATTTAAGAGATACACTACCCCTTAGAGGAGTGCCTGTATGTTTGTGAGATTTTTAAACAAAGCATGAACAATTTTTACAGTGTTGAACACCACACTTAGTCCTAAATTCAGCTCCCACTGAAGTCAATGTCAATAGGAAGGAGTTCTTTAAAACTCCTTTCTGATTTTCTTTTGTTTACTTTGAATTCATTCTCTAAATAAGATTTGTATTTAATGTCAGTCAGAAGCACAGCCTGGAGTGCAAAACGCAACAGAAATTTCCTGACAAAAGGTCTGAAAAGTGGAAATGTTTCTAAAATCAAAGTTACGTCATCATGGTAGTAATAAATAAAACGTAATTAATGGAAAGTTTTTCACCTTGAAAAGTGAATGCACCACACTCTTCAGCATCCTTCCTAAAGTTGCCTTTAGGAACATTGTAACCACGTGAAATCCTATTAGAAGGTGCTGAACTCCTACATTGTGACTCTTCCGGCAGGCTTCTACATAACAAAAATGCAATGAAGTGCCATACAACTTTCCCCCCTTATTATGCAAAATCCTTATCAAATTCAGTAGTGGGACATGGTTCAAAATCCTGCCTAACAATGGCTCGCAGGATGTCAAGAGATGTCGGCTTTGTTTTAGTTTCACGTGCTTTTCAGCCTATTAATGCTACCAGAAAAAAAGAACCTTCACATAAATAACCGATAAAGATCAAACCCCACTAAACAATGGGAAGGGAATTCAGAGTTGAAACTGGTACTTAGCTCTTTGCTAAGCGAGCAGCCCATTGTGCCACAATATCCAGGAATAACAAGGTGAGAGAAGGAACCTCCAGCCTCCCATTTCCCATGGTTTGGCTGTTGTTCAGAGAGAGGATTTGCAGTTCTTGTGCCGCAGGTTGCGAGTGGAACGTGGAACGCGGCACAGGTTCCACTCCAGGAGGACAAAGCATTCACTGATAGGGCTACAATTAGTCCCAATTAGGCCTATTTTTCTGTGGGAAAGGAGCTTAAATCTTACAGCAATGGGTCCCTCCGGCGAGTTAAAGCGAGATCAGTAGAGTGACAAGCCTGAGAACACGAGTTCCACGGGGAGGATGGAGCTCGGACACACAGGTCCGAGACATCTGATAAAACCATTTTGCCCCTTATCTCCCGTGAGTAACCAACCGAATTTCCCCGTTTCCAGCCCCCCCTGGCCCAGGCACACAGCAGCAGCAGGTCAGGGACACTCACATGTGCACGTGTGGAGGCTGGAAGCGGCTCTGGTTGATGTTGTAGTGCGTGAACGCCTGCGTCGGGTTGGAGCTGTACTCATCCACCGTGATGGAAACCTTGCCTTGTGAAGGAATTCCATGAGCCATCCTTCCTCCTTATGGACATGAGCGGCTCACCACTTGCCAAGGCCAGGGGCAGGGAAGGGCATGGTGCTCCGGGCAGCTCCGCATCCACTCCGTGAGCTCTGCCAGAGAGAAGGGCAGCACACGCTGCTGTGAGCCATCAGATGGAAACACACACACACACACTCTACACTCTCCTGACTTCCATTCAGATCTGAAATCTTCTTCTGTATTCATGGTGTACCCATCACCCCCTTCTACGCATTACTATTCACTTTTTTTTCTTTTTAATTACCTCATCACCCAACTCCATCATCATTAGACACATCCAAAGGATGAATGCTTAAAGTAAGGCTTTATCTTCAGGGGGTGGGGGAAGGGGGGAATAAAATATCTGTGTTGGAAGCTCCAGTTAAATACTCCCCATTTCATAAGCTTCATTTCAAATAACAACTTGTGTTAATTGCAACCACGAAAACTCACGAGTGGACCCAGCTTCCTGAAGGACAAATGACTTTTTACAAATACGCAGACTTGTTTTCAAGGCGTTGCTGGAGCTTTAGAGCACTAACAACTGAGAAACACACGAGAAACTGATGTAAAGAACATGTTACAATTACACAGCAAAAGTAGACCCAAATACCTTTGAATGGAAGTATTTGTGTCCAGAGAAAGGCGAGTATCTAGGCGATGTTAACAAAATATCCATGTAATAGCTCACTAGCACTGAAACTAGTTTGGATTCACTGTAACCAGACAGCAACAATTTATCTGACTTAAGCGCGATTTTACACAGAAATATTTCTGCATAAGATGAAAGAAACAGGCTCTCCCTCTCTGTGCATCCCTGTCTTTCGCTTCTTCAGAGCGCTCTTAAACATATTTAGCGTTAGGACTGGATGTGTGCTGCAATATTAGCATAACCCAATATCCGGAAACCTCCCAAACACGCTCTGCTGAGTTTCTTGCAGAAAATCTTAGCTTCGATTTCTTCAGTCGATAAACTGAGGGTACCTCAGCTGCCTTCCCTTCAGAGGGACCCTGTGAAAATTGATCAGCTGATGCTCGAAGAACACTGTCAAGATGAGAAACTCTTTAAAAGCCCCGTTTATGAGGCAGATCCTCAGCTGGGACACGCTGTGCTAGCTGCAAGGACTTACATGAAATCACCACACTGGGAACCCACTGCTATTCTTCCCTTTAGCTGCCACATGCAAGAGTGGACTTTTCATATCTGGAGTGAATTTTACAGAAGTAAATCAGTGCTTACTGGGAAGACAAAGAGATGGGAAAGAGAAGAGAATGATTTGAGCCCTAAGCATCCAACTAAGCAATATTTTTCCAGTGCAATTTTCCTGGGCTTCTCTAGCTCCCAGATAGAAATGTGTTTGCCATGTGTAACATTAAGCATTTGAAATCTTTGATTTGTATTCAAAATATATTTTTAATACAAAGCCTAATTTCCAGTTTGGCATGAAGCATGATGAAAATGCTCTGCAAATGGCAGATGGCCCGCTATAGGCCATTTATTTTACTATTTTACCACCTCAGGCCTATGTAGGCTTCCATATGTTAGTTGGGTTAAGGCATTCTGCAACCTCCATTCCAGTAACTGGGTTCTATCCTTCATCTTTTTTTTTAACATTGGGAGGAAAAAAAGTATATTAAAAAAAAAAAAAAAATAAAAAATAAAAAAATATGAAAGTGTAACATAAAGCACCAATTAAAAAACTGTCACTAGAGATGGTGCAGCACTGAAACTGTGTTTATGGTCTGGTCTCCCCCCGTGAGACCCAGTGGACCTCTCTCATGAGAAACAAGGTTTCAGCAGCAGAAATAAGCAAGGGTGAGCTTGGCTGAAGCAAATCTTCGCTGTGCTAGATGCGCTGTAAGATGCTGCAACAACTGCTCACATAATGCAGTGGTGGCCACGCCAAGTTTGCAGCTGTTTCCTGAATTTCCTTTGCAATTATATTTTAGTGTTATTTTGCATAACAGTAAAACACAACACCTGCTTCAAACCGCAGTCCCGTTCCAAGCACTGCAGTTCTTTTGAGACAGAAACTAGGAGGAGTGCACAGCACAGAGCAGCATAATCGCCCTGTACTGAAAAGTAAATACAAATGAAAACATCTTCATGCCAGAGAAATGACTGTCATTAACGAGAATGCTGGCCATCAGAGCTCCCAGGAAAAAAAAAATACAGTTTTTCCTTTACACTGCAAGAACTTTAGAGCCTGCATATATTAAGAAGTAGTGTGAAAACTACATGTGTAATGTTATTTTTCTCTGCAATTAAAAGCAACAATATAAAACAATGCGTTAAACCAACAACAAAAATATGCTTGGGCTTTCAGAAAAGTTAAATGACACTGTTTTCAGCAACCCAGCATAAGAAAGGTCGAAACATTAAATTTCATATTATAGTTCACTCATGGAAGAAAAATCTAATTTGTTCATGAGAATGAATTATACATAAAGATAATAGGCATTTTTTTACAATGTTTGTAACAGTCCATGTTACAGAAAGAAATTACAACTAACTGGCATAAAACAAATGACAAGAGGACACTTAAATAGCTGTATTAAACACTTTTAAGTTGACTCTCTGTAAGATTATAAGTGTATAAACTGCAATTGCTTCTCATTGTTCTAATCTTTAATCTAGAAAATAAATCTCGACTAAAATTGAGACTGAGCTGAACAAAGCATCCTTTTAAAATTAAATTCAACAACAAATGCCAGACTGGGGGTAAAAAAAAAATAAATTATTTGAGGCTGGCTTCTGCATCAATTCTTTTAATTTCCATTTAATACTCCATAGAGTACTACAGCTCAACTATTAGAAGTATCTAATTATTACCTTCTTTACTGTGAACGTCTCTGAAGAAAATAGAAGAAAGAAGCTGAACACAAAACTTTAGAACAAATGTATCTTAGGCCCAAGATTAAAAAAAAATATATATTTAAAAAAGTCTTCTTCAAATCGCTATCGTTCTTCTTTCTCCAACTACGAGCACTACTTGAAGGTTACACACAGAAGCACAAAAAAATAAAAGTTGGATTGTTTTCCCATCAATAAAGTAAAACAACGTGTAATATCTTCCTCGCCTTTTGAGGCAGTTTGAAGTCAGAATGACTATATTAAAAACCTAAATGATGCCTTTCCAGCATGTTGCGTTTTCCCAAAGATACAGGCTGTATCCTTTCCCAGCGCGTATTTATTTGTACGGGCAGCAGGGCAGGAGATGTGCCATTGCACACATCTGCTCAGTGCTCCAGGTATAAACCACTTTTTGGGAACAGGGCTGACCCAAAGTTAGGTGCAGCTAATTGTAAACCTGGACACTGGCGCCCTGTCAAGAAACTGCGGGGAAATGAACACAGGTAAGTCATTTTCGATGTAACATTGCATCGCACGGAGAGCCACCGACATGAGCTCTGCCCATGTAACACGCACACGAAGGCACGCGAAAAACCCATTTCCCCAAATAAAATATTTACGCCTTCCTCATCTGAATTTCAAAAATTCGCCTCCAGCCGGGCTGGGGCTGCAGCGGAAAAAGCTGAAGGGCAGGAGCTGGGAAGGGTTAACCCCGTGTCAACACCTTCTGTCGCGACATCCACGCTGCCGGCGCTGCTCCCGTGTCGCCGCGCCCCGCGGGGGTTCGCGGCGGCCCCGCGCTCCCCGGGATGCTGCGCGGCACTTGGCCGGCAGCTCCGGGCTCAGCCGCCCATGGAGCCCGGCGGAGGCAGCGCAGACCCGGACCGCGACCCCCGGTACCCCGAGCCCGGTACCTGGGCTCCGGC
>JAOTQP010000251.1:1554992-1575536 GCA_026413545.1 Cichladusa arquata
TCCCTTCCCTTCCCTTCCCTTCCCTTCCCTTCCCTTCCCTTCCCTTCCCTTCCCTTCCCTTCCCTTCCGCCGCTCGATCGGCTAGTCCGCTGCCCCCAGAGATGGCAAAATAAATAAGTAATAACAGCAACAATTTAAAAAAAAAAACCCAAATCCTCGAGACATCCTCCGCCGCACCTTTGGCCCCTGGGTATGGATGCGGTGCCCTGCTCCTTTGGAGGTAAGCTCACCTCAGCAACCAGCAACACCAGGGTTGGCCTTTGAGGCCGAACATTGTCTTAGGGTAACTGGGGCTTTTCTACGGAAAAACAGAATCAGGGACGTGGCTGTTGTCTTTTTTTTTCCCCCTCTTTTTTCTTCCCCCTCCCACCCCCGCCAAAACCACAGCAATTGTGTCAACAGCCAGGACAGTAACAAAGTAAAGATTAGACGCGGTTGTTCTTTTACTTTCAAGACAGCAAACGGAAAGGGGAGACTACCAAAATATATTAAGAGGAGAAAGAACGAAAGGAAGCAAGAAAGAAAAAGAAACAAAGAAAAAACACTAATATTTTTGAATAGTCGAGCAGACAGAAAATAAATAGTAGGCCTCTGACAGTAAGTGAGTGACCTATATATTTTAAATAAGTAATTTTGACTCTAGCCAACCTTCAGATATGCATGGCAAGTAGGCAGGTTTTTCTTTGTTGCTGAAAGCCATGAGAAGCGTCTTCTGTATTGCCAGGCAGAAATCCACTGGGATAGATTGTCCTGTTTAGAAACATGGCAAACTAAGAAAATCAACCTGAAAAAAAGACTAAATGGCATAAGACTTTGTTTTTCCAAATTTACCCTTTCAGCCTGATTTTTTTACTGTTGTCATTATCGCTTTTGGTGGAAGTGAGCACCGTGAGCCACCAAAGGAAAATTCCTGTTTCAGACAAAATGGCCCACAGATGAGTTGCCCTCCTAACCAAATCAAAGCAACATTTCCAGGGAAATTTTTCCTGGAACGCAGTCTAAGGCAGTAGTTGCACAAACATCTTTAGCTGACTTACTCTGACAGAGCTGTAAAAGCAGCAATCCAGCACCCAGCCCACTTCCCCTCCCGTGTCCCTGCACTGGCCCTCTTGTGAGAACAGGGAACCCCACCTGGGAACCTGATCCATTCAGCACCAGGGAAAAACATGCTGCTCTGGTGTGGGTCAGCCTCCTCACCCAACCCACTTCCCAACTGCACAGATTCTCCTGCTGGGACTAGACAGGGATGAGCAACTGAGGGCAGAAGGAAAACAGGAGAGCTGTCCTGGCACCAGGGCCAGCTTCAGCACAGGAACATGGAGGGGGAGGTGATGGGGAGCAGGTTTGACCCTGACCCTGGAGCAGAAGGACATTTCCTGTGGTTGTCTTTATACACCTGGTACTTAAAAAAGGAGCTCCTAGCACGGAGGGAAGAACAGGGTAGAAGAATGGGCAGGGGGTTGGATTGGGAATTAGAAGGCTCACAGACCTTCTCTCTGGTGCCTGGTGAGAGATCAGACATTGCCCTGATGTCTCAGCCTTGAAATGAGCATTTACCTGCCTCACTGTCCTTATGCACAGCAAGCCCTGTGGCCTCAAAGTTCGTGGTACTTGGGTTTTGTTTACATGAATCCAGAGTGGGACCTGCTTCTGAGGTCACACCTTTTTCACAGCACACAGTGATATGTGCTCAGCAACAACAGCAAGCTGTAACACAGTCATCAGGAGCGTTTTTGTTAATACATGACCTGACAAACTCTGAAATATTTTCTGTTAAGGGCACACAACAGAACTTTTCCCTTTTACAAACTACTTCTTTTCAGTGTGCTTTCCAAAGAGATACTCACCTTAGAAATGTGCTGGCCCCAGAGCTGCTAAAAGAAGGAAAAAATATTTTACTTAAACTGATTAAAGGGTTTTCTGAGGAAAGGAGTTGAATCCTGTTGCCTTTCTTCTTTAATTCACAAGAGCAGCAAGTACACAAAAATAAAATATCTGTATTATGTCTGGAACATACATTTATTAACACACACTTAACAAAAGGATTTTAGAGATAAATTCAGAAAACTAAAAAGTAAATGAGATATTTATTTTGGGTGTCACAGGACTGATTTTTCTAGCTGGGTGAAATTCAAAACAGTGAACAAACAGCTTTTCTTTACCTTAATACTTCCTATTAATGATACTGAAAGGGTTTGTTATACATGAAACTTTAGTCATGTTCAGAGTTGGCACTCAATTTTGTTTTTTCACTTGTACAAATTCAAAGTGAGTATGATCAAATGAACAGATTCCGGAGATACATATTAAAAATTACAAAACACTGTAGTACCCTGAAAAGCACACACATCCTTCACAATCTATTATGTCATCTTTAATCTATTTCATAGGTATCACTGCCTCCAGTGACTGCCAAGCACAGGACAGAGCTAACAGCTTATGAGACACACAGGATAGTTCAGACTCCTACCTAATTTTGCTCTTTACTATAGGAAAAAAATTTCCTAAGTATCTGTAAAGCAGTACAAGAAAGTATAATTTGAAGTCCACCTCTGAGCACTCATTGCTTAAATAATCAGATTTTTTGAGAGAACTCTGACACAGAAAGGAATTCAAACCAAACCAAAAAACTCTTTCAAACACTCAGCAGTGTCATGAATGTTTGTGCTGGCACAGCACAGAGCCCCAGTGTGCAGTGCAGGACAAAGGCTGGCACAGGGTGTGCTACACCTCCTGAAAGAGTCAGGCCAGTGTTTCACACTACCTGCTCACTTGGACACAGCACCTGAGGGGTTTGGGCTGGTTGTTTCAATTTCCTGGATTTTTTAGCCATTTTAAGACCAGAGCACCAAGGGTTCTCATTTGCACTGCAGACAATTCAGTTTTGGCCTGCAGAGACTGGGACAGGCTGGTACAGTACTAGACAATGCATACTTTAATTTACTAACATTTCAAGAAAGCAGAGCTTGCTCCAGTGGATGGCCACTGGTAGCAGTCTTCACCAAAAGTCACTATGTCAGCACAGACCAGTGCAGTTCTGCCAAAAACTGTATCTTAACAGGCTCATTCCCCTCATTAAAGCAGAAATTCTTCCTTAACTGTGGAACAGAAGACAACAGAAGAAAACTGCATCAGTTTAGGCTTCATGCCCCACTTAGCCCCACAACATTCCAAATCTGCAATATATTTGGATAGATTCAAAGTTCTCCATTGCTCTCTTCTCTCACTTCTAGGCTGTAAGTCACAGAACATTTGGTGTGCATGATGGCCAACAACATGAAAACAACAGAAAAACAGAGTATTACTTATAAACAACAAGCAAACAGAAAAAAAAATCTGAAACAACAGAATTCCAATTTTGCAAATTGGGTTTTTTAGCTCTTAGAGCTTCTTAACAAAATTGCAGACTGGAACTAGCAGCTAATTGAATCCTAAAAGCTGAAAAAAACCCCAAACCTCATGGCTTTGGATTTTCATAATCTGTCCCATTATGAATTTTTATCTGGCTTTTCCCCCTCACAAACAGGGGCCCATAAACTAACCTGTTCAATACTCCAGCAAACACTACACCTTCAGAAAGGACCCACCTGGGAACACAGCAGCTTTTGGAGGAAAATGCTGATTGCCAAGAGGAAGTGAAATTTGAGCCTTCTGTCAGAATCTGCAGAGGCAGAAGAGCACGTCATTCTTCTGCTGATAGAGCATCAGGTAAGATTACTGAAGGAAATATCACTAGCTGCCCTCTGGGCTGTCTTTTTGTATTTGATGGGCCAGAACTTTGTCACAGGATAATGCTTGTCTGCTGCCTTGCCCCTTTAAATTAAACTAAATTAAATATTTGATTGGAATTTTCCTACTTACCCTCTGTAGAAATAAAGTGATTAAAAAAAAAAAACCCAGCTGGATGTGAATTGTTTGTCCTTCTAAAAACTCCCAATGTAACTGATAGTCAAGGTACCTGGAAAAGAAATCATTCCTTTTTCTTTTTTCCTGAACATACCACTGAACATTCTTTTTTTCAGAATTAAGAAGGATACATGGGTGATTTATTTCTTTGTAGCAGAGAAGGCAGTGACTTCAGTTTTGTTACGTGCATAAGATCCAGGTGTTGTTGGATGCAGAGCAGTTACTGCAAAGGCACCACTGCAGGAACTCCCAGGTGCTGGAGGCTCAGGACACACTGCAAGGAAAGGTTTTGGGGGGTCACACTCTGGTCAATGAGCTGTGGCAAACTGTGGGAGTAACTTGAGGTGTTTTAACATCCCATTTCTTGCATAACCATTCACCTCTTTAGAAGGTGGATGCCTTTTCCCCCAAGAGATCGTTTTATCATTTAATTAGTTTGTAATGCATTGAGTCAAAGCCAGTGCATGAGAAAACCTTCAGTTTAATTCACCTGCAGTTCAGGCACTCAAAGCCTATTGTACCAAACAATCCCAAAACCTGATGGTCTGTCAGAAAACAGGCATTAGTACTACAGGAGAGTGTATTACAAACCTCTCCTCTCCTTGACCTTCAACTTATTTAACTCCCTTCCCTCTTCATCACATAGATTATCTCGTCCTGTGGCAGGCCCTGGTCACACAGAGTTTCTGTTCCTGGATGTAACATGAACTGTGTCCCCATGAGTCTGAGGAGTCACAGGGATACCAGATGGCCTCCTGTCTACACTCTAACTCTACCCATGTCCTTCTGACTTTAGGCAGAAGATTCAGTGAAGTGGTTTTCTATCACATTGAGTGCATTTTTCAAATGTCAAGCCCCACAAACTGAAATTCCTGCAACAGAGAAAAATTCTTCTCTCTACTCCTGAGAGAAAGTCCCTATGAAATTCTCAAAATCAGTCAAAATTCCACATGGAAAGCAAATTGCAAAACTGAAATAGATCTAATTTCTCAGTGCAAGTAAAGCATTTCACATGGCAGCACAGGGGAGAGAGAATTACTCCTGTGCTATCTTGAAGATTTATTTTTTTTTGAAGACTACAGATTTATCAGCAAATTCATCTGATGATGATGACTATTGTCAACAGCTACTCAGAGTTAACCTCTTTACATCTAAACAAACAGAGCTTCACTTCATGCCCTGCACAATTAACTTTATGCTTTTGACAGAAAGAACTGTGGTCTCCAGCAAATCTGCATCTAGTTCTGGTTTATGGAACCCAGATTCCCTTTGAGTCAGAACTGTGGTGCTCTTACAGAAAATTGTAGGATGAGCATAACAGAAATCCTTTAAAGGTGTCAGGTGGTCCTGCATGGGTGTCTTTCCAATCTGAGCAAGCAAGACTCCCTAAATAAAGAAAAATACTTTCTCAGGAGCCTTGTCACTCTAAATGTCCCCAGTAACCCTGCTGATCTGAAGGTCCACATAAACCTAAGAGCCTGAAGCCAAAATCTTTACTGTGTGTTAATTATCATCATTATCAAACTTTGTTACAGAAAACACACCTAATGTTGCTTACAAATCCTCCCATTCTGTGGGGAAAGAGCAAACCTTAAATTCACAGGCAGTGCTCAATGTAAGATAGGTTTCTGGTGAAGGTCCTACAGTATCATCTCCGGTCAATATTCATTTTTATCCCTTGATTTGGCATTTAAGAATCAATATTCCATAACAGTTACTGTCTAGATTTTGAATGCATCCAGGCTGAAAACACTTGCTAAGAACTGAGGGATTTTCCACTCTTTGCTTCAGACACCTCAGGAAAAGAAATCCTGTATTCCAGTTATTGTCTGGTATTTGAGTTCAGTGTTGGCAAACTGGTCCCTGCATGTCTTTGAGGCATATGGAAATTGATGATGAAAGTGTCTAGTATAACTACAAGTATAATTTGATGAAAACTGGAGCAGTGAACTGTGAGAAACTGCTAAATCAGTGTCATCAAACTCTGCTCGAAAAATAATGAAACAGAAATACCACCAGGGCACAAGCAATGCAGTGCAAAGGCTGTGAAACCAGAGAGCACATACAAAAATTGAGGAATTATTTTAATTATTATTTTTAAATTATTTTGTTATTTTTGAAACACATGCCCAAAACACAGCACAACTTCCCTGTTCAAATGCACTTGACTGAGACAGTGACATCATGTCTCCTCCAAATTGTTCAAGCCCAAAATCCTGGCACAAGCTGTTCCAATAGAATATCATGTTCAGCCCTGGCACTCTCTCCTGTCTACCCATAACCATGTGCAGAATAAGAACAGAACCGTGGCCAATGCAAATCCCAGTTATAGCTCCAGTCCCTTGGGGCCACAGAAAAATACCAAAACAGAAAACATATCACAGTTTTAAAGCAATAATATTGCTGAGGGGAGTAATGCAAACGTAACCTCAGAAGTAAGGTGACATTTATTGCCTAAAAGTTTAACAATTTCTGAAGCTGTGAAAAAGTATAAATAATACCTGAAGATAGCAGTGAAAATATCCTGATATTGCTTTATTCATATATTTTGAATGAAAATAGAACAAACTTACATAGAAATCTGGGAGCAAGAGGACAAAGAAAGGAGATATTGTAATTTTTGTATATTCTATATATGTTTTGTTTACTGATGTTTGCCTACATCAATAGACACTCAAATTACCAGAAAAAAAAAATATTCTATTTAGTTTTACCCATGTTTTGAGACAGAAAAATGCTTATGTATGCCCAAGAAAGGAGATATAAGCGTGCACATTTGTAGACTTGCCAGAAAATTTGTACAGAAAGATCACAGGGAGACAGAGACAGCTGGAAAAATTGGAGCAGTGGCTCTGATTTTCATGCCAGTGTTACACCTAATGCAAAGGGAATGCAGATGATGGACTGCAAGCTATATGTTATTCCTCCTGACACATCACAGTGTGCTGTAGAGCTGAGCAAAGACTGGGAAGTAACCAAAAAAAAAAAAAAAAAAACAACAACCCAACAATCAAACACAAAAATCTCCAAAAAACCCACACAAATAAACAACAAAACGAAACAAAATAAAACACATAGAAATTATAGAACCAGTGTTATTATAAATTAAAATATTTATCTCTCATAATTATTACAGTCATCAACATTTCCATGTACAAAAGATAGTACCAAGATGAAGCAGTGGATACCAAACATAAGCTAATAAAATTTGAAAATGTAACTAAACTATACCTTCAATCTCACCATGACACATGCATGGCAGAAACCATGAAATGGAAAATGACCAGACACAAACATCTCTTGAATGTCCTATATCGTGCTGTAATGAGATATTTCTGCACATGGATTTATTCAGATTAATTATAAGCAAGCCTAATTAGAAAGCTGTGTAACAACTATCTAGAAGATTCCTTTCTATCAGGGTATATACAGATAGGAGGTTTAGTACAGAAATGGTAAGTGGAATCCTGAGAGGACTTTCTGCTAATGCATCCAGGTTTCTAAACTAATCTAGGTGTGGGTTCTGGTATCTTTTCCATGAGGTGACCTCAAATCCTTTGTGTCAAAATGTCATTTTTTCCATTGGCTAACCTACACCATGCAGTTGAGGAGCCTATTTTCAGTGTTTCTTTCCCCCCTCAGGCCTGCTGATCACAATTCCATCTTTTGTGATGTTATTACTGCAGAATTCAAAGCTGAGGTCATACTCCAAAAACTGCCTTCTCAAAGAAAAGCAGTTCATAAAATCAGTTCTAAGTCTCAGTTAGAATTTAACCAGGGTACCTTTGTGTGCCCCCAGGGAGGGTTCCTGTGGATTCCTGTTGTGCATTCAGACTTGCACAGCCTTTGGCAGGGGCTGGGAGAGGCTGGGAGAAGCCCAGGGTCTGTTTGTACCAACCTTGTTGTCACAGTGACCCAACCACTGAGAGCTCTCACCTCGGGAAAGGAGAAGTGGAAAGGGAAAAATTAGAAACACAAATATGGCAATGCAGGAGACAAAGGAGAAGTAGAGGTTCAGTCCCAACCTTCCACAACCCCAGTGGCATATCCAGTATACGGCCAAGCCTACAAAACACTGCAGCTTTTAAAACAACTCCAGACACAAAACTTTTCCAGACCAGCTTGTGTCTCTGCCCACAAGCAAGATAAGCTAATAATCTGACTGTGATTTTTTCCCATTTAGAACAAACTGCTGGCCTGAAGAAGGTCAAATCTAGAATAAGCCTGGACAAATGTATAATTAAGCTTCTGTCCAAGCTTCAGACTGAGAGCTATACTTTATGTTGTTGGGTCAGGCAGCAGAAGATGCAGGATCACATTCATCCCACTGAAATCCTTGGCTTCACTTCTAGCTAAATTGATAAAACTGAAAAGAGCACACATTCTGCCCTGCCTTGAGGTCAGACTCCTAGTTTTGATATTAAACATTAATTGTGGATATAAAAAACTTCATTTTAGTATACACAATTTTTTACCCAGCTGTTTCATATGCAAAAACTATTAAACCATACTGTTTTATTCACTGTTGTTGGCTTCTTTCTATTCTTTCAAGTTTGGCCTGTCATAAAGCCCTCTGTAAGCTCAAGAAGAAAATTTCCCACATATGGGAGTTGTACAAAGGGTAAATTACTTCTCCATTTCTGGGGGTCTCTATCAAAATGAATAGTGTGAGCTAATGGACAGCAAGGGAAGAGATCACCACTGTCAGTCCTTGCTGTGATTCCCTCACTCCAGAACCCACCTGCACAGTCTCCTGGTACTCTGAAGCATTCCCTTATTTTCTGATGGATTTTCATGAGCGTGCTCTTTTCCACCTGTTTGTCGGGTCTGAATGCTGCAGTTAGCCACACTCAATACTGCCAAATTAACAAAGCAAAAATCAATGATTAAAGCCCACCAGCCACCAGATTGCCACAGTCTGCAAGCTGCCTGATTTCCATTTCTTCAAATACTTTGTTGTGGTTACATTGCTGTAAGAGTGCCTGTGCTGTAATTCCATATTTATTTCAGAAGGTGTGTAGGTACTTACAGAAAAGTCCTGTGGCATTGCCTCTGGGTGAGCTCCCAGAGATGAGTGTGACCCCAACTCTGCACCCACATCTGATATAGATCCTTCAATTTGAGGTCTCAGAGCCTCTGACAGAAACCAACTCCAAGGTTTTGGGATCTGGGCCCTTGCACATGTTGTAATCAAAAAATTATTTCTTTGTGTGACTCACAGGAAAAAGAGCCAGGCTGTCAGGATTTCAGAAGTCTGGTTTAAAAATGGAAACAACAATACTCCTAAACTGTCCAAGAACTGATCCAATTGCCACTGTCTTAAAACACCTCTGGCCATTCCAGTGCTGATTTATTACTATTGTTCTGTGCTTCCCTAAGAGGAATGACAGGATGAGAGCCATCAGATGAGATATTTTATCTGACTTATCAAATGGCAATGTTTATAATGACAAACTGGAGCTACAGAACCAGAGCTGGAAGGGCCCAAATGAAGCTGTTGGGTAGGTACACTCTCAATAGACTACAATTTCTCTTTCAATTACAGGGCTAAAGCACAGGCTCCTTGCAGAGGCAAAGGCTCCTTGCAGGCCTAGCACAGCACACTTTGTCTGTTCTCCTCAGTGGGACTGAAGCAGGGCTTTGAGAAAGATGGATTTGGTTCCTGTCCAGTGCCTGAAAAGCATCCCTGCAGCACCAGCATCATCCCCCTGCAAATCAGAGCTCAAGGGTAATCCCTTTCTTCCCACCAAACCCCACTCTTTTTAGACACAGTTTGGGATTTGCAAGGAATGCAGGGTCCATCTCCTTTCAGACTCTAAATAAATACGTAGAAGTCAAACTTGCTGCTCTACAAGAGGTAAGAGTTTTGCTGTTAGTTTAAACAGATGTGAGAGAAGGCTGCAGACTTACAAACCTGCACCCATCAGACATTTTTCCTTTTTTAGGCTTGGATTTCGAGTCCAAAAAAGTCCCCCCAAAAGCAAACCCAAATGTAATGCACTTGGAATTCTCCCTAACAGTGACAGGAGCAAAGGTGTCACTGTGTCACTGTGTAACGCAGGATGTTGATAATGGTCTCATCCAAGCTGCACAAATCTATACAGATTCTGTTTTAAACAGTAGCTGGTGCTAAATCCAAAGTTCCAAATCTGTGAGTTAGACTCCAGCAGCACTCAGTGATTTATGCTGCCTGCTCCAGAAGCCATGCAGCTTCAGGATTTTTTTTTTTTTTCTGTTAAGCTCACGCAGCAGTTTGAAATTCTCATCCAAGAGAGAGCAAGGGAATCCCAGCCAGCAGTTCATCTATACACAGCCTCCTTTAGCAAAGCCAGGATTTGCATTTCCTATTCCAAGATAATTGTGAAGTAATGGATCTAGACATATTTTATTAACAAAAGCCTCCACGTACAATAATCCACTTGTCACTATTCTTAATTTTGTCTCTCACAGCATTTATTTGGTACAGAAGGATGATACATGCTTTATTTTAAATAGCTACACTAAAAAATGAATATTAGAAAATCCTGTATTGTATTTCACCTGCCAGAGGTCATCAGAAGCTATATTTCAAGAAAACTGAAGGCATTAGATGTAGTTTGCCCAGTAGATTAATACTGAGCTGTGAACTTTCATCCTCTGCAGCAAGATTTCCATCCAACTGACACAGAACTGACATGCAGTAACACTTACAACCAGGGGGATCCAATTTATACAGAGTTCAAATGGTTTCAAGCTACTCATAGGTCACAGAGGTAAAGTATGCATAAGAGAGCTGGCTTTAATCAGAAGGTTTTCAGTAATGTCACACCAGAAGTGATAGGCCACATTGAAAAGGAGCTGAATGTTAGCCTGAAGAGGTAAATTACCAAAAATATTTAAATATTCCAAATACATTTCTAAGACATTTTCACAAGCCCAAACACTTTGTGGGGATTTTTTTTAGAACAATACAAAAAGACACAGACTTTTGCATGAGCATAACAAAACCTTTCCTGTGTGGCATCATATCTGTGATGCCTATCTTCAGAAGCTTTTGGGGATGAAATGTGATCCAAGCCTAAAACAAAACAGCTTCATTGTGGGTGACAACTCGGAAATAATTCAAAGAAAGACTCCACATTTTCTCCATAATGGCACATTAGAACATAGGAAAATTGAGAGGGACAGGCAGAATTATCGTGAGAGAGAGGATTTAGGAAAGTACAATTTTAATGCAGTTATCAAATGCTGACCTACTTGTGGAACAGACAGGTGGAATCTCTGTTAAACATTTCATACCAAAGGACAATGTGAAAATGAGAGAACCCATTGAAAGACATGTCATTGAAGGACCATGTGTTATTCTCTCGAGGCTTTTAAAGGTTACATTCCACCCAGAAACCCCTGAATCTGTCAGGTGTCCTTATTTCAAGTTTCCCTGATCAGTCTGACTGCATCCAAATCAGCCCTGTGCCCTCCTTTCCAGGCAGATTGGCTGTGAGCTTTGCCTCTATGCCATTAACAGGAGTAAACTGGGAAACAGCTTGGTAATCCAGCAGAGAGCATCACACCTTCTCACAGCCATTCCTTGGCTGGCACTCTGCTGAAGAGCTGCATCTCAGCACAAACACAGCAGCAATTTCTGCACAAAGCCCAGCACACAAGGCATGGTGGAGTTTCTGAAGATTTTCACCGAGTTTTCTCATGAAAAGGATTAAAATCCTCACTGCTGCGCTGCCTACAACATTCCCTCTTCAAAATTTCAAGTCAGTGCCAAGAAGAGAAGGGGGAACTTGAAATCTGTCAGTAGGAATACAGTGCTGGATCTCATGTCACATTACAGCAAACACACCTCAGCTCAGATCAGCAAAGCAAAACAAGGAACGTGGCAGAATGGGATCTGGGATTTCCTTACTGAATACTCACCCAGGAGCAGCATCACAACCAACAAAACTACACCTCTGTAACCCACCAATTTCACTGCATCCTGCACTGATGATTTAAAGTCTGTAAGCAGGAAAGAGAACATAAGGAGTTCCAACCCATTGTTTTCCTGAACAGGGTAAATTAGGGCTTGTTGAGCTCCTTACTATGAGAAACCAGATTGTTTTCAATACAGGGATTGTTTCTTGACCTCTGTTTCAGGTAGCTCTTTACAGAACTCTAAGATGTGTGATACAAGCACAATTTTAATCACTGGACTAGCTAAAGTGTCTCCATCTCTGTTAGTAAAATAAATATTTAACATTTTCCCCAAACGAGCAAGTTTTTAAAGACCAATCCATCACTGCTCTCTAAGTCCATATCTATTTTTATTCCTTATACTGGTTTATCACAGTCAGAAAATCATTTGTTTTACAAAGTCGAGTCTTTCATTTGTTGTGCTCACTCACCTGCCAGACTAGTATCACAAAATTATTCCTTGGTTCTAATCACACTCCACAGTTCAATTTCCCACACATCCTCAACTCTGTAGGAGAAAATAGCTTCACTGTGTGAACAGTCCACATAAACCAAGTATTATGAGAATCTTTCTTTTCTTCCAATTTATCAGGTATAGTTCTTGAATTATGAAAAAACATGATTTTTCTTACTTGTCATTGGCACCCTCACAAAACAAGATTCTAAAACAACAAGAACTAGCACACATCCCATCAAAAATTCCCCATATAACCTGTGCAGCCTTTCCTATATATTCACTCAGTGTAATTCTGAAGCCTTAGATTATGTGTGCTTTAATTTCCATGTGTAATTTTACAATTCTAAGCTGATGGACATATGAGCTCAGGGACAGCATACTCCTGTCATTAAAACTTTCTACAACGAAGTGAGATTCAACTTTCCTTCTTCATTTTTGCTGGAGGAACATCCTATGCTGTACTTGGCCTTTTAACACATCCTAATGACTCATGGCATTTAAAATTGAGTCAAATATTTTTCTTAGCACAGCTGTATATGTTTTATTTCATAATTTTACCAAGATTTCTCCTACACTCTTCCAACTATTGCAGTTTTCCTTTTATGTTTTTAATTTTTAGTTTCCATGAAAAAGAAAAAGCTTCCATAAAAGAGAAGTTGCTGAATGATCTCAAAGCTGATGGCTGGAAGTATCTGTTTATTCTACCTAGAACCTTGGATAGGCCTTAACAAACCCATTCTTGTGGGCATCTTTTCAGCTCATCTGTAATGAACAAGCACTTCTGTAAAGGCTGACCTAAAACTGCCTCAGGAAAAGAAAAGCATCATCTCAAATCTTCCCCACCATCTGCAACTTGTTTTAAATGAATCCACACCTGTATGAAACACAAACAGAACCACAACACCCTGAATCAAGCATAGAGACAATGAATAACAAACCCTACCAACCCCAGCCCCCAAAAAACAGCCTACAGAGCAGATTACCCCATCTTAAAAAATAAAACACCTCCAACTGCTTCTGAAGAAGTGTTAGAACCTGAACATAAGAGTTTCTCACCCTTCTGCAGGGCTTTCCTGAGTGCCTTTTCAGGAGTCAAGCACAGCTCAGCACAGAGCAGTGATTTTGCTGTAGAAATCAAGATGGTAGAATAGAAACAACTGTGCCTCAACATCAACATGTTACCCACACCAAGCACTGCTCACAGACTTCTCTTCATGCTGCTTTTCTCTTTGTCTTCCCAGGCTCTACTCAAAGCTCACTTGAATGAATCACCCAGTTATGGCACGAAAAGTCCTCATAAGAATAATGTTTTCCTCACTGAATTAAAAAAATTACATGAAACCCATTAAACTGTCACTGGATAGTGATGCTATAGTGTTTTACAAATTACTAGCATCAAAATGTCTCTGTAAAAATAGTGACAATTACAGCAGTGAAGCCATCTCCACTGTGTGTGTGTGCACACCACCTTAGAGAAAAATCAGCAGAGGGTGTTTATTGTAGCCCTAAATGTGATTTATCTGTTGACTTGTCAGCATTCACATGTCCAAAGCCTCCAAAGCATTAAGCTATCCCACAAGACACATATCCAAAACCATCCTTAACAGCCTCCATTTTCAGCATAACAGGATGTGTGGATTTGAACATTCTGCTTAGCTGGCTCAAAGGGATCAAAAAGTTGATTGCCTGGGAAAGGAGCTACAAGGGTTAACTTGTGGGCTACCTCAAAACACATTCATGTGCTCTTGCAATAAAACACCAAACTTAATGACCATCAAATAAGGGTTGCATGATCTGAGATTTGGAAAACCTAGATGCATTCAATTGCTTTCTCTGATTAGGTCTGCACTTATTTGGCATTACCAGAGATATCTCAATCCCTAAATAATTAACCTACAACCAATACATACGAAATTGCCTCACTAAGCTCACTATCCAGGACTGTTTGCTGTTAAATTAGTAGAATAAATAATTTACACCAAAAAAAAGTGTGCATAGGATAGTGCCAATAAACCTGGGGGAACTTGTTCATTATTTGCAAGAAAATTGGATAAAACACAATTCCCCAAGTACAAGCCATTCTGTAGAGTAAAAGGTGTATTAGTATTATTGCAGCATGTGGGGAACAAATGAAGCCTCCTGCCTGCTCTCTTCAGAGTATGCTCTGTTCATTAGCCTTCTCTCCAGAGCTGTGGAGAAATACTTGCAGCACACTGGATGAGAACATAGGAGACTGAAAGTTTGCATGCAAAATATATTTTTGTGGGGAAAAAAAAATCATCAAAATATTGTAGTTTTATCATCACTCACTTTCAAGTAAGCAAGGGCCTAAAAAATAGTATTTAACACTGAAATAACAGTTGTGTATCATTTGGAAAATCCACAAATCATTTTTTCCAGTGGCAAAAGTCACTGCTGCTCACTCCAAATGCTCAAGAAAAGGGCTCTGTAAATTTGTAATTCACAGGATTTTTATCATTTTGAGACCACTACAAAATGAAGTGTTGATAAAAGTTATGTCCTGCAAAAACTCATCTCTGCACAGTTACTCCTATAGACCCTGCTCCAGCACATAATGAATCAGTCAGCATCTTTTCACTAATGTCCCTGGGAGCTGGAACAGGCCCTGCTGGCTAAGAAAAACAATCCTGACTCTTGGTTGAAACTCCAGAAACAGTTTAAAAACAGCTATTCCAAAGGCACATTCAGAATTCACAACTGAAAAGTGACATTTGGAAATACATAAATAAATAAATTTTACTGAGAATGGCTTGGCACAGAAACTGGTGCTGAGGCCAAAAGGAAAGTTCATGGCTGGTGTGGGCCCATCTCCCATCAGGTTCTGGAGAGCTGCAAGCTCCTGTACCCAAACTGTGCTGGCAGGAATGGCTTTCCCTGCCCAGTGGGAATCAAATGCCAAGCCTCAGCCTGATTTGTGGTGGTTTGCTGCTTTTTTGTTATTTGATAGCAGGTATCCTGGGACATGGTTTTTGACCTCGCTCTGTATTCATGCTGAAAACAAACAATCTCTTTATAAAACCCCAAACATTTCTCCTTAGATTACGAATCATGTAGTTGCATGACCTGTGTCCCAATGCTTCCTGCAATCTGTCTTATTTAATACTGAAAGAAATCATAGATATGAATGCCAGCCTGTCTGTTCTTCCAGAAAACAATACTGGGAATACAAATTTGACTCATCTTTATCCCAAAAGAACAACAACAACAACAACAGCAAAAAAATCCAACAACAAACAGGTTAGCCCTGTGGAGTAAAAGGTGTCTCAGTGTCATTGTTGCATGCAAGGATCAGATAAGCATTTGGTTTGTGCTGCCTCTGAAGACAGCTTTATCCAAATAAAGCATAGTGCATTTTATCATTCTGTAATGGAAAAGACCTGTCACTCTTTGAATATCATCATATGGTCGGTGGCCAGCAGATAATGGACTGCTAAGTGTCAAGGTGACTGGCTTTGAATGTGCACAAAACTAAAAATTATAGACCTGTCATTCCACAGGCAGGCCACAATTAGCTGTCTATGCAACTTGAAATTCCCATTTTGCCAGCTGAATAATCAATTGGGTACAGTTTCTCAATATGGATGCCTTTTTAGCTCTTTGCACTTAGGATTTTATCTTTTTTATAAGGTTTTTCAAACAACTGCATGGTGTATTTAAGCAGAGAAGGTAAGGAGTGAATTGCACAGTTATCTCCTCCCCAAACAAAAATTTTACAATCAACACTTTTTATATTCATTTCTTCTCACTGTGCCCTACCCTATATTTTTTATGCCAGAGATTTGGTGTTAAGATACACAAGCTACACAAAATTCACAGCTTCAGACTTCCTAGCTGCTTTTTTTTTATTAGCAACATAATATTATTTTTCCACATTTTCCTATCAGTCCACCCTGATATGAGTTAATAATGCAACCCGACTTAGAAATAAAATGTTTTCAATGGCCAGCTACAGAAAAGAAAATTGTTTTCTTTTGGGAGAATTTTTTTTCTCTATCACTAACAAACATTTAAGGTGGTTTTGGCAAAGATAAGTATGGTGATATATCCAGAATGACTCTTATTTTCTGCTAGGAAACTAAATAAGTAATGTAATCAGAAGTATGGAGAATCCCAGGACATGCATTAATGTATGTGCTGCAGTCCTTTTTGTCCTGGACAAGTAGCAAGCATTTGATGTCTAACAGGCCATTCTGCACTTGAGAAAGAAATTGCTTAACATTGTGCCTGAACACGAAAATAAATAACACTAAATTCTGAGTTTATACACAATGTAACATCAAGACAATTGCTGCTTCAATGCCTTTTTGATATTAAGTCCTTTCTAAAGAAATGTTATTGCAGATGTTTTGGGTTGGGATTTTTTTTTTTTTTTCCTTTTTTAGCTCATCCAAAGCCACTTGGAATAACAGAAATACATCTGGGATCATCACTGGACATTGAATCCAGCTGCAATATGAGGCTTTCCATCTTTATAGTGCTTCATATTTGGATAAAGCCTTTGCATGCAGGCCTGGGAGGTACAGGGGCACTTTGATTACCTAAAGAGGGCTGCTGATCACTGAAGTCTATGGCTGAGTCTGTAATTAAATGGCATAGGGGCTGAAGGGATGAGTGCCTCAAGTGACAAGGGCTTGAGGAAGCCTTGGGCTGCCCTCAGACCCACACTCATTTCCTTTCTCCCAGCACAATTTGCTCTTCCCTCATTTGCCCCATTTAAGTGTCCCCCACCCTTTTTGGATGATGACTTTTAACAGCAATTATTTGAACAGTATAATTTACAGCAAGTCATGGAAATAGCTGTGTGTACAAAGCTGAAGACGTGGCAAATTACAGCAAGAGAGCAGGAATGAGAGGCTGGGGGGAGCAGAGGGGAAAGTTCCTAAATTCACACTGCAGAACTACACTGTTAGCCTGAATTTACTCTCTGCTTTTCCTCCTCTCTCCCTCTAGAAATAGAGGGTTAGGCCATTAGAGAATTCAATTGGTTCCAGATGGACCCTTAACCCAGTTCTTCTAATAAAAACATTTTCCTGTTAAACAACCTGTGTCACATGGAATAGATGAAATTCATTTTTAGTATACCACCACTGAAGCCTGGAAAGACAAGCCTAAAGTATGAGGACTTTATCTCAAATATAAAAGGGTAAGGCAACAATGATTTATCTCACAATTAGGCAGTGGTAATTAAAAAGTAATACTAGAAAAGACATATAACACAAGTTTCTAAGAGAAATTATAAAAAATTATAGCTGTCTCTTTTAAAGGCAGTGGTCCATTTTTAACTTTTCTATTATATTCTTTGGAAGAATCAAAATACAACAATATGACCTCTAAGCAATATTTTTTGTGAGCTACTTCCACTGTTAAAAAATTTAGTTTCATTTTACTTCTGCTTTTTAACACACAAATCAGAGAGCCAGCTTTCCTTGCATAGAAATCACTGACAAAAATCTTCCAGTTGTCTCATCAGACCACAGTCAGTCCTTTTTACACATTAGAACACGACTTTTACTGTTCTAGATTAACACTTAAGGTACCTGAAAAGTTAAAAAGGACTGTGATTTGGCAGCAGGTTGCTTAAGTAGTTCCCATCCTCCTTCCTCACAGCCCTCATTGGGTTCCACGTGCCAAGCAGTGTTTTGGCTGGCACAGTGGTTTGTGTTGCCATGCAGTCAGCATATATTTTATCTTTTACCAGCTGGATCTGTTCCTTGATCCAGTTCACTGTACTGCTGTGCAAACAGTTGTGGCAGCAAATGCAAGAGCTGGGAGCAGCCTGCCAGGAGGGGGGAGACGCCCCAAGTGCCTAAGCTGTGGCTGCTAGTGAAGAGATGTTGTCAGTGCCACAGCCTGTGCAGGCTGCCTTCTACCCCAGCTCCTCAGAAAGCTTCTATTTGGTTCCAGTTGCTTTCAAATATATTTTATTCACACATCTTACTTTGCAAGAAGTACAGCAATTTCCAATTCACAGCTGTGGAACTGAATGGCAACGACTATTTCAAAAGTATCTTTCAGACAGACTCAAATTGTGAGTGTCTACAAGGCTTTCTGAATGAGCTTTTAATTGACCTAGATGCTTTTGAAATGATTTCCTTAAAAAAGCAAGAAAGATGTGGTTTCTAGGCTAGCATCCTACCCAGCAAGCTGTCCTGGCACCCGTGCTTTGTGTGTTTCCTTCCATGTTCCCACCAGAGATGACTGTGATATAATTTATTACGATCATGAAACTGATTATGCATTCTGAAGTCAGCAGATTTACCTTAAAATAACACAGTGCCTCAGTGAAAACCATTACATGTTCACAGTGGAATCTGTCTGGGCAAATGAAAAAAAAATAAAATTGCCTCAGATTCCATCCACCCTCCCCCAACACCCACACACTCTCTCACTGTTTTATTCTGTTTCTGGTTTTGTCCCTTCTGGAAATGAAAAAATTTCCAGAGTTGGGGTTAGTGGATATTATCTTCAAGTTTCTGTGGGGACCTGTGCTCAGAGAGGTTCGTTGTCTGATCCTTTCAGAGCTTTGCTTTGGGAAAAGGGAAGAGCTTTGGCACAGCAGCTGGGAGCATTTCTGCCATCTCAGGCTATGCAAGCAGCCTGCATGCTTTGCTAGATGCTAGCAGAGGTTTGGAAGAAAGTTTTAAAAAATCACACATTCACATTTATCTTTCTAATGCCTCTTCACCTCAGAGGCTGCTCTGCTGCCTGACCATCCACAGAAGGCTGAAATCACTCTCAATTAAACTGGCTTTTGGTTACACCAGTCACACACACATGCTACCTTGCAAAAACACTTATTTACTTATTTTCACCAAACAGTGCTTTCCTATGGAAGTTTATCAGCCTTAAGATAAGGAACACCTTGCATGTCCATGGTTTCTGTTGAGAGCATATCTTGGAAAGTCAGCTATATGGAAACTTAGGAAAAGGGTGAAACAGGGTAAGTGGCAAAAGGAAGACAAGGCATCTGCACAAAGGGGTGGATTTTTGAATGCAGAACTGTACCAGCTCCCCCCTCCCCACCTCTGTGCTTTTCTTTCCTCAACTAACACTGCTCCTGCAGCTCTGCTAGCAACCCCTTTTCCTGATTGTCCCGGTGGGCTTTTCCGACTGCAAGGGGCAGTACTGTGATGCCAGGCATCCACCAGAGAGACTGCTGCTCTTCTCAGCGCAGCCTCCAGGAAAAGAGCCGCAGCAGCACGGGATTTTATGGACAGCCCAACCACAGCTGGGGAAGTTACCCTGACACCAAATCACCCCTGCCCTCCATTTCACTGCCATTCACACCTCCCTTCCAGGTGAAAGAGAGGAGCACATACAGCCCTAAATAAAGCCGGACCCGTCCCTGCTGCCCCGAGAGGCTGCACCGGGGCAGGACAAGCCCTGCACCTGCACCAAGGCCCGCAGGACTTGGAACCAAGGCAAAGGATGCTCTGCACATCTGATGGGCGAACTCCGGGCACTGAAACTCTCACTGCAGCTGCTGAGTAAGACAGAGGCAAAAGATCTTGCTTAATTTCGAGAACGAGAAAATACTTGCTTAAAAACTACCAGACTCTTAAGTTCTGCTCCTGTTTCACCCCAGAAACCCACTGCTGAAGGAACGCGGTTTCCTTTCCTGAAAAAGACGGTACATCTGGGCTCTACATTAAATCTAAAGAAAAAACCGCGTCAAGTTAATATCACGAAGTTAATATCACGAATTTAATATCACAAGGTTAATATTGCAAACGGGCGCAGTGCGATGCACACCAAGCAGAGAGGCTGCCCGCCGATCTCACACGGCGCCGGTGGGGTCCGGCACGGGAAGCGCCCCCCGCCCGCGGCCAAGGGGAGCTCGGGACGGCGAGTGACAGCGGCGACAGCCCCGGGCTCGGCGGTGGCGGTGCCAGCCCCGCTAGCCCCGCTAGCCCCGGGCTCGGCGGTGCCATCCCTGCTAGTCCCGCTAGCCCCGGGCTCGGCGGTGGCGGTACCAGCCCCGCTATCCCCACTAGCCCCGTGGCCCCGCTAGCCCCGCTGGATCCCCTAGCCCTGTGGCCCCGTTAGCCCCGCTGGCCCCGCTAGCCCCGCTATCCCCGCTAGCCCCACTATCCCCGTTAGCCCCGCTGGCCTCGTTAGCCCCGCTATCCCCGCTAGCCCCACTAGCCCCGCTAGCCCCGAGCTCGGCAGTGCCAGCCCCACTAGCCCCGCTACCCCCACTAGCCCCGCTATCCCCGCTA
>JAOTQP010000251.1:1576687-1608097 GCA_026413545.1 Cichladusa arquata
CCCCGCTAGCCCCTCTTGCCCCACTATCCCCGCTATCCTCGCTATCCCCGCTATCCCCCCTATCCCCCCTATTCCCACTATCCCCACTATCCCCACTAGCCCCGCTAGCCCCGCTATCCCCACTATCCCCGCTAACCCCACTAGCCCCACTATCCCCGCTAGCCCCGCTATCCCGCTAGCCCCGCTAGCCCCACTATCCCGCTAGCCCCGCTAGCCCCGCGGGCCGCCCCTCGCCGCGGGCTCGCCAAGGTCACCGCGCCGGCCGCGCGGGATTGGCTCCGGCGCCACGGCGTGTTATTACTGTCTGGCTTGATCGGAGCGGGGGGTGGTCTCCAATCAAACAGAGAAAAGGTCCTGGAGAAGGTAATTAAATCCTGTCAGAGGCAATTATCGGTTCCAGGGCCATGACTCTGGCACTGAATGCAGATGATCTGAAGCTCTATTCTTGTAGAAATTCAAGAGGGCTTCTGGCACGGATCAGTCAGACATAAAGGAAACAGCAGGCTTTTTGCAAACAATGCCGTGCTGTATTTTGAAGCTCTTTCCTGCCTGTTCTCAGAGTTTGGTTACCGCTGATCAAAAATATTTCCTTCTCCCCACATTCTCATTAATTTAATAGATAAGATTTACTTACGTATTATACACGTAATGACAAGCTACATAAGAGAAATCTCGTTCTGAAGCACTGCCCACTTAAAATGTCTTTCATCAAGACAAAACCGCTTTAGACAATAGAAGCGTATAAAATTCTTGATGTTTTACTGGAAAAAACAAAAGCAGCAGAATTGGATTAGGTATCCAGAAGGGCAATGGCTCATCTCTAAATCCTATGGATGCCAGAAGGGGATAAATAAATGACTACTTCCTACCCCAGGATAATGATGCCAACACAAGTGTATCAGAAGTGGCCTGATGTTGAAAAAGACACACATTTCACTAGTACAAACAATGCACTGTTTACATTTAGCTCCACAATGCCCAAAGTATTATTTACTGTATATTCTTTTTATTTTACTCTGATGTGACAAACCCATCTGACAAATAAAATACTTTTTTTACCAGAGATTAAAAATACCAAACAAAAATAAAATAAAAAAAAATAAATAAAAAGGAGGAAAATCTCACAGTTCTTCTTTACCTGATTTTCCACAAGACTTTTTTTCACTCAAGTCCGCATCAAGTTATTATTTCAGAGCTAGATTACAAGCTCAGCTGTGGCACAGTAAATCAGGATTGACACCACTGAAGTACATGGGACTACTTTAGCTTTTACAGGGAGCAGAGGCAGGGCCCCTGCCTGCCACAGCCTGGGCTGCAATCACTGCCACATCCAGGCACAGGGAAGGGAAAAAGAGCTGGGGTGTGTGACAGGGCTTGTGGGGAATTACCCTCAAACTGCAACCATAGGTCTTTCTGAGCAGGCTTCACTCACTGGCAACACATTCTGTTCCAAATTATTTACAGTCATCTCCAATTATTATTCATTTGATCCAAAAATACACGTTTACTACGGCCTTCCTTTCTCCAGAGTTCTGATTTGCTGAACTGACTTTGTAAACTGCTGGTTAAATACAAATATTGCTGCTGCTAAAGCGTTTCCCACACTGCTAGTGCTCTCTGTTATTTCTGCAGGGCCCTGGGGTTTTTGTCTGGCTGCTTCCCTGGCTCTCCCCACAGAGGCCATGCTCCTGCATGGCATCATTTCATTTCATATGAATGCACACCTGGAGAGAGGGGATTACAGCTGCCGTTTCACATTTCCCCACGCAGATAAGGCACAGGGCTGGCTGAAAGAAATGAATTTAAGCTTTTCTTTAACATTTCAGTCACCTCACAGTGTAGGAAGAGGGTGTGTGTGCGTGTGGTGGGTCCTATAATCACAAAGAAGGCAGCAGGTTTTTCTCCTCCTGAGCAAGCACAGCAGAGGGAAGCATTTTTCTCCCTCAGAGCATGCCTGGAGGCAGATCCTTCTGTCAGCCTGAGCCACAGCTCACTCGGGGTCCTGTTCCTGCATCATCACAGAGCCTCATGAGGGTCTCCCTCTGGCCAGTGAGCCCATGTTAAGAAAACCCAAGGAAGAAAATTGCACAGAGAAACATAAAGGGAGAGATGCTCCCCTAAGTTTAAACAGAGCTAAAGCTCAAATTCCATGAGCCTTTATAAATCCATTTGGGTGCTTTCAGTTGCAGAGAGGGGGGCAATTAAAATTGTAGTGGCAAAGGAACATCTAAGTCCTTAAAATTCACTCATTGTTGAATTTCAGTGCAAGATTACTGACAGAGGCATTTCGGTTGGCGACCACCACCACAGCAGTTTCTGGAATTCAAGGCATTTGTCAAGGGCTGAGCGAAGCATGAACTTGGTTTACACAAGTGGCAGCTGTCAGAGAATGCCTCCTTCAGTCACTCCCCGCCCCCAGCAGGGTCTAAGTGGTGACACACTGCCTGTCACCAGCTAGTCAGGCCCTCCCCACCCAGTGATCACTTAGCATTGCCACATTTTCCCTGGGAATCCTTCTGGAAAAGGAAAATTTTGCTTCTGACTAATGTCTGTCGAGGAAGATAGTGCTGATCCTGATTTTGAAGAATAATTTTTGAGCACAAAATGGCAAAAAAGATCACCAAATAAAGGTTTTACAGTGCCATCTCTGTCCCAGCCCTGCAGTACCATCCACCCCACCTTAGATCCTCAGCCTTGTCAGGATAAACATATGTGCATACTCCTGAACCATTGTGCCAAAGCTTTGGAGAATTAGAAAGAAACTTTACAAATTTCTCATAGCTTACAGACAGAGCTGTACAAGATTATTGAGAGAACAAGTTGCCTTACAGGAGCTCATTTTCACTGTCATTATCACACCCTGGTATTCTCTATAAAGGCACATCAAACCCAAAAGACTGAGCTAGTTCCCTGTTCTACAGCTGTCAAAGCTGACATCAGGATTCCATACATTTCCTCTGAAGTTGATACCATTCTGATTAATTTCTGGTGGAGCTGATATAATCCTGATTATGCAAATGCTTGGCTATTAGAAGATAAGCACAATGTCTTAAATTTGTACCTGTATTATAAAACATGCTCATTCATCATTTAACTCTTTTCAGATACAAATCTGTGTGTAAGAGACAGAGGATATATTTCTGTTTATGGGCCAGTAATTAGGAGAAATATCATTAAATGTGGTCACACCAAAACATTTCATTATTGATTCGCAGACACAGTGTGGGACAAGTTCTTATTTGTATAAAAGCGAATCTTAATCGTCTAAGTAAACTAGATATTTTGTTTATAATGTAAAAAGTATTTTATTTCATGGGTGCTCTAAAATATTTTCAAATCTACTTTTACACGAAATTTGAAGCAAGAATAATAATAGAACTTGAAAAAAGCAGAAATAGTGAATATCAACTTAATTTCAAATAAACACCTCCTAACCTTTTTTTTTTTTCAGTATTTGTTTATGTGTCATTAATATTAATATTCTTTATTCCATAAAGGTCAGTAAAATAGTTGATTGCACCAACCATAAAGGGAGAGATTCTTTTAGACAACCCACATCATCACATTACATACGTAAATTTCAAGGAGCCAATATCCAATTTTCTGTGGTTTCTTTCTTCCCACATATGTCACCCTTCAAATTCGCTTTGACATCTAAACAATGTTTCGTTTATTTCATTATAATTCCCTTTTCTAGAATCAAAGCTTCATGACAATTCCATACAAAGAAACATGAAAAGACTTTCTGGTAGGTAGATCCTTATTTTAAAGATTTCTTACAAGGATACATTGACAAACAATCCAGCTGCATGGGGTTTCACAGGCAATATCTCTTACCCCACTCACAAATCCCACTGTAGATACAACTCTTGTGATAAATATCCAACTTCCAAAAAAATACCCCCAAAACACACCAGGTTATCCTTCATACCTCATTTCTACTTGTTTTTTTTTTTTTCTTGAGGCTGAAGCATCAGTGTTAATTCTCTACCATCAGCATATGCATTTAAAATTTACTAAATGCAATTAAAAAATCAGTTGTCATTTTTGTAAGATATATTCACTTATACTTTTTTTCAGTTTATGCATAAACATAATCTCATTCATAACCATATAAAAGCATTAAAACATATTTCAGGATGGGGATGCAGCCACTGCTTACTAATGCACAGCAGCAGAGTGAATTAATGCTTACCCAGGCTCCTATCACCCAGGTGACTGCAGAAAAACTGAAGGCTGCCCAGAAGAAAGCTGCAAAAATGAATCAGGAACACATTCTGAGAGCAGTTTTCATGGCAGACTTGAGTCTAGGCATGTCTCAGAAGGAGTCACAGAACTGCCCAGCTGTGGTTCCCAAAAGGGATGCCCCACCTTGCATTGACTGGTGAAGTTTGAGCCCTTTAGTCCTTTCCCTCCAGCTCCCAAATCCACTCCTGCAGTGCCAGAGGTGTCAGGAGATTTATATGGTGCAAGCCCATAACCTGAGGAGAATGGGGGAATTCAGACCTGCTCCTCAGTGCTTTGTAAGGAAGGCTAGAAGTGGCCAGATACTCTGACCTGGAAGAGCTCAAAAAAACAATCACAGATCTTTAAAAATTTCAGCTGGTGTATCCTGACTTTACGACACAGTTGAAAATTGCACCATTGTTGTTCCCTCAGTGCCATGCCATCGTGTTCAAAATGCAGTCTGAGACAGGTGGAAAGATCATTTAATGAATCCCAAACACAGGGTGGGAAGGAACCTCCTAAATCAAAATTAATTGCCTGCTATCACAAGCCACATCATCATACAATCTGGCTTATAAATTAATCATATTTCATTTTAATAGTACCTTGGCATCTTTCTCCCATTTCTATCATCAGACAGCATTTCTGGCATCTCCCTTCTCCAAGGACAGAGATCTCCTCAGAGATTTCCAGCCCAAATATCTGCCTCTAAGACCAGGTGACAGACACAGCTTGTCCTTGTGCCAGTATTTTCCAGTCTCTCAAGCAGGGAAGGGGTTTTGCTTTGTCTGGTGTTCACTTCTTTAACTGAACTCACCGAGCTCTTGGAGTCTCCTCTCAGCAGACATGCTCTCCATCCCATCAGTAGTCCTTGCAGCCTTTTCCTACACTTCTTTCATTTGGGATCACGTTGCTGGAGCAGGGGCAAGAGCAGCATGCAGTCATTTAGATGACATGTGGCAGTGTCACATATATAACCTTGGCAGTTTGCTGTGCCTGTTGGAAATGCTTCTGCAGATTCATCAAACTGCTCCTTCCCTTCAGCAGCCCACATCACAGTGGTAGCTCCCCCTCGTCCACTGATCTGCTAATAGACCCTTCTTTTTGTTGTCATTACCAACTGATCAGCCCAGATCTCCCAAAAGAAATCCTTATGACTTGTTTTTAAAAGCACAGCATCATGCTTTGTGGCATTAAATGACTTCCCATTTCCATTATCCTCAATCATCAAATTTGCTCTTCATGAAGTCAATCTCCTAGTAACAAGGACTTCATAATTTAATTATGCTGCACCTGCTTTTTTCTCCCAGTGTTATTATAACAGTGATTCAAAGGTGGCCTTTAAAGAAACTTCCAATCAAAAGTTTCTACTTTTAGAACATTTTAGAATTCTTCAGCTACTTTACATGATTTCTCTTACTTACCTCTATTCCTTCCTTTACTGGAGCTAGGTATAAATAATTTAAAAAGAATCCTTTACATGAATAATCTAATTTATTCCTTTACATGAATAATCTAATTCATTAGAGAGATGTAGCATAATTTATATTTGGTAGATTCGGTGCGTGCTATCCAATTTTAAATCAATCTCCAGAAGTTTTTGTTTGTTTACTCTAAATATTTTCTTTACATCCTGATTACTATTAAATCTTAAAAAAAAAAAACAGCTACCTAGGCAAATCTTCATCTCCATGCATTATACTTCTTATACAAAACTTTTATTCTTTGGCTTTTGGCACTGTATACAATTTTACTGGTCTTTAAAAAATAAAAGGGAAGTACAGGAACCATAGTTTCACATGCCCTTTTTTAAAGACTTATTCAGGTTTTTCTTTTCCCTTCTTTCTCCTTGCCAACTTTTTTTATCATGCTTTCCAAGTTTTCATTTTATTTTGGATTTACTAACACTGTATTTTCATACTTTCTATTCTTATTAGGAACTGTGTTGCTTCCTTGACAACCCCACCACCATCACCCAACTCCAACTGGTTTGGCCAGAACTAGATGATCCTTGGTCTCTACCTCATTTACATAAAATACAAGTACCACTTTCTCTCAGAAACTCATTTTCTTTAAAAATATAGAAAAGGAACTATTTACCATTGACTGGCACTGATTTTTTTTTTTTCCTCAAGTCTAAGATGTCTTGATTTTGGTGCTTGTCACGTCACACTTACCAGACAATTTTCCTACCCACAACAGACTTTGGCTTCCTTCCTATGTTCTAGTGAATTTTTATCCTCCAAAATCCTTCAGATCATTGCCCAGATTAACACCACAAAACTGGGCCTCAAAACCTCCCTTACAAGTTTATACCCTCTGGCTCAAGATGCAAATTTCAAACATTTTTAAACCAAAAGTCGAGGTTTCTGAGTTTTACACTTTTACAGTCCAAGTGACTCCAATGAATAGCTCTTTACTTTGATGTCTTTTAAATCATTTCTTCAAAACCAGTCTGAGATGTATTTCTCTTTAATTTGAAATTAATCAAAGGATGAACCAAGTAAGAGTTTTCTCTGTGAACAGCTCCTTATTACGTACTCACTGCTTACCAGAGCCTAGGACTGCCTTTTATTTCTTCTCTAGCAACCTGAGAAAGAAAACCAGCATTCTCATGCTGAATTAAAATTGGCTCCTACCACCAATTTCACAGTTTTTCACCCATTTTTATGGGGAACATTAAATCTCTGCAGCACCACACAATTCTCACAGTGCTCTGTCAAACCATGTAAGAGGGTTTTTTCCTGCCAACCAACGCTCAGCCTGGTGGCACACAGCTCACTGCTGATACTCTTCCATCAGGTCATTGCTGAGCTAATAGTGAGGCACTTTATTTCCAAGCCCCCTGTTTGAGCCATTCTGCTGTTTTGTGTTACTTCCCAGGCTGGTGAGCACAGAAAGCCCCCTGTCACCTTAATTTCAGTGTTTCCTCCATGCACACACCCTTTGAGAGCCCTGTTCCACATCTCACTGCTGCCTGCCCCCCTTGCCACACACCTGACTATTGTTGCCACCACCCTTATGCCTCTCCTGATTAATGCTCCTAACAAGTGCCACAAGGCTACACTGAGCTAGTGGAACTGTCATAAATTCTTCTGAAGTTTCATTTTCTTTTAATGATAGATTAGTACACTTTTCATCTCCTTAGATTCCATTTAAGGGTAATTTTATTTCACACAGTTATCAATAGTTCTTTGTATGTATATTAACACACTCAGGTAAGCTGCCAGAGTTGTCACAGAAATTTTGTTTATATAATTTCCCTTTTATTAAAAGAACTTCTGTAATTGTCACTCTTCTGCTTGAAAAGACACTATGGCTGATAATGATTAGCTCAGAGTCTGAGCAGTGATATTAATGCAGCCAATCCCCACTCACAGCAATAGGATCAAGATTTAATTCCTGCCAGAGCTGCAGGGAAGCACTGGGATCTACTGCAGGGTTGGGTGTTTGAAATCAAAGACATTAGCATGAGTTTAATTGGCATCTGGTGGATCCTAATAATTAAGTCCACCTTTGCAAATTCTCTTGCTATTATGGCTACTACTTAAACAAAAGCCCCAAGTAATATCTCTTATATACAAGATTTGGGAACAAACTGGATCAAAGAATAGGGCACAGAAAAAAGACCTCAAAAATATTTTTGTTATGGACCTTCCCCAGAGCAGACTTTAAAAAAGAACAGAATTGTTGAACAATTTTACACCTGTTCTGTATTTGACACTAGTTTATTACTACATGATAGAAATATTTCATTTTGAAGCACATGTTTCTTCTTGGGAAGTAAAAGAAGAATAGTTCTAGCAAAGGTTAAGGTTTAGGGTTTTTGAAGAAGTCTTCTTTTTCTGTGATGTTTCATGACCTTTTTACCTTGAAGAACCCCATCAAATGACTCAGGCTGTCAAAACTATGTTAGAAAGTTTGATTCTTCTGCAAAAATATAAAAGTAAAGGAAAAAGTTAATTGCAGGCTGCGTGCCTTTCAGAAAGCTGTTTTATCTCTGGATTAAGAAAAGTCTGATACTTTGGGATTAGAGTTTCTGGAGATGGGCAAAGTTGTTAAAAGGAAGTCTCATTAGAAGGACATAGTCCTCTTGCCACTGAACATCTCAAACAGAATAATATAATTGAAACCATCCAGCTTTAAGAGAGAAAATTCTGCAGTATTTACAGCTCTGCTGTGTGACAGGTGTTCATCCTCATGAACAAAACCTACACACAAGAAAGTGATGGGAAGAGACAGCATCCTCCTTTGTTCTCTTCTGATACTCTGTATTTCTGCCTGACCCAAACAGATACCAAAAAGGAGCTGACAAAAATTAAGATAATATTTGAGAAGTAATTAAAATGAGAATTAAATTGAAGGTAATTAAGTCTCTATTGATTACTATATACACTTTCAAAATCATACACATATCATCTCAGCCACTGCTGATATTTACTTAGAAGTGAAATTGTTTTATAAACAACTGACTGAAACTGCAGAGAGAAGTGGAAAAATATTTGCCCAAAAATAAAATTACTATAATACAGAGAGAATATAGCTCTGGACTTACAGCTCTAGTCAGCTTTATACCTTATTCATATTGCAAAAACCTGAGTGTAAAATTGCTCCCTTTGCAGTACAATGAGAAATACACCATCAGCAAAGGCTGTTTGGTATAACACAGTACATGTAGGAGCAGAAACCAACTGGCAACAGTGAAAAAAAAAAAATCCAAACACCAAAGGGTCTGAAATACTTGCCAAAGCCCTGGTAATCCTGACTCAGTGTGGTCATACCTGGAGATGTGTTCCATCTGCAAGCAATTGCAAGCCTTCCAACCTATTTGATATTTAATGTAGTGTCTCACATCAGCTACACAGCACCAAGGTGCCATGGAGTGAAGCTGCCACTGCAAGTCTGGAGCAAATAAAATATGCTGAAGAAACAAGGCTGCTGCTTCCCAAAAATATTTTGTTAAATGCTTTGCTGTTCTCTCCTTTCCCAGGCAGCATAAGGGATTCTTTTTCCATCAGGAAGAGCCAGGTTCTGTAATGCATTCCTAAAATTCATGCTATTGTGCTAAATAGCCAGAAGATTGCTTACACTACCATGTTATAGCTCAGAAAAGTTCTGCTGTAGTCTGGTGATCAGTGCCTACCACTGCCACTTTCAGGGTACTGACAGGTTTTCTGACAGTGCTACTCCAAGGGTAGCAGCAGGTACCAAAGTCTGGCTGCTACAGCAGAGGTGTCTTTCTTGCTTGTAAGTGATGGTCACAGATGGGAAGGAATTGGCTGTCTCAGACTTTCCTCTACGTGAATCCCCTCTGAGAATCCCAAATCTGAGAGAAGAAACTGCATTCCCAAGAAATGTCATGTCTCTATCATCTATACTCTACAACCCCTTTACTTAAGGATATGAACATTTTCCCTCTCAACAGAAAAAACTATGAATTTCTGAGAAAATTCTTAGGGCACATATAAAAACAAACTAAAAAGCACTGCCTAAAAAAAACCAAAAAACTTTTTCAAATTATTTCACTCAAATAAAATCAAAATTGGCCATACTTGCAAATATAAAGGCTGAGCACACAGAAACCCAAACTGATTGAGGACAGTCAGCTTTTTTATTGAACATTCACTGCTGTCACCTTATTTTCTATTATTCTTCACCTGATAATTGTTTGAAAGTTAAAGATGCCTGACCCCAGTACTGTAATGTATACAAGGATAATATTGGTGTAGTTTTTCTTAGATAAATTTTTAAGGAAAATAGATTTTTTTTTTTTTAAATGTTGATACAATATGGCAAGAAAGATAGAACAGGACTTAGAAGAATTTTGCAGCAGTCCTAATTTCTACTTTTCATTTAGAAGAATACCTGTACTGGGAAAACAAATGCAGTGCAAACATTCCATCTCTGGGGGGTGTGGGGGCACTATCACAAAACTTTCTGGTAAGAAAAGAGGAAATGCATGAAAGCTTCCTGAGTGTGCTCTGCACGTGAGGTTTTGCTTTAACTCTACAATATTGTACCAAGTGTCATTAGTTATGCTACTCCCTGCAAGTAACCAAAATAAGAAAGAACTTGAAATGTCTAAATCCTAGGATGTTTTGGGTTGGCCATGCTGGAGCAGATTTCCTGGTGGAACCCTTTGGGGGACTTACATGGGAGCAGGCTGTTCCTGAAGGAATATCCCCATTGAGGACCTCAAAGATCATCCAGTTCCAAACCCCCTGCCATGGGCAGGGACACCTTCCACAGGACCAGGCTGCTCAGAGCCCCATCCAACCTGGCCTGGAACATTTCCAGGGATGGGGCAGCCACAGCTTCTCTGTGCAGCCTGTGCCAGGGCATCACCACCCCACAGTGAAGAATTATTCCCAATATCCAATCTAACCCTCTGTCAGTGTGTAGCCACTCCCCTTGTACTGTCATTTCATGCCCTTGTACAAGTCCATGTACAAGGCTGCTGGGAGGTATCCCTGAAGCTTTCTCTTCTCCAGGCTGAACAACCCCAATTCTCTCAGCCTGTAAGAGAGGTGCTCCAGCCTTCTCAGCATCCTTGTGCCCTGCTCTGGGCAGATTTAGGTTATCACATATTTATACAATCCAGAATAGCCTCACCATCCACCTGCATGTACTGATCTGCATAGGTGTAAGCAGCTAACACAGCTTTGACCAAAACCTTTAGATAAGATGAAAAAAGTCTTCAAGAGAGAGAATAGTTTGTGTGATTTTAGATGCTTTCTCTGGCAGTAGTTTTGTCCTTGGTAAAATGCAGTTAGACATGTACCATGAACAAAAACATTGATCAGGAAGTTGCATTACAATCCCAGTTAGTATTGTTGCAGCCAGTGCTGCTGCAGTAAATTGCTCAAACACAAAATAAACCAAAGGGGGGGGTTATGTGTTTTTTATTTTTCCATACTCATGGTATTAGAAAACCATTAAACACTTGCAGTAGCAGCAGTACCTAGTGTTCAACAGCTCACATAGAGCTTAGGCAATTAGAAGCTGTTTTCTTTTGAAAGAACCCATTAATATTGACCAGGACAGCATAAGGATAAGTCATGGTGTTACTTGTGTGAGACTGACTGCAATAAGGAGATTATATGAGCTTGGCAAAGTGATAAGCCTCTGTGGATTGAATAATTTCAGAAGAAGACTGGAAGCCCTTTTGCTGCACTGAACAGCAGAGAATGCACAGATCCCTGGGCCAGGGCTGAGCAAGGTGCCTGCAGAACCAGGGGCAGAACCCTCAAACCAGGGTAACACTGTCCCATGAATAATTACCCATTTTTGCAGCTCACTCCAGTCATTCAGAAGAGCGGGTGCATGTGGAATAACAAACATCATCAACAAGCAAGGGAAAATAAATAATAAGAAATCACTATGCTAAAAGGAACCAACCCCAAAACACCCACACTGATCATACAGTAGTAATTTATGTAAAATTTTCTCCTGCACACTTGTAACTTTACCTGATTTATTCAATTTTGTAAACAGAATAAAAGACTGGTAAGGGAGACACACCAGGATATTATTCTAGAAAGCCACGTCCAAATGGCAGAATCAGCATCAGTGATTTGTGACTACTATTGAAGAAATTAGAAATAATTGCAACCTTTCATTACAAAACCTGTCATTTGGTATCTGCAAGCAATTTGGTGTAAAGCTAATCTTGAAGACTGAGTCATTGCCAAACCTAATAATTTGCTGCATAAACATTAAACCATATAATTGCTCAAGGTGAATGCAAGAATCTATAACATTAACTGTTGCTATATAAAGACCAAACCATGCAGTTCTTGATTCAAAGAAAGTGGAACTAGGATCAGGCTTTTAATTTTTTCTTTCTCTTTGAACATAGTGAGGGTTAATATGAACTCAAATTTCAGGAAAAAAAAATCCATCAGTTAAAGACATAAAAATATTTCCATTGAGCAAGATTACTCACATGAACTGCTGAATTCACAAACACTGGGCTCAGGTTTTTGCAAATTTATAGCTAAACTGCTTCACCAAAAACAGCAACTGCACAATGTGAAGAATGCATTAGCATTTATCCCAAATCAGATTAAACCAAACAGATTTTTTCCACGTGCAGACTGTGGATCAAACATCCTCACCACACCCAGGTTACAGTTATGCCTGGATTCTACATTCTCCTTCCATTTCTAAATATTTTCCCTTAGCTGAGTTCCTACCCAAACCCAACAATATACTTTATACCATAAAATAGAACTGATCTGTCCCTTCACCACCAGAACTTTCACCACTTTCTTGTAAACCTGATGTCAAATTATCATTTCTGTCAAGGAAATTATATCAAAAACTCCATTTGCAGCCTATCTTGTCTTGCCACCCACCATTGTTATACCCTAATTGCTGTATGAATGTATTTTAACACACTGCCACAGGTTGGAGCCCAGCTGGACACCAGGACACGTACCTTTATGGATATCCTGCTTTTCTGTCAATTCTCTTCCAAGAGAAAGGTGGATTGGCAAGGGATTTCAGATGCTCCCACAACATGTGAAAATAAAGTTCAAGTCACAGCATGGTGCAAAGCATTATTGGAAGAGAAAAAGAAAAACTCTGTCCTACAATGTGTTGAAAGCTTCCCAAATGGTGAGAGTTATTTCAGAAAGTTTATTTTAAGTAAAAGAAAGCTTTTTCAAGGAAGTGGTAACATAGGATTACACATTACAAAAGGTTGCTTTCCAAAGCAAAGTAGAATTATTTTACTTATACTTCTCTTTTCAATATATCCTACTTCTCTAGGACAGAAAGAAAACGTCTGGAAAAGACTAGAAAATATCACGTGGTTGAGAGCCCATATGAGTGCATATTTGATTTTATTTTTTAGCAAAACTCCAAGCTAGAAACTTGCTTCTTTTAAACATAGAACTATTAAATGAAGAAACCTCTCCCACACATTAAGTACTTGAGTAAAAAATACACAGGGTTTCCACAGAACTATAAAGATTACTCAGTATGCTATTTTTATACATTTCAAGGAGCCTTGCAAAATGAGATGTTAAAAATTCATTCTACCAATTCTACCCTAAATCAAGTAGCTGCATCCTGAGGCCCAAATGTGGCCTGTGTTCTTTAGCTTTAATCTGACAGGACCTCAGGAGCTAAACAATTCCTTCCCCTCCTCTCCTAACTTCTGAAAGAATACCTGGGAAATTAATTTGACTCTGCTGTTGTGAAGCAAAACTTCCAAGACAAGGAGATTGACTTTTTGCAGTTAGCCTAAAAATAAAATGAAATCTAGGAATTATTATTATTATTATTATTATTTACTCCTACAAACCTCACAGAGAGACTATAAAAACAGTGCTCTAGTAGCCACAATTAAGAATTAAGTCCCCAGAGGGAAAAGGAGTAATTTTTTACATATTGAAGTTGTCCCTAGGTTCAAGCAAAGCAAGTAAAATATTTGATTTCTTTCATGCATTTCCAGTGCAAGTGACCTCTGTATACAGCCAGGCACCTACATCAAGTGTAATGTTAGCCCTGTTAATGCAAACAAGTTCTTTATTGATCTACTGTAGTGGAGACTTGAGCCTACACAGTAAAATAACAAGGAGGGAAATCCCTGTACGATTTAAAAAAAGGATTTTTTGGTTTGAATTAGTGGTTCTTAGAGCTCACTACCATCAAAAGCTACTTCAGGAAATTTCACATAAAAGTGGAAATCTTCAACCGTTTTTGCATTTATCATGATAGCCCAGTATTCCAAGGTACAAATGAGTGAAACAGCACAGAAAACAGAAGTTTTACCTAATTAAAGCTATGCAAAGACAAGATTTCCCCTCCAGCACTCAGTGGTATGGATGTAACAAACAGGCAAGGTGTGGAAGGTCTAGCTCACGTGGGTATCAATAAACCATGGCTTCTTCATGAAACAATAATACATACATACAAAGCTAAAAGGGTAAACTATACAAGGATGATCAGTAGATGCAAAATCGATTTTGCTCATTTATTCCCCTAATCTTGTCATGCTGTAATCGAGTTTCAAGTTAGATTTTCCCTGCCCCCTCACCTGGAATTTAAGCAAGCAGCATGTTAAATCACTGCAAATGGACTCTGGCTTTCTAGACCCCGAGAAAGTGTGGCTGTTCACTAATGTATATCTAAAAATAGTTTCATTTGGGGCAAAGCTCCTCTTTGTGCTCCTGAACATTAAATGGAAAGCAGATTTTTGATGGCTGATCACCGTGACATGAATTTTACTTCAAATTGTGCCCACGCTGCAATTCAGTGACAGAAATTCAAGTTTTCTTACTTTCATTCTAAATAATGCCATTACCACACTAATTTATTTAATTGTATAAAGCATGAAAACCTGTAGGGTTTTACATCAGACATTTTCTTAGTTGTTACTAAGTAGAAAGGACTGAACACTTGAGAAGGCTTATGCATAACTCTGAAGAATGAGAAATACTTGGCAAAGGCAGTATTCTGTACTCAAAATCTCTGCTATGGCTCCTTCTGCAAAGGTTCTCTCTCACTAACCAACACTGAGTTTCAGTTACCAGCACCTGGGTGCACAGAAACAGGCTTCCAACTTTGTATGGCACTTGAGAACCTTCAAAAAAAAAAAAAAAAAAAAAAAGGAACAAGTAAAAACCCCCATTTTTTTTGCAAGATTATATAGGCTAGAATTTTGTGGATAAAGCATACATAAAGCAGAAGTACAGTCATAAAAGTAGCCTCAAAATATAGGTTATACAAATATAAAAGTTACTAAACTCCTGGAAGTCCACTACAATTGCTTCTTTTATATCTGGCATTGCACTTCAACTGCTGAATTCCTTAGCTTCCAAGAGCAGACTTATGGAGATGCTGTACTATTTGATTTGGCACTATACACAAGCCTTGGTTAGATGATCAAAAACAGAGGGCACAGAAGAGCAGGAAAAGCCTTAAGAAACTGTCTGGGCTGCTGTTGTTACTGCCCCCATAGGCAGAAAACTTGTAAGCACAGAGTGGCTGTATGATTCATTCTTGTTTAATTTCAGACTGCTTCTTTATGTATCTTGACAAAACAGACATCAACATTTCTTCAACAGATATTGATTCATATCCAGGTTAACTCTCTTCACTTGCCAACAGGTAGAAATTTCATTTTTTCCTCTTTGCAGTGTTTTGGAATTTATGAGTCATGTTGTACATTAACTGAAAACTAAAGACAAAACTGTTACAAAAAGCAGCAAGAAGTAAACAGGACAATTTGAAAGGTGCTTAAAAAAAGTCTCAGATTAAGTCATTATTAAAACAGGAAGATTTAAAACATTCTGTGTATAAATATTCAAGGAACATAAAACTGATTTTTGCAACTTTAAGAGGACCCAGTAATGAGCTGGGGAGTCCTGAAAAGCTGCCAAGAAAATTGTGCTCATGTGGAATAGCAGGGGGAGAGAGAGGGGAGGATATCCAAGTCACTCCAGAGGCAGTAGAAGGTTGTCCTAAGACGCTCACACATGACTGGAAATTCGCAGGAAAGCCTTCCATGTAAACAGGAATCCCCAAATATCAATACAGTGACAAAAAAAAGCTCTTCCATGCAGTGCTTAGCTCCTCATAAGATGAGGCTGTGTCCAGTGCCACAGAAGCTGTTGAGAGCCCCTCGCCAATGCCCCAGCTCCCCTGCCTGCTGCCAGCAGACAGCAGTGGGGATGAAGTGCTGGATGTCTGCCCTGCCTCTGCTGCCAGCATGAACCTCCCAGACCTGCCTGGGCAGAGGTGCTCCGCTGCTGCTGGGCACAGCTGCTTCCCTCTCTGCTGGGAGCAGGCAGGGAAGGAGCAGGCTGACGGCTGCACGGGGAATTCGTGCTGCGAGCAGTTGAACTCCTATTCAGATTTTGGCTTGGAGAGCTGCCAGGTTTCCAGGGAAGCAAGTCATCCAGAGCAGCTGCTGCCCAGTTATGACTTCTCCCTCCCCAGACTTCCTCCACAAACACAGAGCAGATCCTTGTTGGCAAGCTGGGGCTTTTTAAGGCCCCCACAACCAAGAGAGGGCTGGAGCTCCTCGCTTGCCTGTAGCTTTGGCTGATTGTCCTCCCCAGGTCTGCAGTGCAAGTGGAGACAAGCATGGCAGTGCTGGGTGATGCCCTCAGGAGAACGGGCAGTGGGGATGAAACACAAGATAAACACTGCCAGTTTGTGCACAGCCCCTCCTGGCTGAGCAGTGAGGAGAGGCAGATGACTGAACCTACAGTCCAGCCACCAGCAGACAGAGGCACGCTTTGTAAACGGCCCCACGCTCGGCTACAAAGCTCAGTATGGCTCTTGTGCATAAGAAATTAATCCTCACAGAGGATCACATAAAAGCCATCCCACAGTCTTCCTCCTTTTTCAACATTTTGAGATTACTTTCCCTTTCTTCCTCATCTGCCACTCCTGCATGCACCATGCTTGGGGACAGACATGTACCTTAGCCAGCATGAATGCAGACAAAGTCTCTTCTTCTGAACAATGCTTTCATCTCCTTATTCCCAGACTTTTAAAGTCTTTCATGGTCAACTCTGCTCAGATTTGCCACATTACAAAAAGTGAAGCAAAGCTCCTCAAAGTCAGGTGTTTTGTCTCGTGTCCCTTTTGAAAGAGAGCCCTGGAGGCTCTACTGCTAAACACACTACTCGCATATGTACCTGTACAAGTGCATTAAACTGAAGGTCTCTCTTTCTAAGGTAAATGTCCAAGTGCTTTACTGTACTACTTTGACAGGCATTCTTGTGACAGCTCAAAACCAGAAGCATTCCCTACAGACAAATATTTTTTACTGATTTCCTTCAAACTTCCTTGCAGAGTGCACTGTCTGATCACTGGGTTGTTGTTCTAAAGCAGAACTACCCAAATGAGCAGCATCCAAGAGTGATGCATGCCTGTACAGTTGTATTCGACAAAAAAAATTCATCTAGTGGCCAAATTCCAGTTGCAGTTATGGTCCCTTAATGAAATGACATCTTAATGGAACTGACCTAGTTATACATTAAGACTACTGTACCTAAAATATTACATAGATGGAAACATATTCTTTGCCATTTAAGCTGCAATTTGCAATATTGATTTTAACCCCAGATGAGACCTTGATCTACTTAAGTGCACTGTGAATCCAAAAATCCTGACCTCCAGACCAACCATTTGTTCTTTTTTGTAAGTGCAAGCAGACTGCCTCACGTTTGGGTGATGGATATGACTCAAATCTCTCAGTTAACACCCTGGTTCAAAGAGTAATCCTGCTGCATGCAGCTTTTTTTGGTATGAAAGCTACATCAGAATGCTCACCCACACAAAGTAATGACTCCAAGTTCTGAGACATCAACAACCACCAGGGTATTTTCACGTGAAATAGGAAAAGAAGCAAACCCAAAAGTCAGAGTTCTAGTTTGCAAACAGAAAAAAAGTAATCTTTGATTCCTTTATAGCAGAGAAAATTAAGGGGGAAAGAGTGATTTAGTTTTCTCTTAGAACAGACAGAACTGTTCAACTTTCCATCACAAGACCCTCCTGCCCTGATGGAGGCATTCTTGGAAGATTTGTCCATTGCAACTAGCACAGGAAACCTCCAGAGATTTATAATACCTGTCTGCTGGCTCTCCCTACAGTAAGTGATACCTAGACTTTCCACAGGTGTTTAGGTGCTCATTTTCTGCTGGTTTAACTGGCACCTAAATGCCTTTACACTCATTTCTGCCTCACCACTCCACTACCTCCCAGTACATAAAGGTAATACTATCTCCCTGCTTCAAAAATGGTTAATGAGAATGAACTACTAACATCACTGAGTCACTTCCAATTATATATGGTCACCTAAACAATTTTGAGGACTTGGGATTCAGTCTCAAACCACAGACACAGAGCAGCCCCATACCTGCAGTGAATGAGATTTTCAAAAGTAATTTAATCACAACAACAGGATTTGGGGGAGGGGGGGAAAGGAAATTGTGATTCTAAGGAATAGAGGAGACAGCTTCTCTAATTCTTCTCTGTGTCTTTCAAAGAATCTCTTTAAGAAATTATTAGACTTTATATGACTGAACTACACTCTCTTTACAAAGTTGACTGCACATCTAAACCATGGAACAAATCAAATGTAGTGGACCCATTTAATCCAGGAGAGTCTCTCTGCGTGACTAGCAAGACAGACTCTCTTTAAACTGATCTATTTCATTTGATAAGCAATTATAAATGTTCATCTCTCTTCCCTTCTCACAGACATGAAGGGAGCAGCACTGTCTCAGGACTCATACTCAGGACATCACTTTACATTAAATCATTAGAAAGTAACAGCATATAAGAAGAGCAACAGGAAGCAGAGAAAATATTCTGTGGTACTATAGTTATTAAAAAATTCAGCTTTAAATAAGGAAATTTATAGAAAAAATCAACCCAAACAATCCAAAATATAATCAAGCTCCTATTTACTAGAGTTTCAGCTGGTTTACTTGAATGGAACCAGCATTGTCTGCATGGAACTGGGATTAAGACTAGAGTGGCTCACTTGCTAATACTTCCAATTTGTAAATGAAAATAAAAAATATCACAACTGCAGAAAACTTAAGAGCAAGTTTTTAACAACTGTAGAGGACATGAAATTAATTAGTTCAATGTCCCCAGACCTTACCAAACAGCAACAAATTTAACATGAATTTTCAAAATGTCAAACATGAAAGACCACAGTCATGTCTGACTTAGCATGTGATCTTTGACCAGTCATTTTCCTCTTGGCCCATAATTTCTGGGTTGTGTTTACTCACACATTACAGTGTTGCATGGAGTTAATAGTGGTTAAATTACTTCAGTGCTGCAAGGAACTCAACACTTACTATAGTTGAGAGTCTGATCTCAGGAGATGGGGCTAGAAAAGAAAATAACTTATCTTTACCACTACAAAAGACAGTAAGAGTGAAAAATCCTAAACACTTCAACTATTTCTGCATGCCCCAGTCAGTCTTCAGGGTAAGATTCTGGAACAAAGACTTAGCATTATTATTTAGTAAGTGATTTCAAAATGCTCAAGAAAGACAAAGAGAATACTACTAAAGAAAAAAGAGGTGGAGAAAAATTACTTTCCAATAGGAAAAAGAAGTGTGCTCTTCCCACAGTAGTTCTCCCTACTCTGTGACAGTTTATTTTATGCATAATAACAGTTTTATTTTTGAACAGGATAACATGGAAGTTCTTTGGAAGGTACTGCTTCATGACCATTATATAAATATTTCAATGGTGCAGGTAACATCAGAGAATTCTGAATTTTGCTAGCAGAAAACATAACTTCCTGCCATGCCAACTCATGCCAAGATGGCAATCGAGAAGCTTTGAAAAGATCTAAAACTTCATCAACTATATAAGCAATCACAAACAACCCAGCAAACACTTCTCTCAGAACTCTGTGAGAAGAAACAGAAAAAAAAATACACCACAGTGTACATCAGCCATTGCAGAAGCACATATTACATTTGGCCATCAGATCAGCACTGAATGATACATTGGAGTCCTCCTTTCCTCAAAACTCCTGTATGGAAGGAAAGAGTTGAGGATGCAGCAAAGCAGAAGTATGTGCACCTTGATGTCGTCTCATATTCTAAGCAAGTATTGTTTTGAATTATTTTACCAGCACAACAGATTATTTTTTATCACATCTGTTTTTCTGCCCTTAGGCTGAGGGTCCTGTAAGGCACTGGACAGGACCTTTTTGGACAGCATCCAACTGTCCCCCTCAAAATAGGGATGTTTACTTAGTGAGAATGAATTCAATTATAGCAAAATACAGCAAATAACTGAGATGCTCTGGTTTGATTTCACAACAACGAGCTGCAGTGAACTCTGAAATAAATGATAATGCCAAAGGAAAAATTCTTCACTGTTGTCAAGTGTTGGGAAAGTGTTAACATGGTTCATTCATTTTCAGCTGCAATACCACGTTGAAAACATACTTTTGCTGGTCTGCAGTTGATTGATGTACATTACTCATATCAGGCTAATGGAACTTTATTTTCCAACAGTAGCAAGTAATGAGTGACCTTGAGTGCATATTGTTTTGCTGAGAGGTTTTGTTGCTCCGTGTACTCTAGGAGCACCCCCAAGGAAATGAGGGCCCCGTATTGGTGTTTTTCAGCAAACCTCATTTCTTTCATGGCTCTCTGTAAAAGAATTTGATACAGGGATAGAAGCTAACCTAAGTGAGTAAATGAAATATTGATCCACACTACTCTGGCCTTGCCTTCACCTTGTCCCAGGGCTGTGAGTTACTGACTTTTCCGTTTTGGCTGTAATAGGAATTATTACAACAGGCCTGTGCGAGTAATTACTTGGCATGGCAAAAAGGAGGGTCCATCATATATTTCTGTAGAGACGTTAGTTTCCATCAGGCCAGCAGTCTGCTTTTTTGGCCCTGTCTTTCCTGCTCTTGATTCAATTCCTTTAACCATCATTAATCAAGTTCCTTGTCAGTAGAAGTTTATCAAAAGTATTAAGTGAGCAAGGTTGCGTGGCCTCCTTAAAAAAAAAAAAAAAAAAAAAAAAAAAAGTCAAGAGAAAGAAGCAGCAATGCAGGGCAGTAAATTTCAAAATACGGAACGCTGGTTCCATGATATATATGAGTGTCTCTTCAACTGGAATGAGCAGTTTGTTTTAATGATAGATATTGTAGTTTGAGCCGTGATGGAATCCTTCTCGAGTTTATATGCCACAGACTATCATTTATGAGAGACCATGTGTTTCTAAATGGTGAAGGTCATGGCTGATGGCAAAAGTAAAAGCAGTGGTGATTCATTAAAAATAGTTAATAGGGCCTGCTGTTGACAGGGATAAATAGCAACACCCTCCATTTGCAACCTACAAGCAACTAGTTTAGGCAATGCTTCTTCTGTGTTTTCACCACCCCCACCTGCCAGACAGCTGTGAACATACCCGGAGACATCAGCAAGATTGCTTCCACCCTGCTAATAACAGATGCATGATGGGTTTCCAGTGTGAATGACTCCTCTGGATACACATTTTCCAACCAGCAGCTTTGTCAGGCTGACTAAACATCCAGCTCCCAGTGATTTGTTAGCTAATAATCAAGTTTACGCCGTACACCGAATTCTTTGGGACCAAACACATTTGCTAACTACCCTGCTGGGATCCCATCCTTCAGTCTGAGCAGCAGCTGATGTCCCAGGTGAGCCCACGTGACATCAGTGGAAGCTTTGCTGCATAAAGGACACTAAAACGGGACCTTGGAATGACTAATATTAAAATACTAATGATCTTTATTGTATCCTCAATTAGAAAAATGCAATCTCCTTAAGGTATTTTTGTGCTATTCAGAAAATGAACTCTGAAAATTCAGTTAGAAAGAAAATATTTTAACTGTTGTTGTGATGCTGCTGTCCCTTTTCCATTTCTACTTTACTTTAAAAATGCAAACACACAACAATCATCATCAAAGCAGAGATGTATTCCACTTAGTAAAGTTACAAATACAATTTGCCAAACAGATTTGGGCCTGCACTTTAAAAACAGAGTTTGGTGAATGTTCTCTCATGGACACGACTCTACAGTACCTGCCAATGATATGGATTGTCTATGGTTTGGTCTGGCTGGTTGTTAAATGCAGAGGGAAACTATTAATATATAGTCACTGACTTCAGAGAACAACTAATTTATAGTCATTATTTCCAGACTAAAATACTGGAGAGGTGGTTCACATTTAATTTCTGATCCTCCTTTGCCAACCTTTTTTGTCCCTCCTGGGTAATTTCCCTACCTAACACATTAAAACACATTAAAGTGAGCTATTATCATTTATTTTAGGAGAAAATTTTGTTGCTCATTCAGCTCAAGTAATTTCCTCCTCAAGTGAGCTTTGTCTCAACTATTTAGAGAGTTCCATTTCTTAGCTGCTCTTGAAACATCATCAAAATGAACACAATTAATGACTTCCTCAGGAGCTGATCATGCACTGTTTGAGTAGACACTGGAATGGTACAAATAACAGCAGCAAAGGAAAAAATAAAACAGGAAAAAGAAAGAAAAAAAATTAAATCTTCTGGTTAATTAAAAATAGTAACAAAGAGAGGAAATGAAAGTGAATCCATTAAGGCTTGGTTAATTCTGCCTTCTCCAGTCCTTTCTTCTTCACATGATGCATATGCTTTGCAGCTGCCTAGATCAGAGCTGAAAACCTGTAATTACAGAAGCTCCCTGACTTTCTTTCCTCTTCCTTTACTGTAGAAAAAGAAGGTTAATTTTTCCTTACTTGATTGCTGAATGCAAATGCTTTTTTAAGCAAGCTAGGAAATGGGTCCATGTTGCCTAGCTGATAACCCTTCTTAAAATGTAGTTTTGTCTCAAATGTTTTTACCTTCTTTAGGCACTGATTAAATGCTACTTCCCTTGGCCAATCATCTGCAGAAACAACACCAGCCTCTAAATTAGAGAGGCAGACAGTGAAAAGTATTTGATTACTAAGTAGAAAGGTAAATGAGATATCTGTTGTTATTATTTTAATGCTTCTCTTCAGCACTTGTATAAAAGGATCAGTTACCCTAATACAGTCATCTTGAGAAAGACAGTCTGCAGTGGTTACAAATTGACTTTTTATGGAGAAAATAAGACTGTTCCTAACCTATTGCACTGATATTATATTTTGTTAATATTTTATGAAATAAAAGTCCTCCCATTAAGGGTGGCAAATTGCTTTATAATTATAGCACTTCGCACACTAGAATGACTACTTCATTTCATGGAAAAAAGCTCCACATACAATTTCATTATCATCCAGTGCCTTTTCAGCCTTCTAAGGGTTTCAGCAGAAAGCACTGTCATATGCATCTCCAATATCTCCTTTTTCAAATATTAGCTCAATTTAAAGAAAATTATGACTCCTGTTCAGTGAAATAGTTGTGTACAGTGAACATTTGTAGCTAGATCTAGATGAGTCAAATGAACAAAGTGAACTATAAAATATGGACTTTTAACTTCTGCATTCAAAGGTTGATTTATATCAGTCTGAGCACTGAGTTTACTCAAGTGGTTTAGAAACAGATTTAGTTAAATCTGTGCAAGTCCCTGGTGCAGTCTATCTTAAATCAGTTTAAGAGAAACTTAAATCAATTTAACCTGATGTGGTTTATATATCTGAATTGGTTTCCAGACCAATTTAGTTAAAATAGGTATCCAAGTTGTAATCAGACAGTCTCCCAGTCAATCACTCTGATCTCAATCCGAATCAGCAAACTTGTGCAGTTCTCACGAGATCAAAATTGCAGCACCAAGACATTCTTTTCATCTCATCTTTTCATTTTTCCATCTTTCACCTTTGAAGCTTTTGACAGAACCATTAAAGCCTTCTGCTGCAAAGCATCAATGGGCTGGCATAGGTACAGTCTTGTCCCCTGCCTGAACAGCCCAGTGACACTTTTGGTGCCTATGCCTGTAAGCTCAAAGGTTATTTGATTTCCACTGGAGTGATTTGCTCATCTCTGCTAGAAGATCATCACTGCAGTGCTATCAATGCTGCAACATCCAATCTATATTGCAAATGAAAACTCAACTGGTATGTGTAACTGGGAAATGTTGTCAGTAAGATATTCTGATTCTAGAATCATTAATTCTAAATTACTCTAATTTAATCAGCCATGATGCAGAAACAGCTATCAATCAGAACAAACTAAAAAACAAGCTCCCCCTCCCTCAACTGTAAGAACTTTTTGGAATGATCTCCAGAGAAAATATCAACTCTATACAAACAAAGCAACAGTAAAGCAGAAAATCACCCCAAACTCAACCACAAACAGAGATGCTTTGAACATCAATAAGCCTGAAATTTAGCCTTTGGATACTGAAGATTAAACCAACTTAAATGTCAAAGTGGGAGCAAAGCAATTGTCCTGATATAAGCCAAGACTATCCTGACAAGTCCAAGACTTAAGGACCAAGAACTCCAATTCTTTAGTACTGTGAGCCTCTCCCTAACAGCACATAATATATAAACCCCTCTATACTAGGTTTAATTTGCTTTTGGTTTGGTTTTTTCTTCCCCTCTACACACAGAGAGTAAATCTATTTTTACTTTTTCTTTTTGTATTTTCCCCTTTTTTTTTGATTAGTGCCACAACATCTCGTCCTACAGTTTCTGGCTTTACAGTTTTAATTTCTAGCCAGCAAACTTCAGTGCTTGAGGAAGGTGCAGGATGCATCTTCTGCATCTGCAGGATAAATGTCATTTCCTCCATATGTGAAGCATTGTCCCTGCACCACATATTTTTAATAAAGTCTGGTATTTACTTGCCAAGAAGATACAAAAATAAGTTGCCTTTAACTCTTCCACTACAATTATGTTTTATGAATTTCAGCCCTTCACAGATAGTTCACTGCACAGAAATACTTGGTTAATTAAAAAAAATAAATTCTCCCTGTGGCACAACTTGTATGTTCAGACACAGAAGAAAACATGTCATTATTTCTGTTAGGAAAATTGGTCTAGCTAATGGATTTTGATTTAAATATACTTCTGAGTTAAAAAAATGTTAAAGCCAACAGAACTCTAAACTCTGGACTAAGGACATTAAACCCAGGCACACCTTTCTATTCCCCTTTCTCTCTGTAGATAAAATGTAATTTGGGCTTTCTTTCAAAATAAGCAACCAATATATTACTCAGTCAGGATTTTTGAGGTTATTCTTCTGTGATAATAATTCTGTTATTATATAGTCACCCAAAGCCAGAAATAAAAAATACTCTGGGCTGAAATTATTAATGTTCTATTTTTTTTTTGCCCAACATAGTTTGGCATTATGCTGTTAGTGTCTGTTTTAGAGGACTTTAGTGAGAGATGTCAGAAGGACAACCAAGACACTGGGTTGGCAGATGAAGCTGAGGCTGCACACACAGAGGTGTCTGTCTTGCCTTTGTGAGTGCTTCAAGTGAGATATGAAGGTCTTGCTTATCTTAAATTGTTAGTTACTGTCAGGAACAGATTCCAGTGGTTTTTTTTGATATTTGCTAGAACCTCAGGATCCCTGCACTCCAAGAGTGGAAAGGATATTAGATCAAGTATTATTTTAAATACACCCCCACACAAGACACTTCCAAATCTCCTTCTTTGTTGCATTTACAGATTGGAACATGAATGGCTTCAGATTTCAATTATGGTGTGGAGGAAGAGAAGGGTTTGAGCCATCATGGTGATGGCTGAAAAGAGTAAGAGGGAGGAGAGATTTTTTCCAGTGTTGCTCCAGCCTGCAGCCCCCCTTCTCACATGGTATCTGGCTCTGGGATGATATCACTTGAATGCAAACACAGACCTTTCCCTGATTCCAAAATTCTATTACATACTACAATTTTTACACATAGATTATTTCTGCACTGGCTCTGTACCAACATAAGCACTGGAAAAAAATTCAAAACATTTTTCAGGGAATGGTTAATTGCATAAGTGTTCTGAGATAGACCACAAATATTCGCTGATTTGAATGACTCTCTCAGACTTTTGTTAGCTAAGATGACTTTGCAAAAGCTTATGCAAAAAATGTAGGGTGCTTACACTCCAGGTAACCATTCCCCCCAGTATAGACCAACTGATGCTTGTTCCTTGCCTGATTTTTTTTTTGCCTTTTTATTTTCATTCTAATGACATAGCTTTTGCTGCTATAAACAAAAAGGGGATACAAATGCATATTGAAATGCATCATATTACATTTCCCAGCATCTTTCAATGGGACAACAAACTGTCAAAATAGTTAAAAACTGCTACAACTGAGAGTCCCCTGCTTCCAGCAGAACAAAGAATAGGAGCAGCTCATCTCACTTAAACCACCTTTATGTTCTATGCTGGTTATACCCCATTACAAAAAACTTATGCACCATTTTGTAGATTGTTTTGGGAAAACAGATAGATAGATAGATAGATAGATAGATAGATAGATAGATAGATAGACACTGCCACAATCCAAAATAAATATTTGTACTTTCTGGTAACGAAGAGTGCATCAGAGCCTACAGGCTTTTTCTCCCTCTTTTGCTTCCTGTTCTCATTAAAATATTTTAAATGAAAATGTCATTGATATGTCACATTATTTCACCCACATTCAACTCTCAGATGCTCATTACTCTTATTCTTCAGACAAATGTTGGTCTAAGAAAAAAGAAGCCTTTTCCCCTTAGGAGAAGAAGGATATAGTAAAAAAAAAAACTAACTCATCAGCAAACCCCATTCAATTCAGAATACTGTTTCAAGTGTTCTAGTATTAATTTTAAACTCTAAAATTGCAACATTCACTTAATTCTAAGCACTATCTTAAATTTTCTTCAGTATGCATTTGTATATGGAAAGCAACCTTAATTTAATACACTGAACAAGACCATGGAATTCTAAAACCAAAGGGTTAGAAATTAGAGAAAATCTGATTAGAGACAGATGCAGAAAAACATAGACTCACAGAACTAAAATACATGAAATCAAAGGCCTGGAAATCAAATGCTGGTAGCCAGTGCTCTCAACCTGACTGTTTAATTAATGTTTTTCCAATCATCATTATTTCTAGATGAATCTCCACAGCAATTATTAATCCTTAGATAAATTATTAGCACACACCCGCATGTATTCATTCTAATCAAGAGAGTCACACAACTGAGAATTGAAAGCACAAAAGGACAAATACCAGACACAGGTTGAATTTTTGGAACTCTAAGGCTTTGCCATCAAGCAGAGAAAACCCAACTAAGCCTTGAAATACATATGAAACTTGCTTCTGCCACCTGCAAGTAAGGATGCCTAACTGTAAAACTGAAATGCAGAATGTTTGAGGTGTTTTAGGGTGGCCCACTCAGCCAGAGGATTTAATCACAGCAAAGACTTGCAGGCTTTTTGTGTCATTTTTCAGACCCTGAAAAGACTTCTGGCACTATCAGTGAAAACATTTACTAGAGAAAAAACTTCCACAATCAGAGACTAAAGTTTTATCACCTTAGTTCTAAATTACTCACGTTCATGAAGGCTATTGACTTCAAAAAGCACAGTAAATGCAGCTGTATCTTTGACTTCACCCATCATGGCCACAAGTGTGGGTCCTGTCCCAACATGCACACTTCTGGGGAGACAGTCCTCTGTTTTATTTTGGTCAGGAACTCATTTCTGACATGGGCCTGTTGGGAGAGAAGGGGCAAGAAAATAATCTCTTTTCTGACAGTAATATTCGGAGTAAGAAAAACATTCAAAGGCTGCCTTAAAATTGGCAGGTTATTTAAATTATTGCTCCTGTAAGTTTAGATAAAATCAGATACAGCTTTTGAAGTCTGTAAATTGAACCCTTTATTTCCAGAGGCTTCTGGGTCATGGCATGACCCAAACCAAAATAAAGGTGTAGGTAATTATGAAACAGAAACTTCAAATCAGATTCCATCTTTCTGATCCACAAAGCCCATTTTTTTTCCCTAGTGCTTTCCTTTAAGCCAAGTAATTAGTGCTTTATGAGAGATCCTAATAGTAAAACTGAAGCTCCATCTGTGACTGTTTATACAAACTGCATTCCTCATCATGTATTACTACTGGTGCAAAATAGAAAGATGTCTATTGCATATCCCTGTATTTTCCTGGAGCTATGCTTTTTTTTTTTAATTTACAGAAGAAAGATGTGTTGCCAAAATAGTGATTTCAGAAATAAATTGCCACCAAAACTAAAGTTAAAAAAAGCATTTTTTTCTCAATATATACTTAAGCAGAGCAGTCTCCCCTCCCTCCACCCCAAAGAGCAGGCTCTTTGTCTCCTCTGCTTCCTGGAGGTGCAGAGTGACCAGTGCCATGCTCCGTGGAAGGGCAGCACCACCAAACTCGGTGTGAGCACAAGGGGATGCTCAGCCTGGCAGCCACTCGAGCCAGCCCAGCTCCCCACAGCTATGAACTGTAAAACTACATCCCTGAGCCCCACAGGTTTTGGTTGCAGAGGTTATAATATACAGCTTGGCTGGTGCTATCCTGCTTCTCAGACTAGGTGTGCAAGCCAGCTTTTAGAAGTTGTCACAGACATAGCCAGACGAATTTCAAACATCTTGATGTTAATACAGAAATACAGCTCGAGCTCCTTGAGTTGAGCTGATCATTTGCAGTTTGGATGTTAAGCCAAAGTGCTGTTAATTCACACTATCCTACCCAGAGCTGTAATTAATGCCAGTATGGCAGATATCTTCATACCCCAAGAGTTTGTTTGGTATCCACACGAGCATGTCCACAAACATCTTGCTGCCAGTTCCTGTAGCTTCAGAAGCAAACCAGTCACCTTCCCACCAATAAAGCTTTCATTAGCTACACTTCCTCCTACATGGGGGGTATTTTTACTTGGAGCCAGCTTTTTTAGGCACCAAGTAAAAATACCCCTCTATGTAGGAGGAAGTGCAGTTTGGTTTGAAATCCAGAGCATCTTTGTCACAGCTAAATAAACATAGAGTTTCAAAAGAATATCTGCCTAGCTATATTCTCTAAAGAGTTTTAAATGAGTAAACAGAAATTAGGTTTTAGCAAGTAAAAGGTTGCTGTAAGTACTTCTCCATGGCTCCATCTGCATTTTGGCTCCCACAGGGACTTTTGGGGAGCTCCCTCCATTCCCACAGGGCCTTAGAAAGTTGCTGTGCCCCCAAGGCAGGCAAAAGGGTCTGACTGAAAAACAGAGACGAGGCAGAGTCAACCTCACTATGACAGCAACAGGGAGGAAGATGCATCCGTGTTCTTCCTCATCCGACTGTGCCAGTCCCTCCAGAGGCACCGGGGCCGTTTCAGTGTTAGAGGAATGCTGCATTTCTCTTTACAAACAAGCTGTAGATCTGCTGGTAGATAAAGTTAGCGCTAAGAGAGATAAAAGAAACAATGGGAGGGATTGCACTGATTGATGACTGGGAAAAGAGATGTGCCTTTGCAAACAAACTGTTTGCTGGTAAATGAAATTGGGTATGGGAAGATGAAAGAAGCAATGGGGGAAAAGTATGAATTCTATAAGAATTAAAAAATAAAAGGGAGGGTTGTACATTAGAGGGGAATCTCAAGTGTCAGGCGTTCTGGGAAGTCTGTGCCTCTCAAGTACCTCAGCAATGGGGAAAGAGAGAGGGAAATTGGGATAAAAGGAGGCTGCATCCTGCAAAAATTGGAGAGATCCCAGGGGAATGCCCCATGGCCTCTCCCTTTATTGGAATAAAGCAAAAAGGACTCCTCTGTCTCCTTTTTGGGCATAAACCTCTGGTGTTTGTGGATTAATTTTCCTGACACTTCCACTCCAAACCATGCTGGGATTGTGGGATTCCAGAGCTGCCCAAGGCTGGGTTTGGGCTCCCAAACTCTCCCTGTGGAGCTGGCAGGGCTGTGGGACTGTTCAGCACGAAATGAAGATGTGCTGAGGAGACAACAGTGCATGAAATCCTGGCCCAGGCTGGGTCCAGGGGGGGAGAGCAGCCCTGCCCATGGCTGGATGTGCTTTCTCCACGCTCTCCAGGCTATTCCCTGCATCCCCAGGCCATTAGCAAACCTGCTGGCAGGGCAGGGAAGACAAAAAGGTCCCTGTAGCTCCCAGCTGCCCCAGCAGAAAGGATGAGCTGATTATGTTCTACATTCAATCAGCAGGAAGAATCAATCTGTAATTAAGAGACTCCTCTCCCACCCCTCTGTCAGGTTTTTGCCTCTTCTCCCCTTCCACCCCCACCAAACCTTCCAGCACGGAGTCAATTTAATGAGATTTCTCAGTAACAAATGACCAGTTTGTAATAATTATATTTTCTTCTGCAATTGCTGTAGAAATGATTTAAAGCAGAGAAAGCTCCAATTTATTAAGCATCAAATTTTCTGCGGTGAACTTTTAACTACGAGGAGAGCCTGGAGACTGAGGGAGCTCTCCTCCCCCACTCTGGGCTTTGCCTTGGCCCTGAAATATTGATGGTTTGGAGATCAAGATTTGACTCCTTGATGAAAATAAATGAATCCTGTGTCAGGCAGAGCCCAGCTCTGCATTTTCTACCCTTTCATCAAGGCTTGTGGAGAGGGGAGTGGGGTAAGAAGTGGTGCAGGGAACAGCAAACCCATCCTTGAGCTGTTCCATCTTTTCCTAGTTGATACTTGCAGGTGAAGGTTTAACTGCTGCACCCCTCACTGGGAAAAATCCAAAACCAAAGGAGCTCAGCTGGGAAGTCCTGGGCTGACAGAGATGCTGAGAACACAACATTCATCCTGAAAAAAATCAAACTCATGGCTCCTAAACCTTGGAAAACCAAAATCCTGCTTCAGCTGTGCTCCCAAGTGTTTGCAGGTCATCATTTGACTGAATTTAGGGGGAAACCTTGAAGGGGAGGATTTATTTCTCTCAGGCCAATCTCCACACTGACAAGATTCCCTGTCCACTGGTGTTCCATGGTCTTGGTTTTCCCTCAGGCTTTCCACCCTGCCATTCAAATTCAACTCTTACATGCCCAAAATCTCCTCAAATTATATATTTTTTTTCACCAATCTGCCACCTGAACTTGAGGGAGAACATCTGAGGGAGGCTTAGAACAACATCCCAGCTTTAATCCTTCATTGAAAACTCCCTTATTGGCTTTGATAAACCACAACTCTTAAATTCTGCAATCATTTCTGCTCTGGAAAGACACCACAGCTAAATGAGTTATTTAAAACTCAGGAGGAAGTGAGAGTTCCAACTTTTTTAAACTATTGCTCTATCTCAGCAGCTTCCTAATTAGTGGAAGTTTCATCCCTTTTGGTACCTGGAGAGTGGCAACAACAGAGCTGAAAGGATCCTGCCTGGGATTTTTTTCTGGTTAGACAGGAAAGTCCCCAGGGCCAGGTTTTATTTGGAGTTCCCCCACATTTCCTGTGCAGTCAGGGCCCTCCTGGGACTGCTGCAATCCATAATTAATAAAGGAGGAAGAGGATACAGGGAGCTGGACCTGGAGATCCCTGTGGGAAAGATTAAAACAGTGTTAAAACAGGAAGGTGATGATGGAGAGAAGTGAAAGCAGAACGTGAGGATGAAATCTGGAGAGGTGCACCTTTCTCCTTGGTTTAAAATGCAATTATTTGTTGGGTGGGAAGGGATGGGAAACATCTAAAAACAAAATACCAAAACCAATCCTCTCAAAAAAACAAAAAACAAAAAAATTAAAAAAAAAAAAAAAAAAACACAAAAAAACCCCAAACCCAAACCCAAAGGC
>JAOTQP010000251.1:1614256-1640222 GCA_026413545.1 Cichladusa arquata
AGAAAAAGAAAACTGGGATCTAGACATTTCAAACGTGAACATTTTCTAAACCACAGCTGCTTGTTCTGTTGTAGAAACAGAACTGATGTTCAGAACTGTATTAGCTATATACTATATATTTTATATCTCTCTATATATAGATATATATAATTGACCTTTCTGTCAATTCTTGTGGACCACACTATAAGATTGAAAATTTACCTATACAATATCTTTAACAGTGGTGTCTCAATGTCAATGTGTTTTATGTCAGCACATTAACATTTACACTCATCACTGAAAGGGAATTAATAGATTATAAAGCATGGTTACATGTCTGTATTTCTTACAGTTGTAAACCTAGCTCTTAATCCTCCCATTTGGAATGATTCCTGACTTTACAGAACCATTGCAGCACACTGAAAATCACATAGAATGAATAAATCCTGCCTGAGGCACACACACACAGATAATGTCGTGCAAATCTTGCTACAGGTCATCATAAAGTCAGAATGCTCCTCACGTCCCAGGAGTCTGTCCTGGAGGGCAGAGAGAAACAGGGAAAAAGACCAAGAGCTGGAAGCATTCTGCTTTGTTAATTTTGTCCAGAAGGATTTTCTTCTGCATTTTTACAGTGGGCTTGAAATCTGTTCAAGACACAGTAGAAACCCAAGGATAACTCCATTTTCTTGAAATTTAATAAGCCTATGGGCAAAACTCATCCTCACCCTCAAGAAATCATCTCAGCATTTTATTGCAGAAGACTGCTGGGCTACAGATAAGCTCCAACCTCACAAAGAGCAAGTAAATAAAATGAGAGTTTCTGTTCACTTCTCAGTGAAAATACTGAGCCATTAAATGTCAAATGCCATTCAAGATCTTTTCACTACCTTACTCACTAGAGCCTACTACTTGCAAGTTTCTTGGCTCTAATTGTGACAGCAGTGTTTTAGAAATGTTAAAAATGCTGAAAGTGCTGGGTGAATGAATAAAACAAGTAAAAAAGAGCATTGTTTCAGAGAATAATAAAAGTCATTAGCATTTTTTTCACCATTATTGCTTAACAATCCGACAATTTGGTCTTATACATCCATACATTACATTCTTGTCATATTTTTAAAAAGTGACACAGTCTGAGGGCAGCTAAAAACCAAATCCTGTCAAAGACTGAAGCAGGGTTAACAGCTGGAGAGCATAATTGATCTTTACTGCCGCTGATAGAGTGGCACACATCAGTGCTGAAACAGACATTTCCAAACCACAGTGCAGTTGGATAAGAATCTTCTCATCTGAGGTACAAGCACAGAGATTACAGCTGGCAGCAGTAGGAAAGAGATCCTTCTGTCAGAGAGCAAAGTGACTTTCTGAAGGAATGGGAACCCTATGCTAATGCCTGCAGAGATTATAGGGTCAGTAGGAATAGTTATGATCATTGTTTAATCTTCTGAATATAATAAGCCTTTCTCTCTCCTAACTTGCTCTTATCCATTCAGAACTTGAACACAATTATCCAATGTGCAATGGTAGATGATGGGCAAATGGTATCAACCCAGAATGATGAAGCAGCACAAATCCAGTTCCATTCTGCACTAAGCATACAAAATACACCTCTAGTATTACATCAATGTTGCTATTAGTGCTTCTGGTAGAATTCCAATGAGAATTCAAAAACCCTCACCACACATTATTTATCAGCCTTAATTCATGGTCTCCTGGGTGGAGGCTTTACTGCAGATTCCTATTTGGGGTGTCTGATCTGCCTCTAGAAAAGATGTATGCTTTTTTTTTTTTTTTTCCCACATTGCCAGTATTTATCATTGCCAGTTATTCCAAGCTTTCATTAACACTTACAAATCACATAATTGAAGACTAGAAATGTATATAAACCTTAGGAAGCTGGTGGTGTGAAATGTTTCATCTTCACTGCCTGCAAATATGCATGGCCCATGAGAAAGAGAAATTAAAATGTTGGCATGCAAATGCACAAGAGACTTGTAGAGTCACTGCCTGACTCATTTGAGGGAAAGTCAGTGCCCTGCAAATGGCCAGGTGACTGCTGAGCACACTCTGCAGCAACCTAACCACATTCTCCTGCCTTCTACAAGTGCCTTCTTGGGCAGTGACCAAGATGTTCAAAAAACAAAACATCAATACCATCACCATGACACCAGGACACGTGGCTGCTTCTTATTTCCATGGCTCAGCACAGTGTCTGCAGCAACAGCAAAGCATTCCGTGTAGCTGGTAAAGTGCTTAATCCTAAACAAAATTGCAATTTTAAAAAATTATTTTCCCAAGCCTTAGATGACCAGCTACCTCAAAACTGAGCCTGATATTATTTGCTTCCTCAGAACTGATTGTCCTTAAGTTCCCAAGGGCCACAAAGGCAGTGCAGGTAGCCAAAAAATGAATAAAAACAGGGGCTTTGCTTGTTGAATTAGAACTCCCAGCAGAAATGTTTTGTGTAGGAATCAAAAAAACTTGTTTAACAAGTACAAGGTATTTTGCTCAAACCCTACCAAAAATTTTATTTTTCAAGGCAAAAAGAACATATATGCATATTTATTTCTGTCAATAGCAGAGTTAAGTCCTACAGGAGGAAGGTGTTTGATATTAGTAATAGTACACAGCACACAAAAGGCATTTCCTGAAAGAAAGACACTTTGTGCCAGTCAGAGAGGTGAACCTCTGATGGGTTTCTGAGCCAAACAAATAAGGTACCAAGAAAGATAAAAAGGTCTTGTGGTTAAGTTTTGAATTATCAAGCAGTCTCCACACTTTTCACACCCACACACATATCACAGAGGTTAGAACAGATGTGCTCTAAGGTGGTTCTCCATTGGTACAGTATCTGCCACGAGGAGCAGTCCAGAATTGGGTCCTCTGCCTTGTAAACTGTGTGACATAATGACATGTTCAGATTCATTTCACAACTCAAATGGCAACATTTCTGCAAAACTTGCATTCAGACACAAAATGCTCAGTGACCTCCCAGATCCCATTTTCTTTCTCTGATAGTGAGGCAGTTTTGATGTGCCCTCATGCTAACAAAGGGTTAAAACCTTTTCTTATGTTCCTAGTGGGTTGTAAAAGAAACTGCTGAAGCTGATCAATGACCACTGTTAAGACCTGGAAACCAATTATAAACCTGAAATTTGTGATGAACAAAGCTCTGAAACACTAGGATGAAAACTACTGAATTAGTCTAGTTCATTAAAATCATTAATAGTCATGAAATGAAAACCACCAGAGTCCAAAAAGGCTTAATGCCCTATCCATATTAATTAGATGGGAGCAAATCTGAAGTGAAAAGCAGCACATGCTTTGTAGAATTAGCAATTGCTCTCTACAGACTACACAGATCTCTATTAAAATTCAGTTTAATTAAAATTGATCACGTTAAGAAACTGATGTGGTTAATTAACTGAAGTCCTGAACTTCTTTTCATACATTTCACAAATGCATTGTACACTGTTTTCCTGGGTGACAGCTTATGTTGCAGTGAAAATCTTGATTTCACAGGTTAATGCCACATGTTCCATGAGGCCTAAAGTTCCTGTGTCCCCACCAGGAAACCCTGACAGCCCAGGGAAAACGACAGCCCTTACAAACTTCCCAAATCCACCACCAGAAAGCCTGGCTGGAGTTTTAAACAGTTTCTCTTTTAGCTAAGTGTGGAACTCTGGGCACGTATGAGGAAACATCATCCCAAGAGCTGTGGCCTCATGGGGCCTCTCATTAGAACTACACAAAATGTACAGGAAAGCAACCAACAGACCCATGCAGAGATGCAAGTATCAGCACAGACCGATATAAACAGCCAAAGGCTCTGCTCTATGCTGTTAATGAATGTAAACACGCAGGCTGCAAGAATTTCAGCTTTTAAAACACATTGTCTACCCAGCATCCATGAAGAAATAGGGCTTGGCTGAGGGCTTTAGGCTAGAGATGCCCAGGAACACAGAGCTGGCTCAAGCTGCAGTGGTTGTGTTCTGCATGGAGATCCCAGGGCAACTCAGTGCCTCCAAGAGTCCTGCAGGACCATTCTCTAAACAATGAGGCAAGCATTTCCAATTAACAGCAGACTTGGCAGTGCTGGGTGAATCGTTAGACTCAGTGATCTTAAGGGTTTTTCAACTAAATGATTCTGTGATAAAGCACTAGTGCCCTACCAGCTTCAGAAGAAAGACTGAATTACCATCTCCTGAAGACTCATTTTTATTGTGCTGTTTCAAACAATAAGGCACTGTGAATTGTGCCACTCTCATTTTGGTAGGAAGACTTCAGAATTTTCCACGTCCTGTTCATGGGCATGGTTTAGTCTATGGAAGAAGCATGGTTATGAAGAACTGCTGCAAACCACTGTCATCCTTTCACAGCATCACTTCTTACAAAATATCAGCAACTGGTCCAGCACCTGCCCCTTACATCATGCTGTAAAAGAGGACATCACTGCAGCTGCTGTTTGAAAGGACGTGGATGGATGACCGTCTCTCTGATACAGCACAGAGCACCATGCTTCAAAATCAAGATTAACATCTGAACTGCCAACCAAGTGGCTTCCCAGCCTTTCAGGGAGCAGAGTGACACATGGATTCTCAAAGACTGATAAGCAACTGACGGCTCAGGGGACACCTCGGAGATAAAACCCAGAATTTTAGAATAAGGAAGAGTATGGCCAGACAACTACTAAAGGGGTGTGGATCTAAGGTCTGAAAATGGCACAAAGTCTAAGTGGAGGCTAAAATAATTACCCAGGAATTAAATTACAATAAATACATTACAAAGAACAGAGTTTTACATATAAATTTTACATGCCTTTGATTTAAATGCAAATCTATATGAATAATGGCACTGAATTTGGTATAACCACATCTCATTCTTCATTACTTCTGACCGCAATGTAAATGCTAAAGTGGTATTTTCTTCTCTGAATTCATTTTGCTAAAATAAAGTGCATCTGACTAGGATATAAGATACACGACTGACTCTTAATTCCCTGGTGGCCAAACCCTTGTTAATGTCTTGGCCTGTTTCAGTAAAATGATCATGGTTCAAGTAATGTAAAACACATGCATTCAATCATTTTCCTTTTCCCTAAAGGCAAATACTTTCTTATCATGGTAAAACAGGAGTCGTGTGCTGATGCACTGGAGAGCCAAAGTTCTTTTAAGGCTCATCAGGAAATTGAACACTTACTGCAACCTATCGTTTGGAGCTCCAAAATGAAACAAAAGTATAATGCAAACAAACACAGGAGGTTCAGCCAGCATTATCTAGTATTGCATAAGCCTAAGCAGCTGCCTAAGAAAATGAGAATACATAAGCAAAGACCCAAAATCAAATAGAAAAAATTAATTTCAGCAAATAAAAAAAATCTATTCTTATTTAAATCAGGATTTCATAGTTAATAGTTAAAATACAACCAATTGAAAGGGGATGCTCATGATATGCTTGCCTTGGAAAAGGGGTTGTTTCTCCCAAGTAACCACAAAGGCAGCAAGGCCTTAACATAGCACGTATGCACTCTCTACTTGTGCAGCATAACAGAAACTGCATGACAATTAAAGCAGCTTCTTCATTGGTTAAAAAAAAAATAAATCTTAGAGCAAGATATTCTAAGTTGTCCTACTCAGGTTTCTTATGGACTCCTATATTGGATTTTCTGTTTTTCAGAGCGGCTTGAAAATTTCCTGGGCTACTATGCTGAACCACATCTCTTCTGTGAGCAACAGCAGAATAAATGGGAATTGTCCCTTTCAAAGTAAAAGTCAGGCACGCTGACTGGAGTCATGAAAGGAAACCAGAAACATGTGAGGATTAAGGCTATCCTTTCAGTAGGGGGTCAGACCCCAAACCCTGAATGACTTCTTGGGTGCTCACTGCCAGATGTTCAGTGTTCTCTGAGCCACTCCAGCCCAAACCTCTGTAACACTCTGCTCCCTGAACCTGCAGCTCCACAAGTTCTCAGAATGCCTCAGGCACACACAAGTAACACACTCTGCTTTCCAAAAGGGCAACAGAAGCCCTTCCCCACCTATCCATGTATCCATCCTTTGCCCATCACATCTTTCCTAGGAAAGCTGATCTCCAAAAGATGATCCAGGTACATAAAGGGTCAACTCTCCTCTGCTCTCCTACCAGCTTCCTTTGCTTGCTGCTAACAAGGCTTAAACACAAGCACTAAATCCATTTCAGCAGTGGACAACACAAACTGTCATTGGTCTAGAATGAAAGGTGTCATTAAGCAATAACAGGGAGCAACCTTAGGATTCAAAACCAGATCATACTTTCCAGTACCTGAAGCCCCATAAATGAAGATTTGCAGTTTATTCAGCCCTTTTTAGCACTTCCTTAGCCCACAAGTCCTTTTCTGGCAGAACAATCATAACAGCACATGAGGAACAGGACTCCTGAAACAATTCCATGCCATGAACAGGCACATCATTTTGAGTAATTCATAGTAAGTACTTATGAAGGAAATTACACCCCACAAACTGAATGACCCTTAGCACAGAGCTCAAATCTTCATCTGTTTTATAACCACACAAAGCTCTTACAAATCTATTGTTAGTGCCTTTCTCCCGCTTATATGTAAAACCAACAAAAAAGAACAGAGAAAACCCTTAATTTGCCACTGTGTAACATCATATGCAGCAGCCTAGTTTAAACCAACTAGATAGACAAAAAACCCCAAGTAAAATCCACATCAATTTCTTTCACAGGTGAAAGTAAAAAATTTCAGAAGTAAAGATATTTACCAAAAGACTAGATTAAAATCAATAACAGAAAATATTATACTCCTTTATATTGTCAACATCAGTTAATTATTTTACATTACTTTTGCATTCCTCATACACAAAGTATGTAAATTCAATAATTCCTCCTCTGGGCTTCCAAATACATCTTGGGCCTATTACCTGCAGCAGCAGGTACAGAATGCAGACTTTGTCTGGGCTCAGGGTAGAAGATGATGTAAATCATTTAAATGAACAGTGGAAAATGGAGGCACTGCCAGAAAATGTTACTGCTGGACTTCATTTCCAAAGTCTGCCTGAGTGTATTAAAGGGAAAATGCAGAGAAATTCTCACAGCTGACTTTGGAAAAAACCCAGGAAATATCAATTCTCTGTAAAGCAGTACTAAAGCTACACAAGGGTACAGTTTAGTCAGGATCTTGTCACTTGTTAGCATGAAATCAGTGAAAGCATAGAACTTGTGTGTCTCATGCCTTCCTATGCACAGATTTAAAGACTGCACAGAATATTAGAGATTTTTTAATTATTTTTTGATGAATTACTAAGTAGGCAAGGTTAAGTAACAGCTGCAGTCAAAATGTGGAGCTGATAGGTACTTTTCCCTAGATTCTATTTATTCATTTTATTTCCATAATGGTTATATAATTTACATAATTATTATAATTCACATAATGAGTATTTGTATTCATGGGTACCTGAAAGAAATGCTGTGTTCATACACTGAACATTTAGTACTTTCTGAAAGTTCAGGCTCGTCAGGATATTTCAAGAGAATTTTTATCTTGACTGACCTCTTCAACCTTTATGAAATTCTCATCACTTTCTGACAGACTTGTTGTCATCTGTCTTTTGTCATCTTCCTTATAGTGTGACCCTTTATCCTACAAAAATCATCAAAATTTAAAACACTTAAAGTGGAAACAACCAAACTAAAATTTCAGGAAAAGAAATTATTAATTGCATTTTATATATTAAAGTCTCCCACACTATAAAACTGCATTTGAATGAAAAACTTCTGTTCTTCTTGCAATTTGGGAAGGTAATGTTTTCTGAAGATGTATGAAGTACATAGATTCTTCATGCAAATTCTGTACCTTGTCATAAGTAGAGTTGTCTTACTTAGCTAAATACATTAAAGTTTGCTACCAGTAAAAATATATTCATTATTCCTACAGCCAGATCAAAGCCTTCATTTTGCTGCTGAACCTGAAGGAAAAAAAAATTACAAGTTGAAGAACCTAGAAGGACATGGAGCACACTGGACAGGAAGGAGGATGATACACATGAGGAGCCCACCCACCCTCAGTAAGTTCAGTTACAGTTTATCATATCACACCAGAGACCCTGTTTCAATCATCTATTCTTCTGCTGTGCATGAAGCCAGGAGCTTTGGAGCAAACTCTTGCACTAATTTTGCATGAAAACACCATCTGGCCCTGAACAACTATCTGGGCTGTGGATCTATTAGAGCCTAGATATGGTCAACGTGATATTGAAAGGTCAGAGAAGGGTCTAATTATATGCCTTAGTACTTAGAGGCCATGGCCACTGGAGCATGAACATAATCACTCAGGCCAAACAAGACTCATTTATAATTTTAATTATCAGTGAATCAGACATCTCTTGAAGACTTGTCCATGTAAAAGAATTATATGACTGTCGCTCAAAATAGCTGTCTTGTTTGTCTCTAAAATAACCCCTTGAGACATCACCAATAATTCCCTGCTGATGCATTTAAAATTCATCAATCTTCTCAACCACTGCATGTTAACATATCAGCAGTATTGTATAATTGCACACAAAAAATCCACCTTGTGTTCCAACAGTACGATCTGTTACAATGGAGTTATCAAAACTCCAGAATTCCAAACCTGAGATATATCAAATTAGGGGTGACCATACAATTCCATTCACTCTCTGGTGTGGGATGATGCAACATGTACAGACAGCAACGACATTTTAACAAGGCTTTTGCCTCATTCACTGTATATAATGGAGTCATTTGGGGGATGGGAAAGGAGCTGTAACTAAAGCTACACTCACTCTGGCTGCAGGGGGAAAAAAAAAGGTTTTATTTGCAAAAGCCCAAGATGATACTACATGAAGGACATGTTAGTAAGTAAGCTGATCTGGAAAGTATTCAACCTCTTCACCCACCATGGGTGCTATATGACATCATATACAGCACTTGAATCACTTTTTTTCTCTCAGATAGCATCATAAGATATACTGAGTTAGAAGGGTCCCATCAGATCCACTGAGCCCAGCTCCTGGCCCTGCACAGGACACCCCAAGAACCCCACTGTGTGCCTGAGAGTGTTGTCCAAACACTTCTGGAGCTCACACAGGCTGGGTGCTGTGACCACTTCCCTGAGCAGCCTGTTCCAGTGCCCAGCCCCACTCTGGGTGAAGAACCTTTTCCTGATCTCCAGCCTAAGCCTCCCACTTCCTTGAGTCCTGTCCCTGGCCAGGAGAGTGAAGAGATCAGTACCTGACCCTCCACTGCCCCTCCTGAGGGTGTTGAGGACCACACTGAGGTCTGACCTCTGTCTCCAATCTACACATCCAACCAGGGCTGCCCCATCCCAGGTGCAGGATCCAGTTTAGCCCTTGCTAAACTTCACAGAGTTGGTGATTGTCAGTCTCTCCAGGTTGTATAAATGCTGAGCACTACACTTTATGTCTCAGGGAAAAATCTCCTGCACACAGAGTTTACTTGCCCAAGTTTAATACTATGATGCATGCTGCTATTACCATCCATTTTACCCATTCACAGCTTGATGCAGATTTCTCCCATGTTTTTACATGGCTGGGGAGAAAAGGAACAGATAGTTGTATAGTCAAAGCAGCTGGAGTAAAACATAGAGCTAGAATCAAAGACACTTATCAAATAGAAAAAGGTAATAAATTGGATCATTTGCTTCCATATTTCCTTTCAATCATTAATCAAATCCATTTCCATTCCTAATTTTACAATTTTTCTTTTCTTTTGACCTTTAATAAAATGTTTCAATTGATCAGGGTAATAAAAATGTGAATTATATGAGCTGGCACAGACAAAGAAAGACCATTGAGTAATCTGTGTTCCAGATGTAACAAGGAAAATGCCTCTTATTAAGTATGAGCTAAAAGGTAACTGTAAAAAATTCCAAGTATTATATTTTTATCTTAAGAATTCAGTAAAATACAAACTTTTTTTAAAAATTTCAAACATGAACAACCAAAACAAGGGGTTCATGGGACTGCAGCTGTCCTTGAGCTAACTTACAGAATCTATTTGCTCATTAATACAAGTATTTTTTAGCACAAATAAGAATCTATTTTCCTTTGCTCTTGAAGTTTATTTCAATTATATCCCAAACACTATATTGCTTAAATTGTTTCATAGCAAAAGCAGTTAAAAGTTGGATTTTTTTGATTTTCTAAACACCAGTGCAGTACTGTCAGCAAGAATGTAATCAAAGTAAAAAGCCTGCTGAGCCTGCCAACCAGTAATATTATTTGTTTCAATAGCTTTCCTTTGAATAGAAGTATTGATTTTCTACATCAGAACTCTTCTACAAAGAGCATTAAAAGAGAAATTAGACTTCCTATTTTGTCTCCATCTTATTAAGGACCACTGTTGAAGACTAGCAATAAAGTCACCAGGGATTTAAAAGTTTGAGCTAAATAGATCAGCCATTTAGGAATTCTAGGAAATTTTTCTTCTTTTCTAAGAATTCCTGCTATAGGGCAATGCCAATCCTGCCAGAATGGATAGTTGTTTTTTTTTTCCTTGGATAGAGGCAATTAGCTAAACTGCATTGTTCCAAGTGGTTCAATAGGTTTTATTACTCCTTCAGCAACATCTCCAGCCTGCCATTCCTACCTGCATCACAACAGCCTAGGAGGCCAATGAACTAGAGAGCTGAGTTTTCCTACTGAGTCAAATTTAGTGGGATTAGTCACATACATTGAAGAACAAAGGCTGGCCTCACTTTTAAATTTTTACTTAAGAAGCATCAACATTTATTAACATATTCATTATCATCAGCTGAGGATCAATTTTCAATGGTTACATTTCCATCATACTACAATAAATTTGGTGCAGTTACTTTCACATCAGCATATTTAAATTGGAGTTACCAGAGCTACAAAGCAAAGATTTGCCCCCACTATCATTCAAGTATTGTTGCCAACATTTGGTTGAACAAGGGTGACCCTGGAGTATCCCCAGTGACAATTACTGCAACAGGATCACTAAAGAGACATGAGCAACACATTGCCTTTGCACTCTGGCCACACACTTGGGATTAGGCATGTCCAATAAAAGACACAGGGCTCTATAAAGAACAGGCAGTGCCTGTTCTGATCCCAGGGAGGGAACTCAGAGTTCAGAGCCTGATGTCTGCAATGCATGGAGGAACTTGACATTTCACAACGGGATTCAAAACAAGTAATGCACTTGAAGTCCAGAGAAAAATCTGAGCACACAGAGCATCTTAAATGCTGGAATGAAAACATTTACTCAGAGATGCAGACGAGTTCTAGCACACAGAGTACTGGATCTCCTTCTTCAGGCAGGCTTATGTCAGGTCTGACACAGGGTTTCCTAAGACTGATATGGTGGTGATTACACTGTTCACCTCCATACACTATCACAGCTCTCCTGCCTTTGCCTAGGGTGTAAGAGGTCACATCCAATGCCATCCTTACCTAACAAGGTTCAAGTCCAGGTTTTCCAGCTCCAAGGAAAGCCTTTCCCCCAGGCTATGTATCAAATGACACAGCAGTTCCTGTGATTCTCCCTGCTAGCCCTGTCCTGTCATGCAGAAAGAAATTCTGACCTGAGGGGGAAAAAAACCCAAAAAAACAACACAAACATGAGAAAGAATCACAGCTGGTTTTAATAACTTTAAGAATACTTTGCTTCCAGGTTCCCAGATGTTGATCTCAGCTCCTGAGCCTATTCTGGGGTAGCTCCTACCCTACTGGCAGTTCTCTGTACATGCACAGGTGTCCCAAACCCAGAGAACTGAGGCTCCTTTCTAACACTGCACGACCTACACACTACTCCACCACCCCAATCATTCAGCTGTTCCACCAGCTGTGCCATAACATCACTCACACCCTGCAAATTTTTGCCTTTCCTTTACAATTCCTTTAATTTTTCTGTATTCTAATCCATTATTTCAAGCACAAACATACTTGAAGTTACCAGTTTGAAGTTTGAAGCTCAGTAGGGCACTATCTCCCCACAGGAAAAGCTCCCACATTTGTTCTTGAGAAGCAAACAAGTGATTAGAAGAGTCCGATAAAATATTGGGAGTAGAAGTCTACAAAAGAGAGAAATGGGGCAGAGGGGATCTAATTAAAGAACAGCTAAGGAAAAAACTCCATCCCCAGCTTAAAAAAAAAAATCTAAGAGAAAGTTGTGATTCCTACAGTGTGCTGGAGTATTGGTACCAGTTCTGAACTAAAAAAAGGATATTCAAACAAAAAGCATATTAACTCAAAGTGCACTTTTTTATTTAATTAGAGGTAAAACAGAAAGACCAGTAATAGGTCAATAATAATGACTTATTACTTCCTTTATGTGGCACATTTACAATAAATGGTAATTTACCATTAGAGAGACTTATTAAATTTTTTTCTGCTAAAGAAATTAACATTAGTCATGTGGAGAAAGAGAACACTCTCCATTTCCAGCTCAAGGATTTGCATTCAACAAGGCAGTCAGAGGATATTACAGACCCTGTTCCCCCTTTAGCAATGCAGGAAGAATTAAAGCATAACCATGTATGACATCATTCCAGCTGTACCCTGATGGGCTGCAGATCGTTTCATCCACACTAGTTGAAAAACATTCCACTTTCCAGTCATTAGACCTGCTAAATGGATTCACCTGCCATACCCTCAGAATCATTAAAAAAAGAAAAAAAAAATCTTTGGCACACAGAACCGCACTTTAGTTTTATTCTTATGGCTGATGTACTATTACTTTTACGTCCTAAAAATAACTTAAAATTATTTTTTCACTTTCTCCAATAGAAAAAAAATCTACACCTATGTTCCCTGCTTTTATTCTTGCTCTGAGCTTATGTCAAAATTTGTGATTAAATATCTTAGCAAACAAATATAACATGACTTTCTAGACAAAATTTGTCATTACCAGGGCTGCACTGTGCCTTAGTATTTTTAAATAACTGCCTGTTCCAAGGAAAATAGGATCAGTTTATTCATCTGAAGTCTACTTCTGTTAACTTCCTTAATTATTTGACGTGGAGATATAGAGCTGCTATTTAACACTTCTTCCAGCCACAGGAAAATATCACACCATTTGTGCACTCATTATGGCTCTTAACTTCAGACTCATTTGAAAGCTTCAGCTCAACAGGTGGGATTTTCAAAGCTGCCTCTAAGTCATTAATTTCTAATTGGACACCGCAACCCTCTAGGCAAGCTTTAAAAATCTCATCCTAAATAATCAATATTCTACTCCTTAATAAACTGATCTGCAAAAGAGTTGACAGGACAAAACATTTAGCTACTAAGGGAGACTGCTGTGATCATGGCAGGAAAAATAATAGATTGGATATCCTCATTTTAATGGTAGGATTATTTCCTACTGCCCATAAGGTGTGAAAGGGACCAGACTGACAAAGGACGGAGGAGGAGAGGGAATCCTCAGGAAAAATAAAAACAAATCCAGAATCAGAGCTTCATACATATCAGGAAAACAAAGCAGATTTAAGAGTGCTGTGCACTGCCTGGGTGTATATGCAGAATAAGTCTAAAGCAAGATGATCAGATGGCAAAAAAAGCCAACAACAGTTAAAAAGGATAATAAAATGCTGTACAATGCCACAAAGCAATGTATTTGATAAAAAGAAAACCAAATAATTAAGGTGTCATTACAAATCTAACCTCACATTTTTGAAATGCATTAGATGGGGATTTAAAACACCAAAATAAATATCAGATCTAGCTGGGTTAACCAATAGTTAAATATGAAAAAAGAAGATTTCATTCAGGATATACATCAGCCTGAGTGACCTAATGAAAATGAGAGAACTAATTATATTAAATCTGAGGCAAGAGCAAGGAAAAAAAGTCAGAGAAACATTTGGGAATATCTCACCAATTCAAGACTGTAAATAATTTGAAACATACTCTCCAAATACATCGGAAAGGGGAAGAAGGTAATCTAATATAGACCATCCCTAGTCTAATTAGCAGGCATTTGAACAACTGCATTTTCTCAGAGGGAAGAAAAATAACCCTCCCAAAACCCACACATTTAAAATTTTAATTATTATTTTCTCTGAGTTTCCTACATTCTGTAAGAGTTACAGAACTGGGTAATAATTACTTTGTGGAATCCTTCCAAAATAAAATACCCTTAGCCACCTTGCAGCAGAAAAAGGATTCCATCTGGTTTAACATACTGTATTTAAAAACACCCCAAATCTTTACATGTTGACATCCAGGTAATTCAGTGCAATCAGGACACAGCTCTCTCCCTTAATGATTATGTAAAATCTCCTTTGCCTGTGCCTTGATTTTTGCACAAGTTACCCGATGACATGGATTATGCATGTAAAACCACAATAAATAATGTTTATATTTCAGCTATTTTTTTTTTTAAACAGCCTTTTTTATTTTTTTTTTTTTTTTTTTTTTTCTTTTATTTTGGTATGAGGTGCATGAAAAACAATCAAGATTTTAGTATAGCATCTGTCAAGGAAATTCAAGTTTCTTTACTTTGGTAGCTTCACAGCTGACTCTTGATATAATCTTGTCAAGTACTTATTTTGCATTTGGTCTGACTTGAATTGGTAATCTGAAACATTTAAAGATATTCTGTTACTAATACTGTTCTGTAAATCACCAGATGATGTCTGGAGAGATGCAGTGTTATGAATTTCAGCTATTTCAAAATATTTTAAATAGATCTTTTTATTTTGAGCATAACTAGGAGATTCACTTCTCACTGTTTTGTATCATCATTGTGTACGTACAATTAGAGGAAAATTAAAAGAAATTTTACATAATAAAGAAGCTCAGCTTTTCAGTGCAGAGGCAGAGTGGACTGAGCAGGTTGAGGTTGAGTTCATGAATAAGGTCAGCATCAGGATTTTAATGTGCTCAATTCTCTTTGTGACTTTGCCCAAAGTCCTAGCTCAGACTCAATTAATTCTACATTCTCCAGATTTCTAGCTGTGGCAACGCAGTAATGATGAGACTGATGATATTGGGACATTCTTTGAATTTCTCCCACTCACAAAACACCCTAATGAAGCTTTTCTTTCTGGTATGTCAATAGGTAGTGACTTTGCTGCCTTCCTCTAAAGAGGTATTGCTGCTATAATGCAAATAAAACTCTAGAGCTGCATCAAAGAGTGGCAATTGTTTTTTAATAATCCCTGGTGTTGATACTAGGATATCAAAATACTAGAAATCAATTCTGCAGACTAATGACACACAGAACTGGAATCCTAAATTTCATTTGAAGGAACTAACTCACTGGGGCCTTCAAAAGGGGAGCAACACTGGCTACCATCTGACCAGTAATTCCCCTTTCCTATTTTGATACTGCAGTTTGGAGTTGTACTCAAAAGGGCTCTGCAGCAATCCTGGGCAGAAGCCCACCATACCTCCAGGAGTGAGTGACCCACCTAGCAATCGAAATTGCTTTATGCAGTTAATGACAAAACACGCTATGCTATAGCTAGCATTGCCCCCCACTTCACCCCTTATGTGAAATGGCTGTCCCCACTGCAGAGACAGTGCCACTTTCCCTACACAGGACAGCAGCAATGCTTCACAACTGCATGTACTGCGTCCTGGATTAAGAAACTCTTCGTGTTTTCCACATCATCCTCAGCGGCTGGAACACAAGAGGGAGGAAAGAAGAGACTCTGCATCGGTGACAACACAGGCAAAGCCTCGACACCTTTTCCTCCGCCACTGATGCTCACACACAGAGGTCCAGGGATCCCGAAGAACAGAGTCCCCACAAGAGCACAAATCTGCTCTTTGTCCCGGTGATTTCCCCCACATCGAGCCGAATCACCCCAAGCGGTTCCTCTGTGAACGTGTACAATTTTCCGCAGAGATAAATAGGCAATTGAAATGTAAAAGCCCATGACCGTTCACTTTCTCCATACAAATGCTGTAATCTTGTAATCAATATGCTATTTAACACAAAGCCAGCGCAGCCCCTGGGGGAGGGGAGCTGCGCTGGCAGTGCTTAGTTCGGGTGATAAGGTTTGATGCTGTCTTTCTGGTTCACGGAAACAAACAGCACCTAAACATTACAGCTCAACAATGCTATCTGATGGTCACAGTGCCTCAGATTAATCAAAAACAACAGACAGAAAGGAACAGTAAGGCAGCCCTTGAAAACAGAGCGTACCTGTTGGTTCAGCTATCCACATCGTAGGGCTGAGAGGGAGTTCCCTGCCACCTGAGGCTGAGAAACTAAAAAACCAAGCAAAAAACAAAACAAAACAAAACAAAACAAAACAACAAAAAACAAACCAAAAAGCCCGCACAGCATTGTTTAGAGAAACTAGAAATACTGGCACTTTTCTAATAATTTATGCTATGAAAGCGTTGTTATGTAGGAAAAACATTTACAGATTCTCACGCTTTAAGAGAACTCAAGAGAAGCAGCACTGGTTTGCAGAGACTATTTCAAACATAATTTCATTAGGTTTGAATCCATTATTTTAACCTGATGAGGTTCTACTAGCAAATAGAACATTTTTTTTTTAACAAAAGCATCAGATACTACCATTTATTTGGATTTAATTAGAAAATAAGGAACTAAAAGCCAGCTAGATAGAACTAGAAGCAGTCAAAATAATTTGAAATCATTGAACAACTTCTAGATGTGTATTTAAGCAAGCTGCTGCCTTGTGCTTCCTGACCACTGGTGGAGACAGAACAGTGAATTACACAGATAAGGGCTCTATAATAACTGACTAGAAGCAGGGTATTAAACACAGAAATTGTCTTGTGGAATAGGAGGGTTGCTGTCTTGGTTTTAGTTTGCATTTTCATTTGTACCTAGGAAAATTGTGATAATTACAGGTGATAGCAATTTGAGATAAGTGGCAAAAACACATGAAATTACAAAATTTGAAGATACATAAATTACAAATACATGCAAACTTAATATGTGTCAAATATAAATCAAAGTGCAAAGAGAAGAAAGCAATCATGCATGTTGTCAAAAAAGAGCATTTCCCTGTGAGATGCTCTAAATTCTACAAAGCAAAGTTGAACTTTCTTGTTATTTGCCACTTTACCCTCTGCTGAAAGCTGCAGAGGCACACCCAGGTGATGTGTCCATTCTTCAGTTTCCAGTTCAGAGGCAGGCACATTGTAATGTAAACCACTATTGATTTCAGTTCACTTTAATACCTTGGACTGTGAACTGTGGTGGTGGTGGACTTCAATTCATAATCCCTGTCAGATTTGGCTCCCACAGCTAAATCCACAGTGGTTGTGAATAACAGAACTCAGAAATCATTTCAGTGTGAGATATGATCCAAACAGGTGAGTAGAGTTTGAGGATATATACACTGAATCAGTGTACTCTAACACATGGTCCATAAGTAAAGTTCTGCTACGCAAGAAAAGTTGATGATTTAGTAGTAAGTTGCTGATTTTCCATCAGCAAGTCTTATTATTACCCAAATCAGTAACAGCCTCTGCTGCCTACTGCCACCCAGAAATATCTCCCCAGCCTAACCAGAAACAGACTAAATCTCAGCTCCATAGCTGGACTACTTCTGTAATTTAAGAAAACAAATGAAAACAAAAACAATGTGATTCAATCAAAATGAGATAACAGACAACCAGAACCCCATTTTTGTTTGCATTTACTTTTGCAAGATTTTACAGCCTGCACTTTGACAGGCAAGTTCTGCTGTTACACACACAGAAAGAGTTGTAAGAAATAACCGTGTGCAAGCCCTTTGTGCAGGTCATTAGAATGTGTACAAGTTTTGAGAATGCAAGCTGCAGTTCACATATACATAGAGGAATCCCAGGGACCCGCCCAATTCATAGCCCCGGGGAACCTGGCAGTTCACAGGGGCAATATCAGAAGATGAGATATTTACAGTGACAAACTGGCACCACTGAGGCAAATACTAATGAAGCAATGTCAGAATGGAGCCCACAGGGCTCAGGAGCTTCTACAGGTATTTTAAGAGAAACTTATGATCTCTGGTATCAAAAACCACAGGAAGATCAGTAAGAATTAAAATTGACAATGTGCCAGAATCCACCTACTATGAAACAGAAGGTCACTACAAATCCTCATTAAAGCTGTCTCTCTGCTTTGGCCTGATTGAAATTTTTCAAACAGTTTATTATTACCATGAAGGTAAGGGCTGCAGTTGCCCTGCCACAACCTTTTTCCAGGACCTTTGCTAGAAAGGTAGATTTGAAACAAGGTGGAAAACTGAGAAATTGCCTGAGGACAGCAAAAGGTTGCTTAATCAACTGCTCCAATCTCCAGCAAAGAAGAAATTCTGCAAGATGCCAAAGAGGTATTAATGATAGATATTATAAAAGGGAGCTGCTACAGTATATCTTCCAAAGACTGCTACAAAAGCCTTGCTGGCAAAAGATCAAGAAAACAGCTTACAAGTGCAAGACCATATCTATAATAAAAGTACAATGTGACAGGTTTAAAATCCATAAACTATGCTGAAGTACATAGTTCAGAATCCCAGTGACCCAGCTGGAACTGAAGTTATTGAAAGCCTTGGCATTTAACCACAGAAAAAGGAAAGACCCCAGAGCCTTCTCTTTGATCCTGCTAAACATTTTCTTTTAGCAATGGCACCATTATCTGGAATAGCCAAAAGGGGCTGTATGGAAACACAACCCTGCAGGGAAGCTGTTGGGAAAGGAGCACATGGTCACACTCAAGTCCTGAGACAAGAGCTGGTGACAGTGCTCTGAACTCCTGAAAGGAGAAATGGTGGTGGCTGGAAGAGGTGGTGTGACAATGAATGTCACTGAAGGAACAAGCAGATGTCCCAAGAGTTGGAGTGAGGGGAAGGATATGCATTAGTATTTCATACATAGATGAAGTTCAGCAATCATGGAATTCACTAAGAAAACGAGGTTGAGGTCTCTGTGAGATTATAAGGGAATGGACAACATGGGAACCAACAGTAGAACAGGGCATCAGTGACACATGATGAGGAAATTCTGAAAAGCAAATAACTGAAAAATCCAGCCTATACTTCAGTTCTTGGATATCTCCAGTATTAAAAGAAACAGTTAAATTCTGGGTTAAATCTGTGACCTAACACCATCCTCTGCAACAGCAACTGGTGCCAAAACTTCTAACAGCATCAAAAAAAATCCTGCAACAAAAAAATTGTGATTTCTGGAAACACTTGCTTTTTGTCTTCTGCTCATGGCCATCTGTAACTCTGTGTGCAGTACCACCTCTGTCCTCACCCCAACCAATGGCATTACTCATACAAAACATCCACTTCTTCTCTCTCCTGAAACCTCCACCAGGCTCTCATTCACCTTCATAGCAACGAGAAGAAGCAGCTGTTTGACTCTTTCATTACAAAGTAACCTTAAAAACTTTTTCTCTGAAAATTTAAAACATCCTGTATCTACCTTACTTCCATCAATACCGTAACCATTTCAGCCAAAGAGAGGATAAAAAGGATCAGGTTATGCCACTTTAAAGAAGTAGTGAGGAAAAACCTACCTGTTTTATACCATTTCTGTCTTTGTTTATTCATAGAGATGCAAGGAAATGAAGACTTCATTATTTTGTCCTAAACAAAATAAAGGTCAGTGTCATTCCTGATATCACCTGTTTGTGCTACAATAGCTGTTTATTTGTTTCATATTTACTATAAACAATGATCAGTGTTCTCTTCTTGAGCTCCATCTCTCTGTTGTTGCCGTACTACTTGCATGTCACAAAACTGTTTCCACATTTGGGCTCCTGCAGGTGATAATCCAATGCTACACCATAATAAATGCATTAATAAAAACTTTAAACACTTTCTTGTAACCTGGCTTTCCTCAGACTTGAGCCAAGCAAAACAGAGGAGTGCATTGCATGTGTGCTGAACACGGTGACGAGGTGTGACTGGCACACAAATCACACTGTAGGCACACTGTGAGCTCATTTTTTTTCTGAAATGGAGATGTAGTTCCCTGGTCTGGCACATGGAAATGTGAAACTTTGCAACACAGTTATCAAATCCATCACAGCTCTCACACAGAGCCAGGTCTATATTTCATTTCTGCTGAAATGGACATGAGGAATATATGGATATCACAATCCAGCTATGGGGAAAAAAAAAATCAAACAGATGGGTATCTTCAAATTTGTACCATGAGAAGAATATAAGGTGTTGAAAATGCAGTTTCTCTGCCTGTGTTTTCAGTTTAATTTCTCTATGCTTGATTACAGGTTACAATGATGAATGATAATTTCTTTTGAATTCATTCATTCATTCATTCATTCACTAGGAGGTTTTGGCAAAAGGATAGTCTGAAGTCTGTATGGTGATGCTCAAAGTTCCTTAAAGTTTTGTCTGCAGAAGCTAAGCACTTATATAATGAAAAACACAGGACACAGAATTACTTAATTCCACAGCTTTGTCCCAAGAAATAAATCTGCTGGAACCCTGCAGTTTAGCAGTACATGATCCTCTTAAAGCATGATCTATTGTTTAGATGTCTACATACAAACTCATAGTGCCTGATATTGTTTCCCCTAAGAATTATGTCTGAAGCTTTTCTAGGAATATGGTTCACATAATTACCCTTTTCATGCATGCAAGAATTCCCACAAAAACCAGTAAATCAGCCATACCTGTGGGTACAAAACACATTTCACATCTCCACATCTTCAAGGTGGAGATCAACCCTCCAGTGCCTGGCTGTGACTTTGGTGTGAGGATTAAACTGATTAGCAACTTGGGAACACAATTTTATTTTCTCCCAGGCAAATTGCAATAAACACCATGATCTCACTTTGAGCTTCTTGCATAGATCAAACAGGAAAAAGGAACAAATACAGAAGAGCAGGAGCTAAGATTCCCCATAAACCTCCTCACTTCTGACCCAAACAGGAAGCAAGCTACCAACTTATCCTTGCCTACAGCATGTATTTACAGGCTGGTCCACACAGGAAAACATTTCTCCTTCCCCTTCAAAAAACCCCCTGTTTGGGAGATAAGGTGCAGAAAAGATATTAATATATCATTAATTATGCAAACAGAGGTGTCTGGATTAGGAGACAATGCAAGAAAGCATTTGGACAGAATCATAGAGTCCCTCGTGTTGGAAAAGACCTTTAAGAACAAGAGAAACCATCAACCATTCACCTGTTCACTTAAACCATGCCCTCAGGTGACACATCTAAGTGATTTTTTAACACCTCCAAGGATAATGACTCCCCCACTGCCCTGGGAAGTCATTCTGATATTCTACATCCCTTTCTGTGAAGTCAGTTTTCCTTCTACCCAATCTAAACCTCCTCAGGTACAACTTGAGGCCATCTCCTCTCATCCTGTCACTTGTTAACCTGTGAGAAGAGACCAACACCCACATCACTACAACCTCCTTTCAGGCAGTTGTGGAGAATGATGAAGTCTCCCCTCAGTCTCCTCTTCTCCAGGCTAAACACCCCCATTTCCATAAAAGTAAATACAGAACAATGATGAAAAATCCATCCTGGTAGAAGCTGGGTCATTCTTGTGAGACTATATGGATGTTCTGATAAGTAAGATGAAGGTTTAGTACCATTGTTCATAGGCAAAATAGATTTTCATTTGCCCATAAACCACAAGCCAAACTACAGCAAAGACACTGCTTGCCTGGAAGCTGACCAAATAGATTTCTCCTGAAGCAGCAAAGTACATCAATAATATTCCTCCAAGTCTTTTATTTTTCACTTGGCAGTAATTTCTTTACTTACTCCACATCACCATTCCATCTTTGTAAGGATGCATGGAGACCCAAAATAAGCTCCTACTTCAGCATTTAAGCACATGTTGAACTTAAGTACCAGTAAGTTCAGCAGGGATGTTCACATGCTCAAATCACCCTGTTGTGCACAGTGCCCAGGGCTCTGTGGGGAAGAAATGCTGAAGCATAAATGCTAAAAGTGAGTAAAGGAGCAAAGGAACTGCCATAATGGACAAAAATAATTCCATGCTTTCTCTCCAAAAACAGGTACCACAAATGAATATGTAAAATATCCTGGCCTGGGCAATTAAATGGCAGCCTAACTACAATGAAAATCTCCGTGTTATCTCAGTGTTCAAAGGCTGGCTTCTATTTAAATCAAAAGAGGTTCTCTCCCTTTTATTTTTAAAACTCTGAGTGCTGCCTGGCTGGGTTCTTCTGTGCCACACAAGTGAAAAGGGAGGCCTATATTAGTTAAAAAGAAAAAAAAATGTGTCCGAGACAAAACTACTACACATCTTATAATAAAAGAGCTGATAAAAGAATATTCTGCCTCAAAGTTCATGCCAAGCAGGAACAAGAAGCACAAGATGTTGACAACAGGTACTTTAAACCTCAGGTCAAGGATAGTTGCTATATGCACTGTCAATACACTGTTAACCATGATTGATTTGGCCCAGTGACAGATAATCTATTATGCACTCATACTTCAATCCCACTAAATCAAAGAATAGTTTGTCTAGCAGAACAAAATGACACAATATAGGAGAAAGCACAGGGACAAAGCAGTAGTTTTCTTTTCACCCAACATTCTCCTGTGACAGAAGGGAGCCAACATTTAGCAAAAGGTCTGGCAAAACACAAATGCTTATGTTTCTGCAAGATGTAGAAGAGGAAAAGGAGAACACTGTAGTTTAAAAAACATATACTGACGAAAGAAAAGTCACAGAAGTTCTAGCAAAGTGTCAGAGAGACCTGCAAATAGCCTTAGCATAAAGAACAAAGATTAGTTGGCCTGTGGATGTGCTGCAGTGGCTGAGCTGTCCTCTGCACACCAAGCAGTGCCTTCCACAGCTGCACTAAGGCATCTGGGGCTGTGCTGAAGCACTTGATTGCCATGCAGGGCTGTAAAGCGTTACTAAATAAACTCTCCCCCTCAGGCCTTTCCTTCTGGAGGTCTACATGGTATGGGCCAAAACTAATTTTCTCTCCTAACCACATCTAGCAAGAAAAACTCAGCCATACACAGAAGCTGTGTAATATTTGACAAGGACAAAAAGACTTGGAGAGCAGTGAAATATTAACCTGGAGATAGTGTTCATGCCCCTCACCATTTAATATGGGACAGAAATAAGTGGGTCAGCCCTCATCACAGAGTAAATAAATAATATTTTACATTCTGTTGGGCAAGTACAGTATATATTTTCAATGCAAAGTTATTTTACTGAAGCCAAGTAGCCTGCAGATATTTTCGTGTTTCCTCAGCTTTATTATTTCCTTCCCTTAGATTATACAGACATAGATTTTTCTTTAATTAAAGTAAGTATTCTACAGCTGTGTATAATTTTTCTCCTCAAGCTTTGCAAAGTGTTGTCAAAGCAAAGAAGGAAAAAAGCCCACCATAGTAGTGATGGTGACCTATTTCACTTCTGTACAGTCTGCAGAACCAAATTTGCTCCAGCTTTAAATGCACTGCCAATTTGAAAAATTTAACACAAACTTTTTTTCCTTCTAATAATAGAGAGCATTAATAAGTAACATTTACAGATTCCTTCCAGCCTTCACATGATCTCCAATATGCAAACCCTGATATGTTTTAAAGGCTGAACTCCAGAAGATCTCTCAAAAGGTACATGGACCTTCAGATCATATGAACCCACCCTGATACCTCCAGGAGTTTAGGGAAACCATTTCACCTTCACCTGGCTGAAGAACGGGCTCACAGCTTCAAAAGGTATTTATTTTCATACTCTGACTGACACTGCAGGCCAACTAATCTAAGTATTTATCCCACTCAATAATACTCAATTTATGGACACAGTAAGGGAACTACGTGCTCGCTCCAGGTTGCACAAGAAGTCAGGACCAGAGCAGAAATAAAAACTTGCATTTCTGACAATAAATCCTGTATCTGACCAAGAAGCCATTCCATCCTCCACTTAAAAATAAGTCACATGTGAACATGACCACAGAGGGGACACAGGGTCTGGCACAAGTGGGCACAGCTCTTTTCTTGTCAGCACAGCTGTGCTCTGTTCCAGTAGCTCATCTGATCAAGAGTTTGTGTATGTGAAAACTGACTAAACACACGAGAAACAGAAAGCTTAAACACATGCAAGGTGTGTTTATATGGTCAATCTAAAATTGATCTCACTACCAATGAAGTTCTCCCCTCAAAACACTTAAATTCAAACCATTTAATGCTAATTAAAGTAGTTGCTTTTAAAGCAGCCTATCTCCCCTCAAGCAGTTAAATTAGGCTGATGAAAAGAACATCAGATGACGAACTCATTTCTTATTACCATAAGAAGAGTGACTTCCTTGGCTGGATGATTTTTAAAGAAACCACATGGTGGTGATATAATTTCCCCCTGGTTAATAACTTTGGTGAGCCTGAGAGGCAAAAAGAGCAATTTGAGAATACCTACTGCCAAATTCAGCACGGCAAAACAATTCAGCCATATATATTTACATATGTTCAGTTCACTAGAAGCTCTATGCCAAAGCCCAGACCACGCTTGACTCAATGGAGAGCACTCATTGGACACAAATTGCAGACTGCTTCCTAAGAGGAAGAGGAAGGAGAAAATACATTAAGAAAATGGAGAGCTTGAATATCTTGTAAACAGAGAATGTCTGCCTGAGCAACCTGCCTTGCATTCAGTGCTTAAGCCCCAAAGGATTTTTTAGCTGATGGTGACAGAGCCATACCCTACCCTTAATGCATCATTTTAAGAAAAGGCTCACATCAAAAGTAGGTGGGGTGGGTTTTTGGGGTTTTTTTGGGGGGGGGGGGGGGAAAAGCATCACACCAAAAGGCACAGTCACTTGGAAGGAGGCCACTTCCTCTGAAAAACTGTTTTTCAGTAATATATGATGCATGAATATTCCAACCCATGCCTCAACCCATCTGTGCCCTGCAGCCTTGCTACGCCAAAAGCATCACCTGAGAAATAAATGCAATTGCTGTCCATTTCACTGTACACAAAGGGACTAATGAACTCACATTTGAAATAAACCAGTCATTGGAGCTTTAGTGCAGCCATATATTAAGATAGCACTATATTGTTCTCTGTCCAAGAAGACTTCAACACAGGAGACATTAAACCATAGCATGTTTAATTCCCGGCCAGCAGAGCTGCTCGTGCCTGCCCGTGTCCATGGCGCTCCCTGCACTTCCCCAGCCCGGGGAACTGCTCCTTCAGCTCCCAAGGGAATGAAACAGCTCACCGGCCAAAGAATATTTATCATTTTAACCTGTGCCCACCCAGCAGATGAGCTGCATTTGTGCCCTTGGGAACAGCTAGGCTAAGTCTTGCGGAGACCTCCAAAGCACAAGTGAGGAAGAGGCCACTGAATGTATGAACCGGAGACTGGAGCGTTTTACGGACAAGATTTGAGCAAGCACTGCGGGGGGTGCTCGCCAGCACCTGAACGCAAAGCCTCTCCTCAGATAAACGCAGCGAATCCCGAGCCCCTGCTTCACCTTTACCACCCAAAACTTGTAGGGTGGGAAAAGTACAGTTAGTGTCCCTGGGCATAAACTAGAAACAAACTGTGCCAGAAAACCCTCAGATTCCCGCCGTTGGGCAGCCATGCCCCTCAGCCCTGTCCCTTCTCTCAGCCCCGTCCCGTTCCTCAACACCATCTCTCAGCCCGTCCCTCAGCGCTGTCCCGTCCTTCAGCTCCGTCTCTCAGCCCCGTCCCTCTCTTCCCTCAGCCCCGTCTCGTCTCTCCCCTCAGCCCCGTCTCTTCCCTCAGCCCCGTCCCTCTCTTCCCTCAGCCCCGTCTCGTCTCTTCCCTCAGCCCCGTCTCTTCCCTCAGCCCCGTCCATTCCCTCAGCCCCGTCCATTCCCTCAGCCCCGTCTCTTCCCTCAGCCCAGTCTCTTCCCTCAGCCCCGTCCATTCCCTCAGCCCCGTCTCGTCTCTTCCCTCAGCCCTGTCTCTCAGCCTCGTCTCTTCCCTCAGCCCCGTCTCTTCCCTCAGCCCCGTCCATTCCCTCAGCCCCGTCTCTTCCCTCAGCCCAGTCTCTTCCCTCAGCCCCGTCCATTCCC
>JAOTQP010000251.1:1641935-1653639 GCA_026413545.1 Cichladusa arquata
CTTTTAATATGCTATATCAAATCTTGCAAATTTTATGTTCAATATAAAACCAGTTTGAAGCCTACCAGTCTTTTTTTTTTTTTTTTTTTTTTTTTTTAACAAGAAAGAATTTCTTAACCTTTCATATCTTGGGGTCTTCCTCCTGAGCCCACTCCTGCAAGCTGCTGCATGCCAGAATCTCTGAAGATTGCAATGGAAAGGATAGGAAATAATCTCTGTTTATTCATGCATCATTGCCATAAAACAAGTAACAAAAATCTCAGAAGGAGTTGGTAAAATTCTCCTACTTCTTGTTGGTACCTAGGACTGAGAGCATTCCCTTCTTCTTACAAAGAAAGCTGCATTTATTATCAGAAGCAAGTTTTAATATAAACTTTAAAGCAGTTGTTCTACTTTAATGAAACTGCTAAAAAGCTATAGTTTAATAAAAATTACTGTATGAGCCAAAGAACAGTTAGAACCTCTGTTATGTATAGATGTACTAAATATGATAATATGTTAAGGAGCTTTTATTAAAGATGTATGGGACCAGATACAGTATCAGAATAGATGGAACTATGAAGAAAAGTTCTATTTCTGCTTAAACCTGGTAAATGAATAATTTTTATTATTTAAGTAAGAGAAAAAGCCATGTCATCTTATGGTCTGAGTTGTTTCTTTCCATTTGAGATGGTGCATGAATCCAGTGTATCCACAGGAGTCAAGAACTGCAAATAAAACTCCAGTGGAGATTCTGCCAAATGAAGAAGTTTGTGTAGCAAAAAATACAAAAGCAAATGATAGTACAGAAATATATGCTTAATTATTGCTGGAATTAATAATCATGTAATCAAGACAGAAAAGGAGAGAACTGAATTTTGTGCCAAAGACACCAACCACATATAGTCTTTCTTGTTCAACACTTTTAAAAACAAGTAGTTACTATCTATAGATCCTGCAGTAATTCTAGGTGTCGAATGGTAAACATACAAAAATAGCACATTTCAAGGTATGAAATTATTTCCCAATCCAAAAAGCATGCTGTTATTGATAATTGCTTTATTCTTGAAAGCCTTGCTCAAAGGAGAAAGTGTACTAGTGCTTCTCTTGATTTAAATATATCTACTTCTAGAAAGAAAAGTAAAACCTGTGAACATCTACAAAGGAGAGATTTCATTGTTTTTTGCCATTAAACAGCACTATTATTTACAGTTATTTGGAAAAAAACTGCCACATTTCCTCCTGCCACATCTGTACCATGTTTACTGGTTCCTGCCTGGGAAATGTCAGTAAATCTATTGACTGTCAGGGGGTTCCAGTTCTGGAATAATGAAAATTATGTGCCATTACAGAAACTCCTGTTCTTAAAACTACTGTCATGATTTTTAAATAGATATTTCAGAAGTCTGGGCCTCACTCTCAGTTACATTAGAATAACCCCATCAACTTCAATTATCTTAAAATAATATGAAGATCAGAGACAAATCATTGTCCACTTGCTGCTGTCTCTGTAATAGAACACTGTGGGCATCAGATTTAGCTTTTTTCTGTGGAAAATGATTTCTCTTTTATACTTTTAATAATGAGATCTAACATAGAATCAAAGTGACTTTTAAGAATATCCTATTTGTTCCTTTTTGATCATTTTTTCTTCCTTATATACCCTAAAAACTTTAACTAAAATCTCAAATAATGAGATCAAAACTATTTAAATTAAAATACAAGTCTAGACTATTGAGTTATACCTCCTTCAATAGTACTAAATAATACAAGCTGGAGAACCATAGCTTCCAGCCAGCTCTTTTGTGTGTTTGGAAAAGCTTTGTCAAGCCTAAGTTAAAAACTGCATTAAACTACATGAAAGTTTTATTCCTAATGTGTGTGACACCATTTCATCTATTCCCTTGCCCAATTTCAGTGGTGGTTTGGATATCTGTGTGTGATCCCCAGTGGTGAAATTTGCCATCTCAATATGTCCTGGCTCTTCAGTCTTTAGTGTAAGGACATATGCCACAGGTTGAAAATTGTTTTCTCACCATAATGGGTGAGTTGGAGAAAACTTACAATCAAAGAATGAAATACAAGAATAGCCAGTTGTGCTAAAAATATTAAATAAGACTGCTGAACTGCAGCTGGGAAATGGGCTGTTACCTGAAACCAGTTACAGGCAGGTGTCATGGTGTTCCAAATTCTTGTGTTTAGTCTTTGGATATATTCTCCTTCAGTATATATTTTCACACAGTAGGGAAAAGAGTTAGAGAATATTCTTCCTGGTCCCTTATTTGGCTTTTTTCTTTTTTCATTTTCATTTTTATTCTTTTTTAATCTGAATGACCTCTACCCAGAATTTTTTGCTGTTTCTGTGTTTTCTTCAGGAAACCTGAAATGGATGAGCCTGACTCTGAATTTTAAATTTCTGGTTAAAACAGGGGGGAGTGGGTTATTTCAGCTATGGATTCTGGAGATAAAATCTATATATTCCCCTCTGGATAACATCTTTATGCAGCCTCCCTTAACAGAACCCAGAGATGAACTGAAGAGAAGAGAAATTCCAGAATAATGTAGTTAATGGATGCTAGCATCTGTATGATACAGGAACCTCATTTCAGAAAAAACAGCCCTAAAAAGAAACAGATTTGTTCTCAATTACAGGGTTAAAGTCATAGTGACTTTGATTTAACTGGAACATTTTTAAATTACCTCTGGTGGGGATCTTGCCTAGTATCTCTAATTTAAAAATAATTTTGGATATGATGCGGATGATGTTGTAGCATTTCTTAACTTTTCAAAGAAGGCTGTGTTTAATAAGTGAAACTTTTATTCTCAGGTAAATTACGTAGTTCATGCTAATTTGTGTCTACTTCTCAAATCTAGAATTACAGTAAGTCTTGTCCTTTAGAGAAGTGTTTTAGAATACAGAATTTAATTCTTTATATTAAACTCCATAACACAGGAGACAGGATTTTCAAGAGCACTCTCCAGAAATTCCTTGTGAGGAGATACTTGTACCACCTGGATTTAGATACCTGCTTGCAAATCTGATTTGTGCACAAAAAAATATGCCTGTAAATTCCAACCAACTTATCAACTAATCATAGGATTTTTAAAAAATGAAATAACTTTTTAAATTATTGCCAAAGACGATCTCACATGTCCAAGGAATGAAATAATATTATTAAAGTTTTCAGAGAAATTAGAAGAAAAACACATTTTAGTAGAATAGATGCATTAAGTTTAATAATGATTTTAAAGCTTATAGATGCTGCTCCCTCAAGATCTCATGTGAGTTATGAAATCCAATTTTATTCTCATAACTCTGTAATAAAGTTTTATAAATGTTATAGAAAAGGTTTTTACTAAGAGTGAACAGAAATCTATCTGGCCAAGTAATAAAATTGCATTCTTTTGTCGCTGAGTGTCAGAGAAGAAGTTTTCCTTGAAAAATTGATTGGTAAATCTTCCTTTTCCACAGGACTGCATTCATTTTTAGGATAGTAGCTTTTTAAATGGGTTTTCCATTAACATCTAAGTTAACTGCTAGGAAAAGAAATGATTGTTTTGAATAACATATTTCAGAGAACAGTTTTTTGCTGCATTTGTTAGCTTTTGTTGCTGAACATCTCAAAAATCCTTTTTTCGCCCTGAATATTGCTTTTGCACCTGAAGATCAATAATTGCTTTCTCACCATATTGTCATATTGTCCCAGTCACACAAAGGAACTATTAAAAAACAACCTGGAACTGTGAAAAGGTACCCTCTTCCACCTCTGTAATTAAGAATGTTATTGCATTAATACTTGTTATTTCTTTCACATGATGAGATTTAAAGAATGCCTAGACTATTTTCACTCCCCCACAAAAAAATTGTCTTGTGCTTCTATTTATAAATGTTTGCTAAATGTGCTATAATGAGATTATTCCATATTTCTAAAGTCTGTCCTGGTTTTCTTTGACACAACTTGTTTTAAAACCATGTTTCAATTAGTGAATATCTTTGAAAAATAGAATTTGTCTCCTTCCTTCTTTTATTGCTTAGGAAGATGGAGAAACTCCAATGATCACTGGTATTACTTTCTTTTAAATTACTGTAGTGTATTTTTCAAAATTTCACCCAGTGCTGAATGGTTTTGGTGGTATAAAATGGATAATATGAAATAAGTTTAGTCTTTAAGCTAATTTTCCATATATATGAAAACTCTGAAGAACCTTGATTTTCAACCAGGAAACTCTTCTCATACCTAATTCTTTAGAAATTCATTATTCTGAAAGAAACAACATGATGGGGGGAAAAAAGAGAGAAATAGGAAATGGAAGAAAACATAATTACATTTTGTAGCACTTTGGTGAATAAAATACACATTTCAACTAAATCAATTAGATCCAACTCCATGTAATTATCCTGAATGCAAACCCAACTTGAATTTAACTTGCTACAGGAACTGTGCAGTTTGCCTGTTTAAAAAGACAGATTTTATCACCAGCTAAAGGCACTTCAATTAAAATTGGAACTTAACCAGCCAGAAGCCTGCTGGCAGTGCCTTGATGAGCTGTAATTCTAATTGGAAACTCTCTGCAGTCAGTGCACAGCACAGAACCCTGGCTGTGTTTCCAGGGATGCCCCTGTTCTCTGCAGATGTTTCCTGCACAGCACATCTGGAAGGGGCTTCATGAAGGGGAAATGCAGAACAGGTCTGGATCTAACAGGACCTAAACCACACAGTTGGTTCATTCTGCTTTCGTGACAAGTCTTGATTTGCATTATTCTGTGTCCTCTAAAATGCTTTTCCTTCAGATATTTTCACTGCATTGTTTTACTGGTGGAGTTAAGATCTCTTCTGTCCATCCCAGCAAAGAGGGATTGGTTATGTGCTGTGTGGGGCTGACCAGCTTGAAGCACCTCCAAAGCTGTAGCAATGGTAACTAGAGCAGTTATAGCTGAATCTACTCATGTATTTTAGAGCTTATGATAACTGATTCAATGCATTTGTAGCTGACAGTTTAAGAAATATCATCAACCCTGCTATTAGTATTTGATTATTGTAAAATAACCTCCTTTTTTTAATCTGTTGTTTCTTCACTTAATAAATTCTGTAGAGTACTCTATTGCTTTTTGAGCTCTATTTCCTTAGCATATTCCAGCTACTGAATTCAGTGTAAAAAGCTCTTAAGCCCTTGTATTGGGACAAAACTGTTTTTGCTTTGGCTAGTGGTTTTTGTTTTGTTTAAATTTTTTTGTTTTGTTTTTATTTTGTTTTAAAGCAGGAAACCCGGGATAAATAGTAGCTAATACCAGAGAGTTCTGTTTTTAGATGTAGCAACATCACGAAACACCACTCTCCATTCAGTAACTGTGGTACTTTAATAATTAGAATGGACACAGGTGCCAGTTTAATTTCCCTTCATATTATTTTTTGGTTTTGAGCAGATTTTGATGATACCACTCATACTACTGTGGTAACCTAAATAAGTTTACTGCTGTTAAGCAAATGTGAGCTCTAATATTCAGTAGAGCTGCTTACTTTGTTTTTTTTCAAATGACAGATTCTTGATCAAAAATCACTTCTAAATATCTTCTAAGACTTTCTCAGTGTTTCATTTTTGCACAGTTTGAATATTTAATATGCAAATCTGTAGCCACAATTGGTATAAAAATGGCCCATTTTTGTATGAGGTGTTGACAGTGATTTACTTTCATCTTGTTCATGTATTCTTTCATGATTTCCAAAGTTCCAGCAGTAGGCTCAGTCTCTGCTGACACAGCATTTCTGCAAGCAGAATTTCTCTGCTCACTGTTGGGACTTTCAGCTGAGAAAGGATTGACACACCTCAGAATTAAAGGAGTGATCTAGCAGGGCCATCAGGAATTGCACCATTGGAAGGCAGCAAAGAGAAATAACTGAGTTTAAGAGAAAGAAGGGAGCACCACAGGACAGAAGAGGAGGACTATGAAAATGCAGGGAGAAAGCCTTTCAAATTAAAGGGCTGTTTCAACTCTTAGCTGCAGATGAGACACAATTCTTTGAACTCATTTCACTGGATCACCTTGAACATTTCCAGTAGGTTTTGGGACATTTGCCAGAAGTCAAAGGTTAAGTCTTCTACTATATTTTTTTAAGCAGTTTTGCTGGTTTTAAGTCTACATTCGTATCTCAAAAGATGATTTTTTTTTTTTTTTTTTTTTTTTTTTTTTTTTTACATCAAAGGAAGAAAGACAAGTAAAAATTCTAACTGGTAACTTTTTGGTGTTAAACCATTTTTTCTTGTGGGTATGATCATGGTAACTTTTTCAATCTCATCTTTGAAGAAAATACCACTGATGTATTTTAGGTCCTTTAAAGTTACCTAATGTAGTACCTTTACTATTTTTCAGGATCTAATAATAATGAATAAGAGCAAGATGAATCCTTAAAGGGAATAATGTCAAGTTTTCTTTTTTCCTTTCTGACTTCTGAAAATAGAATGTTCCTTGGAATCAGTGTAAGTGTATTGCAAAAGAATATGTTGCTAGGGTTTGGAATTTTAATTAAACGTGAAGCTCAAACTAATCCTGCTCTAATATGAGTACTACTGTTTTTTTATTTTCTACAGCAATGTCCCTTGAAAAAATAACCAAATCCTCAAAATGTAGTTTTTCATGAGTCCAGAATTGCCAGGCTAATGTTCCAGGGGGGGCTGAGCTGTTAATATAAAACTCTGCCTCTGACAGGCAGAATCTCATTGTGATAAGGTGAGTTTCTAACTGAATTATCAAGCCTCATGTCATCAGTGATCTGTCTTGGGGCAAATGCTAACAACATCTACAACTGTGGCACTGAAAAACCACATAAGCAGTTAAGGTTAGTTTTTTATTCTCCAAGATTTGAAGATGTCCCTAATTTTAAGCAGAGTCCCAGTCAAGACAATTTGAGTTGATTAAAGATACAGCTGCTCTTAATGGTTGCTTTGACCCTGAGCATGACAAATTGTTCTACCTAGAAAACAGAAATTCTGAAAGATTCTGCTTTTGTGTGGTGTTCACACTGCTTGCCAGTTTTTCTTCCATTGTAACAACTTTTTGATCCTGTGGTAGTGTACAGGTACCTTCTCATCAACACAAAAAAAGCCAGTTAAAGACTTACACGTGCCTCAATGCAAAGTCTTTTCTGAGGAAGTCCTGTGGAATCATGAGCAGTTGTGGGATACATTCCATGGAGGGCAGCATTTCTCCAAAGATCTGTTCTGTAAACTATATACAACCCTCTTTTTCTCTACAGATACTTAAGAGTACTGATTTTAGCATTTCCCCTTTCTCCTGGGTGTGAAAAGATCCATTATGGTTGCCATTTTGTCTGCCATATGTTTTTTCCTTGCTGAGGTGGTTGGCCTGGTTTAGGCCTAGTGTGAGCTTGACTTCACTGTGGTGAACTGTACATACATAACTTTGCAAGATAAGGCACTCAGCATGAGGAAATTCTCCTCAAGTCTGAACTTGCTTCATGTTTACAGAGAAAGTCCACTTCAACGATTTTCTGAGAACCAAGCCCTTGAGAATATGGGATCCTTCATGTTGCTATCACTTACATGCTATGGACAGTGTCATAGCTGTCAGATATCTGACAATCACACCATTTCTGCTTCTGGCCAAACTTTTCCCAGAAATACAGCTTCCAACCTGATACTAAACAGGGTAAAATTACTGAAGACTTTATGCACAGGCTCAGAAAGACATTGATTGCTTGTCTAATGACATAATACTGAAAATCTGTTCTTCAAGCAGAGATGGGCACTGCAAGTAAGGCCTAGGAGTAAACCAAGAGTTTTGGCATGAAAGAAAATTACAATAATCATAACTGCATCATAATATTGACTTTTTCATTATTGTTAAATTACACATTGTTTAAGAAATAACAATGTTTGGAACAACATTGTTTTCTTAACTTCTTTCAGCCTACATCTAAGTGCTAACATTTTATTTTTTAAAAACCATCCCAAAACATTAATGATCTATTAAGGAAGCTGAACAACCTCTCTCTGTACATGAGAAATCAAATATTCTTCATAAAACAATCCAGAGAAAGAAAGCCATGGAATAAAACTATCTATAATGTATAGTATTTATGTGTGTAAATATGAGGTTATTCTGTCAGTAGAACTTTAAGCATATAAATTCTATAGAGATAAGAGGACAACAAACTCCTGAGCTGTATTTGCATATTTTCCAACCTTGCAATGTATATCTCTGCTTCTTCTATAATTGATTTGAAGCTGCTACAGCAGCATTAAAATGTCAGAGACTTCAATTTATATACCACTCTGCCCAAAACCTGCAGTCCAGACTCAGAAAGGGAGGCATTTACAGTCACAGCATGAGTTATTCCTTATTTTGCTTGAAAACACCTTGCAAATAAATGCTTTATGGTTCTCAAATCCTCCTGTTAATTATGGGTAGGAAAACTCTTTAGACAAGGAAAGCCTGAGATGTGCAGGCAAGCACAGCTCTCCTGAGGATGCTGAGTGTGCACTGTGGTCACTGACCTGTCACTGCTGATTTACCTTTGGTTCACCTTAATGTTCCTGGGGCAGCAGGAAGTGGATCTTCCTTGGGATGCTGTCAGGCTCAGAGATGCTGGTACCTTTCAAGTTTAGTGACAACATGGCTTCTCATTCACCTAAAAATGCTGGATTCTGATTTGTGCCTTTCAAATACCCGGTGCAAATTTTCCAAAGCCTTTTAGGAATGACTGGGTTTGTTAAAAAATTGCAGTGGCACAAGTCATGGTTTAACCAAACAATCTATATGACTTAACCACAGGGAATATTTCCACGCTCAGAAAATGAAGTATTTTAGAGGGAAAAATATGTAATTTACTTGACAAACTTAAACTAAAGACAAACATGCCTTCAAATTTGTTTATTTTGTTACAGAAAGCTCATTATTCAATCTTAACTTAAAACTCCTTTTTGGTCAAATACTGAACTATGATAACAGTTTTTTTTTTTTAATGTGTAGCTGATAATGTACTGGAGTTTTAGGCAGTTACCGTTCCCTTAACCATTGGCTTACTGTAGAACTGAACACAAAGATTTCTACTTATTTTTGTTTGTTCATTTCAGAGTATTTAATAGGAAATTAAATGAAACGCAATGAGGCAAACCAATAGATATTTCCTTGCAAGCTGTGATTTCTTTCTCCCCATGCTAGGAGAAAAGGAAGAATTATTTCCTATAACTGGGATGATTTTTGTAACTTTAGAAATGAGAGATTTAAAAATGAGAGATGCCATTCTGGAGGAATTGGCACTTCTTATATCGTGGGGAGCAAGAAAGAATCTGGGGTTTTCATTTACACTCCAATTGTTAACCTAGTTCACCCACACTAGAAAATAGCATTGTGGAAAAATTTGTCTAAGGAAAGTAGATGAGATTTGTATGTGAGTGCTCTGGCAGAATGAGACCCTTTTGTCAGGCCTGCAAAATTTGGAAAAATGAGGGAAGAGTACCAAACTAGTAACAAGTTTTATTAGGATTATTAATCCTAACTCAGTATGGCTTCTTATTTGCATGTTTTTAAAGTGGACTAGAATGTTCAAAGCAAATTTCACATGCATTTTAACTTTCTGAAAAACTACACAACAGACTTCTTAACTCAGTTATTTGGAGAACTTCTTTGGAATTTGTGTTCTATTTGTTTTGACAGTTTTATTGCTTGTTTTCTACTGAATAGAAAGCAGCCTACACCACTCTAAAAGGAAAATATTACAAGTGACAGCAGCCCCTGGAAGTTACAGCCACTAATTAGATGAAAAAGCTTCCTAGGACATGGACACAATTAATTTGATTCCAAAACAGTGTCACAGAAATTTCTTTTAGATTCACTTGAATCTGTTGAAGAAATGTATGGATGTTGTCATGCATTTATCAATTTTAAGGCATCTGTGTCTCTAAAAGAACAGAAAATATATTTTTAATAAAGTCAAATAAAAATCTTTGATTATCAGGAGTACTGTGTGTTTGTTTTAGTGGGAACTTCAAATATGTTAAATACCTGCTTCTGAATTCTTGTAGGAATTAATTCTTTGAAGTCAGAGGGTATAGAAATGAACCATGTAAACCTACTACTGATAGGTCACTCTGATGTAATTGGTAATTTCTAATGAAAAAAAAAGAATAGTAGCCACACACCTTTTCTAGATTGTATGTAAAATACCCATATCAAACACCTGGCTATTACATTTCTCTGGAGGAGAAAGAACAGGATCTGTGGCAACTGGATCTTGCTGCTTTGGGATGCTGAAATAGAAATAAAGTTAGTACATAAATAGAAATCTCTAAAGGGTTACATTTATAATATGGAGTTAGTTTGTATTCTGATCAAAAAAACATCGAGAACTAAATAAATAAAAGTATAACCAGATGAAGGAAAATATCAAGTGTACATATTAGCACAATCTGGCTTTAACCCACAGATTGCAGACTAAAAGCTGCTATGGAACTTAAAGGGAATAAATCAGAATCTCAGGGTGGTAGTGTGTCTGTTGGTCAGATTTTTTACTCAATTTACTATTAAAATTTTTTATATTTTTTGGCAGCTGCCCACAATCAGAAAGAAGCTAATACGTAAGGAGAAATAAATCACAGTAGAAAAGAAGATTAAAAACACAGATTAGATTGGCTTTTGGAATTTCTAGGTTGTTGTGTTCTCACATGCAAGGTTCCTGGAAAAGGAGGAAAAGAGACATGGCTCTTGGTCCCAAAAATCATTAGAAGGTAGTCCCACTTTAGGAGGGAAGGCATTCAGTGGTGTTGGTCCCCACCCTAACCACTCAATGGAGCATCTCTTTCCTAAAGCATCACTCACACCATTCCCAAAACTAATCATTCCTGCACAACAGTAACAAAAGGAGATCCACATAGAAAAAAAACTGATTTCCTGCTCAAATATTTGAGACTGCATGAAATCCCTTTCATGTATTTTGTTCTAATTTTTTTTTCCCAAAATCTTGGGGACCTCTGATGGCACAGAGCTCCAGTAGAGTCCAAAGAAAGCTAGGATTATTGGTATTGCTCCTTCATCACCTCTCAAAAGAGGATCATAATTTCATCCCTTGCAGAAGGGGAAAGGATAATCAGGTTTTAGAATTCAAGCATTATTGGGATATTAGGTAGATTTAAGTTAGCATAAGGGGGATTGTAATACCATAAGCTATAGAGATTGAAAAAAAAACAAGGAGCTACAAAACTGTAAGCCTCCATTGAAGCAGTAAACCCAGAAAAATGCTGACATCAGGAATGTAAATTAATTAATTGTAACATAAATGATAATTGAGAAGTCTCACTGATCATTTAAGATGTCTGAAAATTTTTAAATTGTGCCTGAAGCACAATGTGGAGCTATGTGAAGTTTTTAGGTTGATTTCCTTAACTGTTTCTATTGCTGCTGCATTGCCTGTGTTTCCTGGTACTCTTTTGGTTTTGTATCATTCAGAGGCATAATAGACTTCCTCATAAAAATTACATTTCTGCCTATGTGCATGTCTTTTTATGTTAATTACTATATTAAAAGTTTTCCCGTGTCACACTTACTCAAAAGAACAAACATACTATAATATTAAATTCAGGTTTTAGGCAATCTGATATACCAGCTCCCATTTTACTCACAGTATCCAAAATACTGCAAAGGACAAGTCAAAAGGCACTCACAGTATATACACTACAAGTAAAATGTTTGGTTACCAGTGGAATATCT
>JAOTQP010000251.1:1670644-1680719 GCA_026413545.1 Cichladusa arquata
TGGAAGTGTTTAAAGCCAGGTTGGATGGGGCTCTGAGCAACCTGGGATAGTGGAAGGAGTTCCTGCCCATGGCAAGGGAGCTGGAACTGGATGATCTTCAAGGCCCCTTCCAACCTTGATTCCATGATTTGTACCACAGCTGAGTAGAAGTCAGGACTCTGGCTTTCTGTTTTTATCAGATTATAAATAAGTTTTCTCAGAATATATGGGAGTGCTGATGCTTCATAAGCATTAAGAATTCCTCTTAATAATTATATTTCTTGCTTAGATGTTATGAAATGAAGATTTTCCCTTATTCATAAGCTGAATTTTAACATTAATTTGAGAAGATTTATTTTTCTACAGTGAAGAAGGCCATGTTCTTTGAGCCAAAGTGTAAGATTTATTTTTCTTCCACTTATCAGTAAAGCTGCATCATTTATTTAAAGTTTTTTCACTCTTGAATGTTATGATTTATTGTCTTAGAAGTGACACACAAAGAATATTACTATTGACTTATTAATTAAATACAGATACTGTTCATGACTTAACCTTTCAGTATTCAACGTCTTGCAAGGTTTTAGTCCAGTAACTTGCCCATAATTTCACAAAAAAATAGGAACTCAGCCATACAGAGGATGATATAGATACTTGGATAATATTCAGGAACTTGTGTTCAAAATGCAGTTAAGGCTAGAAAATGCAAAAGACAACAATGATGATTTATTTTGTCCATTATTGTTCACTATCATTGCTGCAGGAAGGTGAACAGAGCATTTCCCTGACAGATTTCAGGTCAGAGTCAGTGTGGGAAGAACATTTTGGCCATTCTCAAACCCTGCTTCTGCTGACTGAATGCTGCTGAGGTCCCCAAGGAAGTTATCAAGGACCAACTTAACATGTGTAAATACAAAATAAAATGAAAACCATGCACACAGGCTAAAAAACCTCGAGCAGCAAACCTCCCATGACAGGAAAATGTCACTGTTGTAGTTTAGAGAATAGTCCTGCAGCAGCTGGACCATTAAAAAATGGTCAGAAATTGGTGATGGCAGAGCAATGAGGGAATGATCTCAGTTATATCCTTAAGTTTTGATCCTACTATTCTGTGAACTTCTTTTTCCCTTGACTTGCAGGTGGATCCCATGCCTGAAACAAGTGTTAAAGTAACACAAGAGACAAGGAGGGCTATTTTAAGTAACTTTATAAAAAAGGAAAATTCAGCAATTTAACAAAGAAAATGACAAAAAAAGTCAAATGACTCCAGAATCCTTTGAAGTCAGAGGTTCAGCAGCTAGAACAATTCATTAGTGCTCCGTGCAGGAAGACCTGAATTATTTTAAGAGCACTGTATTTGCATTTTAGATATAGCAGAATGAACTAATTATGAAATGTATGCATCAAAGATTTCAATTTCAGGCTTGACTTTACTTTGGAGATTAATTTTTAACTTTATCATTTTTGCAGGCAGTTCAATGGACAGCCTTATTTGAATGTTACTCATTGTTCAGTGATGTATGAAGTGTATTTAATCAATGTGAAGAAAGTAATATTAAACTATTATCAGAAGCATCAAATATTCCAAAAAATCTCAAAAGGAAGGTCAAAAGGTAACATTTCTGCTAACAATATGAGAAACAATATATTTAACTTATTCATTACATACTAGTTTTTCATGGTATATACATTATCCTTCTCCCATAAAATTAAAATGTAAAATGTGGAGGGTTATCCCCTTGATTAAAAATATCATCTGTAGAGTTGAACAAGTAAGCTTTCAATGTTTAGTAAAAGATATTTAAATGAATGTTTTGGAGCTGATGTGCATTTCAAATGGTTTGCTGCAAAAAACTTTGGCAAAAGAGTTCTTGTGCTCATCATTAAATTGCTTCAGATGGGATTTCAGTCCCTGCCCATCCTTCTACAAGCACTTCCATAATGGGTGCCAGAGGTAAAATCTGGTACCTATAAGGCCAGTACTCTCTAGATTCCACTGCAGGTTTAACTTAGTGTGGAAGGCACACCAAACCAGCTGGAAAAGTGTCTGCTCAGAGGAACCAGAGCTATGCCTTAAACTTGGAGGGGAAACCTTTATTTTCCATATTCACTGCCTCATACTCGTGGATCATGTAAACAATAATGGTGTAAGAAATATTAAAAATAAAAAATCCTCCCCAGGCTATTTGTCTTGCACTTTCTCAGTTAAGGAAGACGTCAGCTCTAGCTCAGAAGTTCCTTCTGAAATGAGCAGAAGGCATTTGCAGGAAGAGATCATGTGAATGCAAACCACTGACATGGTAAGATATGCTCAAAGAGTAATTTTCAATGTCTATTTGAATAAAGAAATGAATTCATTGCGTAGTGAAAAAGTGGTGACCTGCACTGTGGTTTTCAGAGTAAGCTACTGATTAAATTATGAATAGCTGATTCTTTTTTCTAGTTTAAGATGTACTCAGAGTTAACTGTGTTCAAAGAAATTAATTTTATACCACTACTGAAATGAATTACTGTATCCTTACTCTCTTTTTGCCACACTTGTGACATCTCTTCCAGTAACAGCTGATAGCTCTGCTCTTGTCCCTTGCTCCATGACATCAGCCTTGCATTTTCAGAGGCATAAAACAATAAGACTTGTTGACTGGGGACTTCTCTACTGAACAGACTATTAAGGATGAGCAGCACTTCAAGTGCCTAGTAAAAGTGCTTTCAGTGAAAGAGCACAACATAGCTGTAATTTGACAGATTTGCTCCAACAAACCCTCTCAGCTTCTGCTTTGTCTTCTCAGCATCTTGCAGAGATGTGTATATTTAAAGTTAACCTCACAAAAACATATTGCAAATGTTTATAGAGAGCCATGGCATCTCCTGTGCAGGAACACAAAGGAAAATATTTCCAGCTTCTCAACCTTGAAAGCAATGAACATGGAAGTTTCAAAATAAGTATTCCACAGGACCTGTTACACCTTATGTGTGACCTTCACTCTGCAAACACAGCAAATGCCTTTTAAACATCACTGCCATTGTGATGGTTCCCTTGGCTTGCAGAAATCAAGCAGAACCAAGGCTTTCCAGGAGTAGGATTTTACTGTCTTGCAGAATACTTTGCCTTCTAATTTTATGATCACTGTAGAACATCCCTGGTGAAAAGTACTATTAGAAATGCACCCAGCTCTTTGAAGCAGCTTTTGGTGTGACTGGCATTGCCCTTCCTCTTCAATGACTGTTGAGCACACATAAATTAATACTGTCCCCTTTTCTTCCCCTCATGTAATTTTTTAATCTCTGCTTCAATAGATGTATTGGCAAGTGAAGGCTACTAAAACTACACAGCCTGACAGATAAAAGTCACTCACTGAAGCAGACAACTTTTGCTTCAATTCTTGATTAATTATTTTATTGAGCAAGGTTAATCTATCAAGCTTAGGTTTAATACTGTTGTAAAGTTTTATAATTTAAAGTCCAGTTACATCACCCTAAAACACTCCAAGTTCTAATTACCTGTTATCAGTTGCAACAAGTGTGTTCATGTGATTAAGAATGGAGTTATATTCTTCTATATATTCTTACATTGTTGCTATAATTTAAGATTATTGGGTACATTAAAGAAACCAACACGTAAAACTGTTACAAGCAAATAAGCACAACACATGTGAAAGGATATCTGTCAGCCAAGTTGATCCTGTGCCAAGAAAGTACATCTTTTTTGACATTATATGATTTACAGCTGAACATTGATGAAAAAAGCAATGGAAAAAAGCTTCTCTAAAAATCTAAACTCTCAGTACCATGCTGTCATGGAAGTAGCAGCCTCTGCAGCTTGGTGTTTCAGCATTAAAGGTCAACAGAGCAAATTTTAAAGTTCTATTTTATTTCCTGTGATTTTTCATAACCAAAGAACACTTTCATTTATTCCTTTTCAAACAGCAACCTTCACACAATATGTCTGCCCAGAAAATTAAACCTTCTCTGCATTGTTAGATTTAGCATCAATGAAACAAACTTCCATCAATGCTGCCTCTTGTGATGCACTTACTGCATTAAATTCTCCATTTGGGAGTATGGACAGCATGTACATTACCTTGTTCCACATGGAATTGTGTCTGCTGGCCAGGTTTCATTTTGCTTCATGCTTGTCCCCTCACAGCCATGTGAAAATATGGGGAAGTCTTAGAAAAGGACAAGGGAAGACAATTATTAAATAGATAAAGTAAAATTTCCTCCAGACGCACTGTGAAACTACAGGTCTGGATGTTCAATATCAAATGCTGAAGCTTGAAATCTGCACTGATTTTACAGCCCACTGAGATGGGAAAACACTCAACATATTGAAATAAATGTTACTGTGTAGCATAGCAAATGTTACAGTGTTAAATTGTAAATATTTCAATGTAAATAAAATGATCCATCAGTATCTGTTATCCACCAACCACAACTTAAAAATATCATAATGTCCAACTTCAACTACAGAACCTATTTAAAAGAGCCTCCCACTTTCTCAGATGCACAAATGTAGCACTGATCCCTTCATTAAAGCCTACCAAATTTCATGCATTATATTGGATTTAATTATTTAAATGACTTAATAGATTGTTCCACCAGTGTTGTCTTATAATGTCAGCTGTACTGTGCATTTCCACACAGGGTCAGCAAATTAAACTTTCACTGCAGGTTCTCTGCTATGCAGATCTCAGGATCAGAAAAGTTCACTGAATGCTTGATGTACCTCTGTGACTCACCTTGGAATCCTGGAATCAGAGCTGAAGTTGAGGATTGTTTTTCTTTCAGACATATGTTTCTTATTAATAGGGGTTCCTTCTCTTCCTGAAGTTTTTCCTGAAATTCTACAGGTTTGAAGAGTCTCAGAAATCTAATTAAGATATGGAAGAATTTCAGTTCAATCCTCAGAAATTATAAGGTCTTCAAATCAGAATGTATTTTATCTGTAACACCAGACAGATTTTTTTTAAAAAGTTGTCCTATTCATTTTTAATTGAATGTGATCAAATATCTTTGCAAAATTCTAACCAAGAGATTTGATAATTTGGCAAGAAATGAAAGTTAACAATTGAAATAAACATAAAAGTTAACCCTCAGGAAAGAAATCACTAAAATGGTAAAAAAGAATATTAAAGATACTAAAGAATTAAATAAATTTGCATGTGATTGTAGTTCAGTTCTCTTCAGCAGCTTAAATATTGCCAACATTAGAGCCAAATAAACTATGTAAAAATAAAGTTTTTCAGCAACAACAAAAAAATCTACAGAAGGTCAACTGAAATACAGGCCTTCAGGGTTTTTCTGTGTACACTGGATATATTCAGCCCTGTTTGAGATATCTGGTGGTTCTTGTTAGCAATATGCAGATTGCACATCATCACACTGCAGGCTCTAGCCTGATGCACGTGAGCTTACGAATACTGACCCTTATGGTGTGGAGTTAGTGCTTCAGTTCATTGATTTAGCACTTGTCTTTTAAAGAATAATCCTTTGAAATCAATGAAAATCAGATACAGAAAAATCTTTTTAAAAAAACCAGCAGCATCCAGTCCCTGACCCTGCGTGCAGCATTCTGCTGAGCATCTTAGTTTTGATGCAGGTGGCCCAGACGAGGCCCCAGGATTCACACTGCAGTATTAAATAATTTCTTCTTTCTCTCTAGAGAGGAATCCATTCGTGGAGGTGTGATTTGGGAAGCTGCTTGAAACACTCACTGAAGTTTTCTTAGAATCTGTTCTTGCCTGTGCTGTTGTCAGCCCCTGACAGTGAAAGTAAGATATTTAAATGAACCTTGCAGGTTACTGGAACCACCTGAAGCTATTGCAACAATTTTTAGTTTATGCTTAACTTGATATCTAATTGTTTTCATGCATTTTCTTTGTGTAGAAGATGTAGGAAAGTACTTAATACAACACTTCACTTTTATATAAAATTAGATCCAAACTGCTCAAATTCTGAACTAAATGAGAAAAAAAAATAGGTAAGCACTATCCTTACCCTGATTAATTTCACCTATTATAATTCATAGCAAGTATTTATAATCCTGATCTTGATTTAAGATGATAATATCTGAATTTATGTGTCCTATAAAACTGGTGAGATGTGACTATCTGATTTTAACAAGATCAGATAAATTAGTTACAGCTCATAATCTGAAAACAACATGGGATTAAAATTATCCAGAGACATAAAAGTGGGTTAGATAAAAATTTCAATTTTAATGGCTGTTAAAACTTTCACAATTAAAAAAAAAATTAAGATTGCAATATACCTACCAAAAGACCATGAAAAGCTTAGTTGGGTTTTGAGTCCTTTAAAGCATTATAATGTCATAAAACAAGTTCCACTTGTTTCTTACACTAAAAAACAGACTCTGATGGGGTCTCAATGCACAGAAACTTACACAAACTCCATCAATCACACTTTTATCCATCTCTAATTTCCTAAAAAGAGACAAGCCCATTACTTCTGCTAGTTCAGTATATTGCACCAAACTGAAGTTTGTAGTCAGAATTCATACCAAGTGTTTAAAAGCAAAAACATACTGTAGATTGAAGTCACTGCTTGTCTTTGTATTTCTGTTGTTTCTGGAATTATTGCAGAATACTATTTCCTGAGCTGGGAAGTTATGTTTTGCAGATGCTTTATTCATAGGGGTGAATACTATTTCACAGTAATTTTCTTCCAGGTTTGAGGAGGTCATGTAAATAGCACTGAATTTGCAATTATTTTTAAGTTGGTACTGGAGGAAAAGATGTAAAAAATGAGACTGTATTTATTTCAGTGTTGCAGTATAATGCTGTCAATTTTAATTCCTTGAGTTCTGCATTGTCCCCCTTTCTCCTGCCTCAGAGCACTGCCTGTAATGGATCAGCCACTCACTGATTTACAGACTTGGTTAACTGGAAATTAATCCTTGACCCAGACATTTGGCAGCCAAGAGGGGACTCCATGGTTCAGTGAAGTCCCTGCCAAGTTTTCTGTGCTATTTATTATTGATGAACGTATTAATTAACAATAATGAACATATTAATGATTGTATATCAAAAGGTCTTTGCAGAAAACCCCAGGAGTGGCAAATGTCAGCACCTGGTGAACTTTTATAGCCAATTTATAAACTTTGTGTGTTACAAATGAAACGTTGACATATTTTAAACTATAATGAATGAATGATTGAAACAGTAACTGTTTATATGAAGAATAATTTTATATCATTACAGAATCTCTTGTGTTTGCAGTGTCCCTACCAAGGAGGGTTCAGCAGCCCAATTCCTTGCTGGCAGCACTAGATGGAGATAGTGACTCACACAAAGCCTCCTGAGAGATGCTTTTCTCTCTGCCAGAGAACAAGGGGGTTTTTTTGGTGTGTTCAGTTTATTATAGATTGCACCATTACAGTTGTTAGAATTTTTTTTATTTTTTTTTTTTTTTGTAGTCATTAAAAAAAAAAAACTGAAATAAAATTACTCATGCTTTAAGTAGCTGCCAGGTCTCCCTGAATCTCTTTCACACATACATATGCATATGCAAATCACAAAACTTCAGGCAAACTTTATATATATATAAGTATCAGAATATTTTTGCCAGGTTTAGTATATGTGAAATTTATTTAGCAACAGTAACATTTATCATGTTTTTATTTGACCCCTGAGAAAAATCCCTACCCCTACTTTGTAACTGTGTGTTCTTTTGAAATTCCTGGAAATGAACAAAACAAACAAACAAACAAACAAAAATCTATACATGCTAGTTTCCTTTGCCCACACAAAGTCAATATATTGACCTTACCAGGGTGTATTTAATTGTCCTTACCACAGAACAGCCTCCCAGTTAGCAGCTGGACAAAGCTCTCACAGTGATGGACATCACACATCCCAAACCTTATTTTTTATTTCCCATGGACTAATTTTAGATAAATAAAGGATGCTAAAAGGGAAAAGTCAACAGGGAAAGAGAATTGCATGTAACTAAACAGCCGCCAAGAGAGGACTGTGCAGATATTTTGGGTTAAATTTTCACAAGTGGCTCGTGATTTAAGGAGGGATATGGCATCAATGTGAGACAACATGTAATTAGCAGAAAGGAACTACACAGTACAGCCTGCAAATCTGACATGTGTGAATTATTAAAAAGTTAGAAGTCAGGTGTATAGTGAGTCCTTTTATTTAGGCTGCTGTTTAAGACAAAAGCAGCTGGAGTTCTTGTGCTGGTGCACAATCTCCCAATTGTCTGAAAGATGGGACCTCCTGGCAGTGACATTGTTTTGACTTCAAAATCATTTAAACACACTGAACTGGAGTGTGAGCTAATTTCCCAGTGGCAATCAAACTTCCAGTCCTGAATTTGGTTGAACCTAGCTGTAGCTGACTGCAGTCTCTGCAGCCACGTTGGAACAATGCATCCAAAAGGATCCTCTTGCAAAAACATCTGCTGCAGTTAGCTGAGCCCTGCTAGGCACTTGGCAAACTGCAGCAGCAGGCTGCTGATGTTGGTCACAAACTGGCTGGAATTAACACAGCCTGGCCTGATTCATTTAGATTTGTTTGCACTATTGCACCTTTCAAAGGGAAAAAGAAGAGAAGCAGCAATACTGTAGAATACTGTACTCCTACTGTGCTGGTGGAAGCTGCTCTGACCCTTTTTCAGCAAGAGAAAGATTAATTGGATTCACCTGAGAGCCTTTTGAGGAGCCCAGTTATCCCTAAGATGTAAATGTACTAAAATTTGCTGATTGATAGAAAAGGAGCTGGGCAGGCTGCTTGGGGGTCAGAAAGTCAGTGGCTGAGGTCACTTTGAACTCCCTGATAATCATTCATCAAAACTAATATCATTTACAGCTGGAAGTAAGGAACTTCTCTAATTTATGTGGTCTCCAACTGAATCCATCTCAGTATTCATGGTTTAATCAGGATAAGGAGTTTTTCTGGCAATTTTGGAAATGAGAAGGCTCCTGCCAATTTTATTTTTTTGTTGTTGTTGTTGTTTTCTTTAAGACATATTATCACAACTGACATCTAACCTGAGAAACAAATACCTAAGCATACCTGATTATGTGAAAGGGACCAAAGAGAAAATTTGTGTTTATAATTTGTGATGCGTACAGGAAAAAAAATCCAAAATATCCTTCCAGAGTCTTTCACTACCAGTTTATTTCAGTCTTCAGTTTCTGACAAATGAACAAGAACAACCACAAAATAATAGCTAGGTTCTTCTTTTAGCTCTATTTTTTTCAGTAACTCACTCATTTTTCATGTCATTAGACAACTTATTATTAAAAAAGTAGTTACAGATTGAGTATTTCCATATATTTTCCATATTTTCTAAGAAGGCTCCACTTACATGGGGACAGTACCATGAATTTCTTCTTTGTGGAGAGTCAAACATGAAATAAAGGATTAAATCTTAGGGTATAAAAAGAGATCTCCTTCCTTCCATCTTCTGTTAAAAAACACAACTATATTCTTTCTAGTACTGCAAAGTGCAGAGCAGGTTATAATTTGAATATGATGCTGTATATAATAATTACTTTGGGGAACCCAAAGCAGCCCAATCAGCATGTCTGTAACAAACAGGTATGAAAGATTTAACACATTAGGACAGGTTCATGCCAAGGACTAAAGATTTTCTGCACTTACTCACTTTGCACGTGGCAATACACATTTTTTCTTTGTCTTTAGATTCTTTGTGTTTTAATACAGACTAAAGTTTTCAAAGCTTGGTGTTTAAAATTGCACTCTGAATTCTGCAAGAGAAAAATAATCAGATTTTCAAAGGCTCTTTAGTATGGAGTCTAAAAGTCAGCAGAACTCTCTTTTCTATCCCTTTTTTGCATTAGGCTTGATAAGGGAAATTTTATCTCAAGAAAACTAAGTTAAATAAAATCAATTTGTTGAATTTATCTATGTTATGTCTAATATTTAGAAAAAAAATAGCAATTTCATAAAATCTGATGGAAAATACTACTTCCCTTCCAGGGGGGAAGGAAGGGAGGAAGAGAGGAAGGAAGAGAGAGAGAGAAAGAAAGAAAGAAAGAAAAAGAAAAAGAAAAAGAAAAAGAAAAAGAAAAAGAAAAAGAAAAAGAAAAAGAAAAAGAAAAAGA
>JAOTQP010000251.1:1686640-1706586 GCA_026413545.1 Cichladusa arquata
TATATATATTTAAAAACCACACATATAGATATTTCCTATACAACATGATTTTCCTATAAAAAGGATATTATACATACATGCATATATATATATATTTAAAAACCACACGTATGGATATTTCCTATACAACAAGGTGCCTTTTTCAGCAGTCTAGGAAGCAGACAAGGAGCTGTTAAGAGGTGCTTTAAGGCACTCCCAGAGCTGTCAGCTGAGAGAATTCCAATGTGCTCAGCTGCAGCTTAAATTCAGTTTCCCCTCTAAGGTAGCTCATCCCTCACACTGCCAAACTGGCCCCTCTTGGCTCAGAGTGATGCTTTCAGCTGCAGAATCCAGCTTTGGCAAAATACACAAATTTTCTGAAAGTGCAAGAGAGAGGTATCACTGGAAGTATTTAAAAAGAGCAAAGGAAAAGGGAGTGATCAAGCCCACAGTGGTGCTGTGCCACATCCCTCCTTGCAGAAGTCAGGGGGCAGGTTGCTCCATTTTTGCTGCTGAGGTACCAACCTTTGGCTTTAGGCCCATGTTCTGAAACCACAATGCTCAGAGGGAAATGCTGCATGGAAGGCAACAACAGACTTTGCTTTCTGGGTATGAGATCAGTGACCCAGAAGCAGAGAATTGAACTTAAATGTCCTTAAAATATCTTCTACTGTGGTGGATGCTCAGAAAAATATATTTTACTAAGGTTTTATAAAAGGGTGTCACAGAAATGAAAGATTTTGAAACCAAGGTACAATATTTGTTGGAGAAAAGCAGAAATAATTTGGAAATGGAATGGTGTGAATCAGGGGAAATAAATTGCATGTAATATCAGGAAGATAAAATTAGCATTCATAATATGATAGAAATATTTTCTTTGAAATGAAAGAGACATGCTAATAAATAGCAGAGAGCTCTCTGCCTATATTTTAAAATGGAGTGATACTAAGAAGCAATGTCAAAGGAAGTAGGCATTTATATTTTTATGCATATTTACTTCTAACTCTAGTTCATATTTAATAATTTTTCCCAGAAATTACATATTATAAAATATTGGTGCAATAGATCTCTAAGGAAAGTTACATTAAGGGGAAGAAAATAAAAAGTGGGAAAATAATTTAATTAGTCCAGAGTAAACCACACCTAACTGAGTTTTAAAATTTCCTCTTTTTGCATTTAGCAGCCTAAGGGATCTGACAAAGCATCCTTGAAGAGCAAAGCTGCTGTGATGAATGGGACAGAGTATTGCAGGAACTATATATGAATTGGGTTGGTTTTTATTTTTGGTTGTTTTCCCGGGGTTTTTTGCTGTTGCTCTTTGAGATTTTAAAAATATTATCTCCCTATATTCATCCTCTGTTTTGTCTGGTCTTAGATATGCTTTTTTACTTTCTTTGAGTTTTCAGTTCTGTTCTCTCTACCCTTCTTTTACTCAGTTCTTGCTGTCTGATTTGAAGTTCAGGATGAGCTCCTGAAACTTCTGAACCCGTTGTGGTTGAGCTTCTTAGAAATGAGTTATTCTGGGATCAAGATCCACGGAGGCAAATGCACTTATTGCAGCCTGGTTGTTTGGAATCTCATTTCTCTGGTCACAAACCACAGCTGTGACACACTCTGCTGCCAGTGCCACAGTTAGAGCACAGTGAGAAGTCAGTACAGGTTAAAACTCTCCCAAGTTTCCCACTGACTTAAGATGAGCCTTGGCTCCCAAGTGCCCAAGTCACCTTTTGAAAATGCTCCCTGAGTCCTAAGGAACTTAGCAAACATCAACTACTCTCTTTTGAAAGGAAATCAAGCTTTTCATTTCATTTTATTATTCTTATGTAATTAATTTAATCTGATACCTACATAGCACCATCTACAGATCTGTTTGTCTTCACTGTGGCACATCCAAACCCTCAATCACCTCAAAATATTAAATGAAAATACTAACTCAGCTTGGCTCTCAAATACAAAAATTAACACTAGATAATAAAGTTGGAATATTTTTACAACACTTTAATCTGAGGAACTGATTTCTAGAATAATGCAGTTGCTCTGACAGTACTTATTCAAAAACAATGGCATTTCGTACATTAAAATAAGATTGAAAAGAGGAAAAGTACCCACATGACTCATGTAGGACTACTCTGATAAAGGGAAGCAGTGTAGTACAGAAGAAATGTGATTTTTCTTTTTCATGCCATAAACCTCATTGCTGTTACTGGTGAGGGCAAGGTCCTTGAAATTCTGATATTTAAAGACTACCACAGCAACACTTCCATCCATCAAGCACCACCATGGATGGTGGTTGCTGCAGAAGAAATTCAGCTACAAGCAATTAGGGAAGGATTTTCCTCTCTATAAGATTATTAGGAGTGGTCTACACATTGACTGATGATTTATCAGCTGTTACATCAACCTCCTGCTCACCTGTTTTATAAATTTTAAGAATTATCACAACAAGCAGCTTTTTTCTTGATAAATTTTTACATTAAAAAAATACTGTGCTGCAAGAAATTCCAATCTAAACAGATCAAATCCTTCTAACAATCCAAAGTGTGCCTCCTGCTCTCCCACCAAAGTACCACAAACAACTCTGTTAATTGTGACACTTTATGAAAATCAAAATAAATCCATACACACACTTACTGTCTAACTTCATACAGCTGTTGTCTTAATACGTGAAGAAGGCATTCAAATATTCAAAGCTGCCTTTTCTTCTAGCTGGATTTTTTTGGAGTTTGGTTCAAAAAGGCCTCTGAGTAGCATTCAGGGTTGGGGGAGTGTGGTGGATGTTTAAAATATGCAAATTGTCAGACTGCTGGCAAAGCACACCTGGGGCAACAAAATCACCGTGGCAGGAGTCTAAGGAAACACAATCACCAATTCTCCCACATGAATGTGGGCCCCATCAGATGTAAGAGCAGAAATATTGGCTATTCAGATTCCATATAGAGGTTAACTCTCCCAAAAATCTATGCCCTTGGTGTAATTTGAAAAAAAGAACGTCAACACTTTATTCTCAGTAGCTAAAAAGCTATTTCCTCTTGAAAAAGAAGAATGACAAACACCAGCAAACTCTTTTGCAGTTTAAAAGCTCCTGTCTGTGCACATTACTCTTTCACAGGAAAAAAAATAAAAAAAGAAAAATAGATATATATAAAAAAAAAAATCTCTGTTTTGCTCTGTGCACAAGGCTGCAACTAATTACAAGAAGAGACAGATGCTGAGTAGCCTTAAGGCTTTCCCTGCCACCACAGTGAGCCTGTGCACCAGTCAACAAGCAGGTAGTGAGTGAGCTCAAATGTTATCTGACAAGGCAGCAGATCCCATCACCTAGGGTTAGAATCCAGACAAGCAGCTCCGTGTTCAAAAGTAAAGACAGGAAAATTTCAAGCAGATTGTTTCTGACAGAAATCATATCACAGCCACACTTCCTGACAGAGTCTCTACCAATGAAACTCTACACTTTCTGTTCTCCATCTTCCCCTTTAAGGAACAGCCAGGATTTCCAAGGTACATTAAAGGTGACAGCTCAGTGCACAGTGCTTAGCAAGTGCTTCTATGCTTGTTTTCTCTTTGCAAGTATTAGGGAACTTCTGCTTATCTGTGAGGAAGAAGAAGAGTGCCCCACTTTATCCCACCTCATTCTTTGTTTCCTAAACACTTCCAACTTGCTCACAGATGTCAGATGTCAGCTAGACAACGTAAAATCCTGGCATGCAAAAGCTTCACATGTCCACCAGGAAGTTTTAAAGAAGTTGCAGCACCTAAAAAGGAAAGTTAGCAAAAGGATAAAACCTGGCAATACTGTTTCCCCTGAAAGACAAACAAAATCGCCAAGATGAATCCTGGTAGTTTATTAGTTTTGAAACAGAATTTTTGCCCTTCCTTCACAATAAGCATGATCTCCATACACTTTTGAGTGTTACAAATCCTTGCAAACTAACATATTTGAACAGTTTTCTTGCTTTCTGCCCAGAAAGGATTGAGTTCATCTAGATTGATTTGGCTGTTTCACTATGAGTAATGTCAAAACAAGACAGGAGAAATACAGTGTTCAATGGAGCACAACAGATTTTATGTACACAGGTTCTAGCAGTGCTGTGGATTTTGACCTGCAAGCTGGGCATTTGCTCCCAATGGCCCGTGAAAACCCCCAGGGAAGTTTTTGGGTTCTACTGACTAGCATTATAAATACCATTTGCTTTTGCTGAAGACGAGTATTTTCCAACCTTCAAAATTAAACAGAGGCTTGCTTGCTTACTCTGTGCTCTCATTAAGACACAGAAGGTGAATGAGGCATTTATTTCTAAATATTCCTTTCAGCAGAATGGGACATACACACTGCCAATCACCACAGGTGAGGGACAGAGGACAGTGAGCAGAAGCAAGAACCAGACATTGCAGACAGAACATGGTCACCCTGTGTTAAAGTTACTTTGGACTTCAGGTTTCTTTTGAAACGAACATTTTTAGGAAATTCATTAAGGATTTTCTAATACTGTGAATTTGCAGCACTGATCTCTTCCTTGACATTACTAAAATGACAATCACTTGAGATTATACTAGAAAACTGGTGGCATGGAATATAGAAAATGTGTCTTGTTGGATTCAGTCAATCTGGTAATCAGTGCAGTGCACTGATTTCTCTGCAGGATATTGGTTTTAGCCATAATTAAATTTACATGGCTCAGGATGATACCTTCCACAGTGGGACAAGGTATAACTTACATATTATTCTAAATGACTGAAGTTTGGAGCAGTCTCTGACAGATAGTTCTAGGCATTAGAGCTAATAGACCTATATTACCAGTAGTACTTCCCAATTACACAGTACTACATTAAATTTGGTTTATTAAGTCTTTATACCTCATCAGAGAATTTTAAACGTTGGAGTGTCTTCCTGTCTTAAAATAAATTATTTTATGGAAAATCAAATTCTTTGCTAGCAGTAATAATCTGTCCTTACAAGTGTAGTTGGCAAGGCTGTGCTTGCTCTGGGGAGGTTTATCCTGCTGGAGCTGCTTTAGTCAAGGTAACATCTCTGCTCACTGCTACAGCAACAGCAGTGTCACATAGTTTGTGAACAATTTAAAAGCACTTAGACTTTGGGGCCAGTCATGCACATCATGTGTGGATTTGAGTGTCCTGCCTGAGGTTATGAAAGACCTACAGTCCACTTCTCTTTAAAGGAAGTCTGAAAAAACCGAAAGAAGAAAAAGCATCATTTGCAACAGTAGCATATGCCACCAGGTTATTTCCCCATTTCCTCTGAAAAACTCTTTGGATCTCTGCTAGGGAAATCAACAAGCAACCTGCAGTTGTCTTTACAAGGGATTGGGAAGAATAAAAACTTGACAGCTTTTGTAACAGTAGAAAGTGAACAAGAAAAATCAGACTAAAAAAAATAACCAAAACCTTGATGCCTCCAGATCCCTGGTACCTCAAACCTGATATAGAATTTAATTCATCCAGGCAGACCCTGGACTTGAGAGCAGTCAGGCTTTGGACCTTACTACTTAAATGATGCTTGGATGGCAGCAGCACTAATAATAATAATAATAATAATAATAATAATAATAATAATAATAATAATAATAATAATGATTTTTCTTTAATCAAATGAGCTGCCTGGTCTCTGTGAAATCATTATATCACGAGTGCCTGAACATCATGAGCTGTCCTTGATTAATGTGACCAGCCAGGAAGGCAATGCTCACAGAAGGGTGAAAATTACCAGAAGTGAAAATTACAAACTGATTACTAAAGAAAATGACTAATATAACCCAGTGACTCAGGTTCTCTGAGGTTGCTGAGACTTTCAGTGGGATGAAAAGAAATTAGCTCTTTTTCCACGTTTTCATCCTGCTCTATGGAACAAAAGCTGCTAGTTCTGCCTCCCCAGACACAGGACCAGCTGTTTTAAGAAGCACTGACTGGGGAACTGCACACAGATCAGTCCTGATGCATTTCAGAGATGGTCCCCACAAGTTTGGGAAGTGCTTTTGAAGTTCCTCAGGAACTGTAGCTCCAACACCACTTTATCTGCTTTGTGCCTGCATAAAATTCCAACTACTTCAAGGACACCCTCTTGATCCTTTCTCTATTTTGATGACAAAAGGGCTAAAAAGCCTAAAAGAAACTTTTCAGAGTCTATTTCTAATAAATTATGTAGGCTTTCCAAAAGTAGTCACATATAGCATTAAATTAAATCAATAAAATGAGTTAAAACATCTGATGAGAGAAGTGTTCACTGCAAAATCAATCAGAAAACACTGGGCAGAATGGTAGATACCTTCTGTTAATAAATTAGGGCTGCTTTATGAAAATTATAAAGGAAATTATTTTTTGAAAAATGATTTAATTTTTTTTTTTTTTTTAATTTTAAAAAATTTGGGCATTAAAAAAATGTGAGCATGCAGGGAAAGATATGTACTGATTTTGGAGTATGACCTAGGTGTTCCTGAAGGACTCCCTGGAAACTGGAGCTGCTGTGTGCCATGCTGCATGGCTCCACGTGAAGGGGACACTGCACAGCACTCAGTGCTCTGCTCAGAAGTTTGAAAAAAAACCCCACTCTTTACTTCTAGGGTTAGAAATCTTAAAACTTAGCAATCTGAGCTCCTAAACAACTGATTGGGGAATTCTGAGGAAACAGAATTTCGGAGGAAACACTCTTGACAGTGAATTAAGGATAAGCAGCTGCCTGAATTCTCTCTCTGGATTGCCTGAGGGTCCAGAAGTTATGTTGTCACACAAGCTATAAAGCAGCACATGTACTCAGGATAGTCCAAACTAAAATTTAAAACTGTATGTGTACTCCAAGTGCTTATCTCTGCATTGAGAACTTATTTATGGATGTCATGTGCCTTTGCATAAATGATTCACTCAGGGTGTTGTCTCTCCAGATGAAAATATACATGAATTGTCTCTTAATTTGGTGATAAAACCTTGTTGCAAGGCATAGAATGTCCAATTTTATGTGTAGCCTATTTTATGTATTTTAATTATTCTAATTTATGGAAAAACAGCCAAATCTGCATGATGGCAAAGAGTATTTTTTTGTCCTCCTACAGATAACCAGCTACTACTGAAATGATGTGTTATTTGAATGTAGCTAATGAAAGAAACTAGGGAGGTTTTCTTTCTTTCTCTCTGCTGTTTCCAGGCAGCTGTGGCTAGTTAGTCCACACAGTTAAATGATTTCTTGTGCATCAGGTGCTTACAAGGGCAGGAACTTTGCTTTGGTACACATTTGTAAAGTGCTGTGGGTACTTCTGGTCCTTTAAAGAATAAACAACACTAGCATGCTTCATTTCACATGTCTAAAAATATTTTTCCCCCAGGAGCAGCATGCAGGCACTCTGGAACTGGCCACAAGGCCAGTAAAGTGTGATGCACAGAGTGAGGATTGTCTCTACATCTCACTGTCCCTTGCTGTGATCTCTGGCTCCTGCTCAAAGCCCTCCCACATTGGGAATGGTGATTCCAAAAATTCATAATCAGGGTTAGGTGCTGGCTATTATACACATCTTGACAAGGCTCATTTTGACACAAAATAGCTATTGAACTTTGCTCTTTTCCTCACTGAGGTCCTTTGCTGAAACAAAACACACAAACAAAAAATTGTTTTTTAGCCCTCAACCTGGTAAATTAAAGAAAAATACATTTTTTTGTATAGAAAAGGAAAAAAAATCCCATGGAAGGGTATGCTGTGTATAAAGATAAGTGCCTTTATACTTTTGTGACACAGCACATGCCAAAAAGCAGTTTTTAAAACCATACCTTTGCTTCCCCAGCAGGATTTGCTGCTGCTGCTGCCCCTGTTCTCCTCCAGGCTGTGTCCACTGGCTGTTCTTCCATGGTCACACCATTCCCTCTCTGCAGGACATTTGATCATCACTGACAGCTGCCCTGCTGCTCTCAGGAACGCCAGGAGGGAGAGCTGAGGGGCAGGGAACTTCCATTTCCATAAAGGATGGCCACAAACCCTGCCTCCACAGAAACCCAGGGGCAGTGCAGCATTTACAGAGCTGCTGTCTGAGGAAACCAACCTGGGCTTGCTCATCAGCAGATTTGCATCTCAGCTGCTTCTGTTGGAAATTAGGTTTACCTTGTCACTGCTTTTGGTTGGCCATTTTTACTTTTGCTTGCTTTGTCCTTTATTTTTTTTTTTTTAATAAATATTTTGTAAGAGTTCTCACTATTGAAACCACGTGTTTTCTAGAAGAAATCTCCCTGCCAGACAGACAGCACCTAGTCATGCATTTGTAATGACTCAGGTGCCCTTACTTCTTCAGAAAACACTCTGAAAGAAGAGTCCAGCATATCTAAGATAATGAAAAAAAAGCATAAAGATGTTTCAGTTATATGAGGTACACATCCCACTCCCCTGAACCATACTTGGACCTCACAATTATTCTTAAATAGAGAAAAAGAGAGAAAGATTTGGGTTGGTTTTGTTGTGGGGTTCTTTCCTTTGCTTCTTAGAGATCAAATGAGAAGAATCATGCAGAGGTTTCCCTGAGAGGTCTTTAAAGCTGAATGTGGGCTGTCCATGAGGAGCAAGGGAAGTGTCTGTTTATATGTCCTGGAGCAGATCCAGATGTGCTCCACCCTATTGCCACATCTGTTTCTACTGATTTCTGATTTCAAAAATTTCAAAATTACCTATTCTGAGTCTCAGAACAGCAGCCAGTGATGTGGAGGACAGAAGAGAGAAGTGGAATTAGGAGTGATTTTTTTTTTTTTTAGGAGTGGTGTTAGTCAAACTGTGGGATATTTATACCAGCACAAAGGAGCCACAGGCAAACCCTAATCCTGGGATGCAAGTCCTGCAGGGTCAAACATGGATCTGCCTTGGCTTCTTCAGGATTCTTTGGGACAAGGAAAAAGTCAGTCATGTTGCAGATCCTGGGGCTAATTCCTTTAGACAGTATTTCCTGAGCTCAATTATTTGTTCTTTAAAAATACCTAAATTATTCTATTAAAACTTACATTAACTGAATCAGTATCCAGGAGCATGCTGGGGACAATCTGTCCCATATACTAAGATTATTTGTTCATTGTTGTTTATTTTTCATTATTACAAATAATTTACCCATCAAACAGCAGATAAATATAAGCATTTGTTTGAAATAAAAATTATTTAAATTTTACAAAACTTAACAGGAAAAAAGTACAGGATTAAAACTATTTTCACTAACCTCCAAGAAGAGAAGTTCAAGGCTTTTGGGTGTCTAATGAATTAAGCCTTGGATTGTTGTTAAACATGATTTAAACACTGAAAATTGTTTCTTGGTAATAACAGGTTTTGAACAAAATGTGCTTTTTTTTTCTTTCATTTCTACCTCTCATCAACTGTTATTTTGTTTCTCTTTTTCTCCCCAGCTGCTCATGTTATTACTTTCTTAATTTTTCCTGTTTCTCTTTCGATCTTCCCTCTCTCCAGGTGCTTCAATGCTAGATTTCAACTATTCTATTTGCAATAGATTTCTCTAGGAAGGATTTGTTTCAATTGTATTGCTAGGTTTTATGTGCTTATTGTTGCTATTCCAAATTAAAACAATCTTATCAAATCATGATTATTCCTGTTAGAGTAAGTTTTCATTTGTTTTGTTGGGTTTTTTTTTTTTTTTTTTTTTTTGCATAAATATACATGAGATTAAAGTGTGGCTGAACACAGCTTCATTTGACAGTATAATATCACCTCTCTATTTATTGATTACCACCTAAAGTAAACATACCATCAGCTCACCAAAATCAATATAGGGTTGGAATTTATATTCAAGAAGAATTGCCTGGTGGCAAATAACTTTTCTCTCTCTGTACATGTAAGTTGCAGACAATCTACAGGCTGGAAACCACATTCAAGTTAAGTAGCAGAATAAAAACTGCACAAGGTACAATATTTCTTTATATGAAATATTTCTTTCTGTAGCAGTAGGAAAATCCATTCAGTGGCCAACCCTGGTGGTCTAGCAGAGCTTCTGTTGCTTGGACAGTTCCACTAGTGAAGTCAGACATGGACTGAAATGAAACAACCTGCAACTGCTGTTAGAATTATATGAGTAATTATTTCCCATGCCAAATGTACTCTCTCAGATATATCAATAACCAACTGTTTGTGTAGAAATAATCTGATTTTCTGTTATGCTTCCATTGTGTTTTGCCACATTCTTGTGATGACATACTCACTAAACAACCACTAAAACTTAATATATTCAGTGGTTGAAATACCATCCTAGAGTATTTTGACATCACTGAGAACAACAGGCACAAATGTCTGAACCTGGTTTGATTCTTTGTATAGATGGATTGGGGAGCTACACAAGGATGGAGAAAAAACCCGAGCAGCATCAAATTTGCCTCCTTACACTGATTTTGTGTTTGTACTCTAGCAAATTAAACTTCACCATAGTAAAAATGTAGCTGGGATTTGTTTCCTCTCCATCTGTTGTTTTTGTAGGCATTACTCAGAAAACTGATGAGCTTCCAGCACCATAAATCAGCCTGATAATTTCTCCAAAAAGTTTTTCAGTTCCTTTTATTGAGAGTTCCTGTGCCAACACAGAGAAATAAGTCTGTGAAAAGTAAGTCCCAAAAGTGGCCTTTAGTTACAGTGCCTTAAATTGACTAAAGATACAACAGATACCTGCTGCAGCCAGCCTACATGAATCTTTAAAACTGAATTCAGTGTTACACCAGTTCTACCCAGCATTTCTTAGTGCAGAGGGATTCACAGGACTCACAAGCAGTAGAAACAGCAAGAAAAGCTGTTTGCCTGAAAAAAAACCCCAACTTCAGTGGAGGAATCCCCTCGTGGTCTGCCATGGGGCTTCCTCCTCTGGGGAAACAAACTGCCATTATCCTACCTGGGATTCAAATCAAAATCAGATTACATGCTCACTGTATGCAATGCTCAATCTTTTCTCCTCTGCAAGCATTTATAAGTCACAGGGTATCCTTTACCAAAGAAGAGAACATGTAATGATAACATATTTATGAAACTTAAATGGTTCAATTATTTTCATCCCAGTAGCTTTATGAGAGAGGTAGAAGTATGAAACTCCAGGAAATGATATAACTCTGAGGAATTATTACAATGCTTGTGCATTACTACTAATTCCACCCTATTAGATGATACTATATCTTTCCATAATGAAGATTAAATGCAGCAGAAACCATATAATGGCAGAACTGCTGTAGATCAAATTGAGTCTACCATAAGAAAAATGATCACTGATCCCAAGACGTTCTGGAATAGTAAACTTAAACTGTGCTGCTTTTCAAGTTTATGTGACTATGATTATTTAATTTTCCTTTGTGCGTGCTCAAGTATAGCTGTTATGTGACTACACATGAGAGAACCTGAAATTAATTTGTCTGTATGAGATCAGTGACTGTACAAATTCTTATGAAAACTAACATGCCATGACAATAGTAATTTTGATAAAATTACAGCAAGAACTGCAATTCTCTGCCATCTGGCTGTCTCATCATAACTACTTTGATGTGCTTTTTATTACTTATTTACTTACTTCAACTACTTTAGCAGTTGTTTCAGAGCTTAGAAACATTAACTGCAGAACAATATTAAAGAAACAGCATCACCAAAGCTTAACATTAATTCCTTAAGTATACAACAATCTACAATCATCTTTAATTAAGGCCCTAAAAATAATAGATCTACTCTATAATAGATGAAGCAGACACATTTTCTATTGCACATTTTAAAATGCAAATATGCATCAGTTTTCAGAGTAGTCTGATTAGTTTATTCAAAAGTCTGAATAAACTGCCAGACCCCTGTCATCTTCCTAAATAAAACCTTTCAATTACTTTGGGAACTTAGTTACATATTTACTTAATATACAAACACAATTAACAGACTAAGAGAGAAGTATATCTAGGTACACTTTTATAAATAAGGAACCCATTTATTTGAGGTCAGGGTATCAGTACTGTGCATTTCTAATTCAATCATATTCATCCCAAGGCAAATCATCTCTTTGGTGACTTCTCATGAATACTAACTAGCCACCATAGTTTATTTCCTTTATAAGGGGTGGAGAAGGTCAAATACTGCCTTTATGTTGCCACTGCAAATCTGTTTGCTTGGTAAAGGTTCTGAGCTGAAAACACAGAACTTTTGTCATTTTAAACTGTAATCTCACAGATTCAGATTTCTGAGATAAACTCCAGCATGTCCAAAGCTCGAAGGATCTTTGCTCTTTTTTGGGAGCTATGGACATTTTCCATATCCCTTAGAGAATTATTAGATCATAGTATGCAATATGGTTCCAAACGTGTGTACATGAGGTATAATCTATGACAGGGTAATTTAGCACATGTAGATTTTATAGAAATGTTGAACTTCTGAAGCCTAAGGCCAAGAAAAGATGTTATAGATTACACAACTACCAAGACTGGGAATTTGTCCCAATGCCCCTTGAGCTCTGGCAGGCTTGGGGCCATGACCACGTCCCTGGGGAGCCTGTTCTGGGCTGGGAGGGGTGAAATCCTCCTCCCACAAAAGCCACATTGGGCTAACCCACATGGATCTGGTTTGGGTTTCACCCATGAACCCAAAAAATCCACTCCCATGGTAGAAGGGTGGCCAAACCCTCCTGTTCTGGTGTAAAGTGCCAGCTCACTGAATTAGAGTTCAAATCTGTGTCTTGGGGTCAGGGCAAAGACCTGGGATGGTGGAACTCCACTAACAATGCTGCATTTTGCCTTCTGTGAGCTCTAAACTCACAGAGAATTAAATATTAAAAAAAAAGAAAAAGAAAAAAAAAAAAAGAAAAAACCCTACAAACACAACAGATAGAGCTGCCATCAGAAACTCCTTGCAGATGGCATAAAATAGCTTAACTACAATTCACTGGGAGCTAATTTCAGTCATTGCTAATACATGCTGGGTAGAAAATTAGTGTCAAACAACAAAATGGCACGATTTTTTAAAAGCATTTGGATTCAAGTTTCAAATAATATCTATTAACCAGCATTCAAGTTTCCAGATTCAAATCTCCCCCATAGAATTACACAGTACCAGCTATTCTTTCACTTTTAACAAAAAATACAGAGGATGCTGAACATTATTGTCAGATTGTAATAATTAGAGTAGTGAAGCATATGGCTATATAACACAGACAGATATTTATGTAGTGACTGGACAAATACAGCATTTTGCTAATTGTTTGCTTATCTCAGTTGTTTTTCTCTGCTGAACAGAGTGGAATGTTTCTGCACAGAGGTTTTCCTTTTATTCTATGTTTGATCCCTCCATAGATTTATTAGCACAGACCTGCCTGAATAGGCCATAAAATTATGGAGACAACATGATATTCAGATTTTTTTTCCTGTGCCTGTTTAATCATTCTTGTAAAAATCTTTCTTCCTTTTTATCTGAAGACCTAAAAATTAGAAGGCTATCACTTGCACCATTAATGGGTATATCAGACAATCTGCAGTTTTATCTTGGAGATTAAAAAAAAAATGACTCATTACAAAAATACTTCTCAAAATCATCAGAGATATGCTTTGGTAACACCACATACAAAGATTTAACAACACACCTGGAGTATTTTTTTATTGTGCTTTCAAACTTCACAGATTAATAAATTGAAACAGGTATTAATGGATGTACTCTGTACATCTAAGATGTCAAACCACAGTTTGGATCTGTATAGAGTTAAGACTACAATACTGTTCATTCTAAAGGGTTTCCAAAAGTTGAGGATTTTTTTTCAATTAGAAGTTGAATAGTTTTCGGAAATGATAGTGAATTTATTTTTTAAAACCTCTAGGTTCTAGTGAGAGTCAAGCAGTGGGTTGCATAAAACTGAAGAGAGGCACTTGACATTAAAAAACCCCAAACAATTTTTGCTTTCTGTTACTGTAAAATTAGAGAACTTTCTGATCTGTTTTGTACTAACACATATTCTTAAACTCGACCTATGTTTATAACACCCAGAATACACAAGATGTACAGAAAAAAATGCTAAAGGTAGGGGCCAATTAAAGGAACTAACAATAATTTAATCTGTAACTTTCTAAGACCTTCTGAATACAATACATTCTGTGTTAACCTTTAACACCAGTATTATCATTCCATATTAAAATTCAGCATTCTCAAGTCCATGCTTCAAGTGAAATCTCTATTGGGCTTTATATTTTCCTCCAAGCAAACTGCAGAAGGATAAGTATTTATTAGTTAGAAAGCCAAAAATGTTCTAACTCTAAATAAAAATCATTATTTTTAAAGTAAGTTTTTGCTATGAAAATAATAATTAAATGGCAAAAAAATTCAAACAATTATGCTAGGAAAAACTATGACTTGGGAGATAATGGATAGAGCCAGCAGGGACTAAAATGTGCAGCATTTCCTGGTCATTTACTCACTGGAAGATTTGAAAATCAGTTTATTCATGGGAGAAAAATAACCTATTGCCACCAGTCCTTGATCATAAAACACATGGAACTTTAAACTCTCAGTGCAGTATTGAAAGGAAATAAATGTGCATCTAATCAGCTTTGCCCTTCATAGCAGGTATCACTTTGGCAATCAGGAGCACACTGTGGATAGCAAAAATAATGGGAAGACAATATTCTGAGTGGGGGGGGAAAAAAAAAAGCCTACACACTTTGCAAAATACACAGAAAGACTGTAACCACAGGTGGCTATTTCTGCTGACCTAAAACAATTCCCTAAAACGGTGGCTGTGATGCAGCCAGACCACGAAGGGCATGTTTTCACTTTAACTTATGCATTCTTCTGGAATCCTGAGGTCTGAGTAAACTGCACCATCCCAAATAACCCTGCAAGATGCAAAGGCAAGCTCCCACCGACAGTCCACAAGGAGGGAGCATGAAATGACTGCCTCTTCATCCTGGAATCCCAAAGAACCATTTCTCTTTACACGTCCATATCAGGAATCTTATTCACTTCCATTGGGAGAAACCTGACAAAATGAAGCAACCTTAGCGAACAGAATGGTAATTTTCATAAAATGCACAGTTAAACTGGTAAAGGCAAAATCATCTAAATTCTCCAATTTTTACTTCAATTTGAAATAAAATAATGTGAAATACAGTCATTGTGGGTTTCTTGTAATAAGACACATTTCGCAGGTACCAGCACCAATAAGTAATGTATATGAATTTGCTGGCAATTCTGAACTGCTTGTCTTTCATAGGATTTCTTATGGCTATTTACATTTTCACTCAGCGAAAATCAATTACCTTCCTGCAATAAGCCTCATTTGCTACCTTTGGGTATAATAGAAACACCATTAGGATGATGACATTACCCAAAAGAAGGGCACCACACAGTTGGTAGACATAAATTAAGGCCCCTTTCACACATGCATTAGAAACACCGCTGTGACTGAAATATGCATAAAATCTGTATCTATTAGAGCTATTAGCGCCTGGTTTTGGAGGAGGGGAGGGGGAGACCGCCACGCGCCGCTTGGGCAGAATGATGCATTTCTATTTTTTTTTTTAATTTTTAAAATTTTGTTCTATTTTTTTTTTATTATTATTATTATTTTTATTTTCTGCTGCAATCAGCAGAGGCCCCCAGCCGGGCTGGTTTTGGAAATGCCACTGAGCATGGCGTGCGCGCTCGGCTGCGCTCCGGGCTCCGCGGGACGCGCGGGCGCGCCCGCCGCTCCTCCCGCCGCCCTGACCTCCCTGCTCCGCGGATGTACGCCTGGCTGGAGCCCCCTCATGTGGAAAACAGCCCCTGCCCGTCAATCCCCGCGGTTTGGGGACGTCTCGCTTCCATCAGGGACGCGGCCGTACGGGGAGAGGGACTTATCACCGGGACTAACGCGCGGGGCTTTGTGCGCGCTTGGGGGGAAGAAGCTCGTTTGGAGATTCCTCCCTCGGAGCCTGTTAAGCAGAGGAAGCTGCTTCTGAACCTGGGCTCTTATGAGCTTAGGCAGGACAAAATTATAACGCCGTATGACGATTTATTATGTATTAAAATCGTAAGGCGCAATTCCCTCCTTCCTGCTTCCGTACTCATTTGACATCCCCATGAGCCCGTTAGGAATAAGGAAAATGTTGTTTCTCCTACAGAAGGATTGCTGATCCTATTTGTCATGTGGTCTTTAACAGAAAAGCTTGTTTCACTTATGTAGATATACCAAAAACTATTTGGCTCTAGCAGTACTGAGGAGAAAGGCAGGTTTTAAGATTGGGATAATCTCAGTCCTACAGCAGGCATTCTGCTAGGAACAGAGAGCTAAATCCACAAAATGCCTGACAGAAATGTATGAAAACTTGTCTAATTACCAAAGATAGAAGTATTTAATAGGCAGAAGGGTGATCCAGGACTTCTGGCATTCCAGAATGAAAAACCACATTAGCCATACAGCAGGAGTAGTAACTTGGGGCTCCTCATCCTTATAAATTAGTCAGACAAAGGTGCTTGGGTAAAGGCAGATGGAGACAGAGGGATCAGATCTGAGCACCACTCTCTGCAGCTCCAAGTTCTCTGTATTTCTAGCCTCCTTCTCCACTGCAGCTCTGTGCCCTGACAGACCAGAGAAAGTCCTACTCAGAGTGCTTGGTGCTGAGCAAATGGGTGCTGTCAAATAAAGTCTCCCTAAAAACCAAACATTAGTGCCTTTTTCTTAGCCACATGTACAAAGGTTTCACTGTGTCTGAAAAAAAACTGTGCTGAGAATCTTGCAAGGTGAAGCCCACAGACCACCAGTAGAGTCAGCAAGATTTTTCAGATTGCCAATAGCTAAAAAAGGATTCGCCCAGAATCCAGTCTATTTGCACTATTATTTTCATAATGTTGCCATGGAACAAAATGAAAATGGTGCATTTCCTGGGTAATTTCCATTCTAACTGATTGCATTTTTCTGTTAGGGACAAAAAATAATGTCCAAATATGTTTGCTACATATTATTTCCCAAATAAGCTTGAGAGAAATAAGGTGTTACTGAGTTCTTAAAGAAAATGCAGTAAGGAACTAACTTTTTTTTTTTTTTTTTTTTTCCTCTGGAAACAAAAAACAACAAACTAAATGGATGAAAAAGTAATCTTATATTGTCTACTTAAAATGTTATCTATTAGCATTAAAAATTCTGATTGGCAGAGGAATGCTCATATCTCCTTGGGCATTTCTATTGCCACAATGTACAGTAGAAAATATGCAGAATGGATGTGCTTTCAGATTAATCATTTAGACACTATACATTTCGTAAGGACAAAGGTCATAACAGCTGAGCAAATAATTTCCATCAACATTTTAAATAAGATTATAGGATACATAGAATTTTCATTCAAACTAGCTGGGCAGAATCTGTACAAAGTAATATGGCATTGCAGGAAATTACCTCTCTGAATGAAGAAAACACTTCAGAGGAAAATACAGAAGTTCTTTAAATAAAAAGAAAATAAAGACACCCACTTAAATATCAGATGCTTTTTCCATTGTCTTGAGTAGAAGTAATTCTAAAAACCTGTTTCATTTTAAGGACACATGCAAGTGTTACATTTATTCAAACCCTGACTTTTTTGAACATATTTTATATTTTCTTAAAACACATCTATAGAGTCCTTTAGAAGGGACATTTAAGCAAAATGTGAGAGGAATGTCTTGTCAGAAGTCAATGTAAGAAATTAGTAAGAATTTAGAATTACAATAAAATTTACTATGTATTGCAAGATTATGTATCTAAGTACAAAACTACCAAGAGCACTAAATATATTGCTTTTCTTCCTCATTGTAATGATTTTCACTATACAAATATATGTGAAGAGAAACATTTCCTGTTTTCTGGTTAAGCTGTTCTTTTGCATCTAATCACGGGCAATGCTTAATAAATTATTTGATAAATGCCTTAATTAAATAACTGATGGATCTCAGCCTTGAAATTATATAATCTAGCTAGTAATCATTACTTTTCTTGTGAAAATGTATCTCTATATTGGAAACCAGGACCTGGTGAAATTGATGCATTTCCTTCCCTGCTTCTCCTTAATCCCAACCTGCCATTCCCTAGAGGAAAATGAGTAAAAATTCTGGCAGATTATGAAATAAACAGTCTAAGAAAATATTAATTCTATCACAAATACATTGCAAAGTCCAAAATAAGGATGTTTGATAGTAAAATCAGGGAATAAGACAGGGAAAGATGCAGGAATTTAATCTTTCCAAAGAATTTGGAAGAAGAAAATACGTCTTATCACACTTAACCTAATTTAAAGGCATTGGAAGTGTTTAAGTGTCTGATATTTTTTGAGTTTAGTGTCCCTGATGAATGGGGGACAAAGAGAGCAGCAAATGGAAAGGGACCCATCCTTCTCCAGCTCATTGCCACTTTTCAGTTTCAATCAGGAGCTGTGCCCAGTCCTTGTAGCTCAGCCAAGCCACCCCACAGAACAAGGTAAAATGCAGAGGCAGTCTTGATGCAGGCATCCCATGTTCCAGCATCTCTAGGATCCCCCAAGAACCAAACTCACCACCTTCACATCTGCTCTGAAGTACCAGACAAGCTTAGAGCAAAAAGACTGAGGCATCAGGGCTTAACTTTATAAAGATAACACCAAATTCCTTCAATGTTCATAAATTGATGTAAAATGCCATCTACAATCTATGAAAAATTAGTACTTTGGAAAATAAAACCACACAATGAAAGTTAGCAAACTAAGGCTGAATGTGAATTCCAACCTTCAGCTCCTTTGTTTTACACGATGGATTTTCACCTCACTCATTTGCACTAAGGAAATTTCTTCCCAGTGATTTAAAAAATACCAGTGATAAGTTTAGTCTAGATACACTGATAACTTAAATGTCACTTCTTTAACTGACATATTTTATTATTGTTCTGGCACTTTAGATGTGCTGGAGGATTCTGATTCCAGGAAATTGCCCTGATAGTTGTGCAAATCTGCTACTGCTCAATTTGTCTGAAGTATTTCCAGAACCCAGCGTTGCAGCAGCCCCTTGGAGGGGCATAAAACAGAAAGGAGTGCTTTCTGCAATGTCTCATTCTACCCCTGTCCTGGCTCCCATTGCACCCCTCTGCATATCACAGCCAGCAGTTTTAGTCTAGCTAGGTGGTGCAGAAATACTTCTTCTGTTTTGTTTACCAAACTTTATCCTTTTTAGAACAAATCTTCACACATAAAAGGGGAAAAAAAACCCCATAATAAGTTGTTTGGTCTTTGTTGAGGCTTATGCTTCTTTAGAACACACTACTGTGTTTTCTACAGCTTTTGCAATTATTTATCTCCAGCTGCCTGCTGAGGAACCAGATATTGCAATAAAAGAAGGCCCCATGGAATTCTCACCTGCACAGCAGATCAGTGCCAGGACAGCAGATCATAGTTTGGATATTTTTAGAAAAGAAACATTGAACAAAAATGAAAACATTCCTATGCCACTGTCAAATCCATGAACAGAAGCAGTTCTGGTTCTTGCCATATGAAAAAAAAATGTAGAGGAAAAGAAATTTCTTTGTACTAGAAGGATAAAGAGGCACAACAAGAGGTGTGCAGTGCTTTCCTAAGAAACTGAGTAGAACATAATTCTTCAGTGTGGAATGAGAAAGCAGGGAGTATGATGGCAGTGGATGAGCATGGAGAAGGGACTAAGAGGTGACTGCCTGGCTGTTCACTGTGTGTTTCAGTTTAAGAGGTAGCAGCTCATCAGATGGAGCAAGCTGGTACCAGTTTCAGAACAAAGAAAGGAACAAGTGCCTAATTCACCTGTGGAATAACTTGACATATAATGCTGCAGCCACTTAAGGATTACAATTTTTGAACAAAGTCACAGTGGGCTTTCAAATTTCTTATGCTAATGAATCCTTGCAATGTTTCGTTTCAACAATATGAAGCAAATTGAAATATGCATGTTCCAACACACACAACCACACTACTCCGATGAATTATTTCAGTTGTGGATTCATTTTGCATTAAACAAAATGTTTTTTAAAAAATTCTTTTTAATGGAC
>JAOTQP010000251.1:1706637-1734095 GCA_026413545.1 Cichladusa arquata
TCCAAACACATTATCCTCATCTGCCTCAAAACATATGTACACACTGTAGTTCAAGACACTGTCATGGTACAGTTATCTCACATTCAGGGTACTAATAGGATGATGGAACTTGTTCCTGGGTCAGTGAACAAGGCAAAGCTGCCTAAAGTCAGGCTTGAGCTTTGAGAGAAAAGAAAGAGGGATTTTTTTTGTTTGTTTGGTTTGGTTTTTTGGGGTTTTTTTGCTGCTTTTTTTTTTTTTTTTTTTTTTTTAGCAGAGGGAAATACAGAGAACTAGTGAGATGTGGCTGGTTCCAGACTGTTTCATCTTTGCATGTGCTCTGCTTTCTGCCCCAGCATAGCTGTGCTGGTGATATCCTGTAATATTCTTGCCTCCAGGCCAGCAGGTCGGGGGTTGAAGGACAGCATAAAAACTTAGGCTCTAATTCAGTGGTGACACAGAGGCACAGTGCTGGCAGGGGAAGAGCCACCACACTGTCAAAGGTGTCTTCTTTGGATGAAACACTGAGCAGAGGCCCCTACTGGCAAAGTCAAATGAAAAAGGAATAAAAGCTCCACTGTGAAAAATGTGGTTTAAAAATGACTGCCATTGAGGGGCATAAAATAGAGTTCAAAAAGAAGGCTAAAGTTCTGATTGCTTTCTGATTTAGCTAGCAAATTTTTTTTACAACCATCTTCAATAGGTCTAGCAAAATAAAAATATTTGCATTTTCAGTTTCATTATCAATTTATATTAGTATAATTAGACTATAAAACCTTTATCTTATTTAAATTGATGTGGCTTTCATTAATAACTATTAAGGTATATAACCAAGTAAAAAGCAATTTCTGTGCTTTTTTTTGGAAAGAGATTTGAATGAAGTCTTAGTTGTTCCATTTTAAAATTTTTAACTTACCATCTTCACGTTGGAAGTTGGTTATTATTGCCAAGTGTTTCTGCTGGTAAGCAAATAAATTACCCATTTTCAAAGTGGGATGAAAATGATGAAAAATACATAATTCAGTGAGCATAAAACAGTGAGCACTGTTTGCTTTATATGAAAGCAAACAACTGAATTGTTTTGAAGCTCATAATACTGAGAGAAAAAAATTAAAATAAAATTCCCTACTCTAGCTATCAAATAAAAGTGCATCTGAAAGCACAGTTTAATACATTGATAAACAGCTGTAATGATATTGGTCAATAACAAGAAAAAAGAAATATTGAAAAGAAATGTTGAAATTCCTAAACTTGGGGAAAACCTAATATTATTTTATAGACAAGAAAGAAATTTACATTCTTATTCTTAGCTTCATTCCATGTATCTGCAGCAAATTCTTACAGATCACGAAGCAAAGTTATTAATAAAAAATAAATCTAGCCACTAACTTTATAATTTCTGAGTGGTTTTGTGTATAAAAAACTTATGTGCAATACTGTGATAGACACACCAGCACTGAAATTAAAGCAGAAATTAGGTTTACATCAGCATAGCTTTTTCTTGAATGTGGAGGGAAATAAAAAAGTATTGTTATGTTGACACAAACCTTAAGTTGTGAACCTTGAGTTGTAATAAATGTGTTTGCATTAGAAGTACTCTCCTTGCAGGTACAGTTCTCTCACAGGAAATCATGGGCAGAAAAAGCAGATGTGCTAAGGCCAAAGTTTATGTTAACAAAAAAAAATCCAGTTAATCTAAAGATGTTGTTGAATGGCATTACAACAACAAAATATTGGCCCAGGCCTATTAAAAATAGGCTGTTTTTATTAAGAAGTTGTACAATTATTTAACAATCCTTACAATTTACTTTCAATATCATACAAATGTTGTATTGTCCTATGGAAAACTCATTCAAGCTGTTCATAAGAGTGTTGACCCCACTTCAGAATTCTGAATTTTCCTACATGTTCCAAGTGTGTTTGGAAAACTGAGATAAGCTTAATGCAGGAAAACAGTGTCTGTTAAAGCTCTTAAATACCAGAATTGCCTCTCAAACAAACTTATACTATAAAAGAAAAGGCAGGTGAGTCAGAGTGCAAAAAATTAAAGGGGTTAGAGTATTTCAGAATGCAAACTTCTTGGCATTTCAGAACACAAACTTTTTCCTGGTAAACACCCTTGGAGTGAAACACAGGATACCCCTGGGAATGAGGTGAGCCAAGGGAATGCAAATAATTTAGACAGAGGCATTCCTCATATGTGCAAAGTAACCACACACAACTAAACTAAGCTTCACCATGGCATTGAGTGGGATAAATTCCTATCACAAATGCTGGAAAGGTGCAAACCTATGTAGTACAAAGGGAGTGATGGGAGCAAATTGAGCAGACAATATTTTTTGGCTGAATGTCAGAAAAAATATTCCCAAGAGAGAAGATGACTATTGTACTGCAGAAAAGACACCCCCAAGGGAAGTGATAGAAGTTTCACTCCTTCAGTCCTTTAAAAAAGAATTAGGTAATGCAGAAGAGACTGTGGGAAACAGTATCTTCTAAATAATATCTATAAAGATTTTTAATATGGCTGTTACACTTTTCTCCTCTCTAATTTCCATCATTTTAAGAATATGGCTGGGGGAGCATAGACCACACATGGCAAGGAGGGAAATTTCAGTTTTCCTTTGGTTTCCCTCCCTGCTCACTTCCTTGTTTCTTGCCATTCACACCCTTTTCCATCATCTACAGACGGCTGGAGGAGCAGGGGGCAATTACAAATTACACAATTACAAATTAATCTATTATTGCTGCAGAAGCCTTGAGTGGTGCTTCAACAGCACAGAACTAATTTTCTTGTCTTTGGGAGTGGGAAGATTGGCTGTGCATTTGTCAGTTTTATCTCTGTCAGGGTGTTTGTGGGGGTTATGCTCAGTATAACGAGGTAAGTGAGTAAAACAGCATTTCTCAATTTTAATATCCCAAGACTTTTCACTGTCATGAGGATTGCTGGCACAAAGCCTTCTTATAAAATTCTTTTGTCACATATTGGATTATAAACCTATCAGATTCTCTCCATTTCAGTCACTGACACATTTCCTAACCATTTTTCACTTCAAGTCTCAGCTTTCACATATCATCAAAGAAAGAAACACCCACCAAAAAACTAAAGCCAACCCCATCCCATCTGTTGCATTTAAAAGCTTTACCTCAAAAGAAATTCAGCACAGCTCCCCAGAGAGTTTCACTGTCACTTCCAGATACACATACTTTTAGCAAGAAAAAAAGGTGATATAACCACTGTTCAAGCTAATAACTACTTTTCCCTGTAATTTAGGATAAATTTTCACCTTTTACATTGATCAATTACATTATAGCTGGATAAAGAGATATTATTACTTCAATGTATAACTGAGAATAAACACACTTCTCTTTCTCTCTTGTATCACTTTACCCAGAAACAAAATGCTATTTAGGAAAAAAATACAAACCCAAATACACAGAAAACACCCCAAACGACACAAATCCAGAAAACAGCTCATGGACAAACAGAAATTTGCAAAAAACCCCTCAGCAGAGTGTTTGTGCACCACTCTTAAATTTATTCACTAGTTAGTTATTTTGTATTCTGTATCCTTCTCCATAATTAAATCCACTCAGTATTTCCCATGCCCTCTCTATATCTTTGGGTGATGTTGTGCTGGTTTTGAGATTTCTTTATTTGCAAAGAAAAGAGTTCCTTTAAATGCAAGTAAATAACTTGGTGTTGTCATTACTGGGCAGTGAAGACACAAATTGAGACCAGGGTGAGGGTAAAAACCCCAACCCTGAAACCTGACTGGCGCCAGCTGAGGGGATACAACCCAATATTTATATTTTAATATTTATTTGATCATACTGAGGGTGCAACTCACCTCAGACAAGGGTATGGTGAGATTGTGAGCATAATTCCCTTCCACAGCCACCACAGCAAAAATAGTACATCCCTTTCAATTCTAACAATCAGTAAGGATTCAGCAGTGCCTTGCTTTATACCTGACTGGGAAACTCTTTTTTTTTTTTTCTCATCTGTCTCCTATTCCAGCACATTGAGCATTAAAAAGGCAGCAACCTTTGCTAACCATAGTTCTGTTTTCAGTGACTCAGTTCCTGCTGTGGTCTTGCTTATTCAACTTCATTAACTCATTCAGTTTGTTTTTTTATCAGCTGATAATAAGCACTAGATAGAGATGAAATAAGTGAACCTAGATGAAGATAGGTCTAAGTTTTCCAAGTAAAATTTACCTTAAAAATATTTGCCTATTTGAAGCTAAATTGAAAGAAAAGTAAAGTATTTAATACTATTTAAGGAAATTACCTCTGAACTAGTAACTGTGAACATGATTGGACTTTGCACAGAACCATGATGAAAAATTGTTTGAAGGTTGAAAAATATTTGGAAGTTAAAAAATTGGACTGCTACTTAATCAAGTAATATTTTAGTTCATGTATACTTGTACTCTTTTCTATGGAGGAATTGTCTCCTGTAGAAGCACAAAAAGCAGCCATTGAAGGACACTTCAGCTTGTGAAATTTTTGAAATTTTTACAGTACTTCAGATTCTATCTTCATGATTTTTTAAATACAGGAAATGTTTTAATTTGGCATTTTACATGAAAAAATAATTTTTAACATAATGCAACATAGTGCCCAGTTGTTGTGAACAAATGTCTTCTTGCAAATTTTTCAATGAAAATTTTCATTATCTTTTTATCCTTCAATACTGACAGATCAAAGAGGCAGTTGCTGCATTTTCTTGTGAATTTGACATTGACCTGTACTATCAAACATCTGATATTTTATAACTGCTGGTTAATTGTGATTGTTCTATTAAGAGATTGATAGCAAAAAACTAAGTTTATATGAGTGAGTGTCCAACCAGCAAAAAAAGTTTGCATTTTTCCTTCAAATGCATTATCTATATAACAATTTTGATTCATATAAAGAAATTCTATTAAAATAGACTTTTTTGTTTCCATAAATCCATTGGATCTGCAACTCAAATGAACATTAAAAATCTCTGAAAAAGAAGGGATATGGTTTCCAAACAAAACTGCCAAAATATGTAAAAGTTGAGGCCCACCATCTCTGCAACTTTTCAATATCTATTAATGCACCATTATTATTTTTTGAATAGAAGCTTAGTACAAAAAATAATGCTTTTAACTGTCTTAAATGTATACAGATACATGTAAATAGATATGATAGCAGGGCAATTTCTCAGCAAATAATAAGCAAGTTCTAAGATCTGATGGATGTTTCTCTGCAACTCCATGGCTTCAACCATGTAAATGGTTGTAAATGGTGTAAATACTAAAAGACAACCTAAACTCCCCCAAACCTGCAGCAGTAAACCAATTAGTACTAAAAAGATTTCAGTGTACTTTCAGTCTAGTGAGTGCAATTCTGAATATTCAACTCCTGCAAAGTAATTTGCACCAACCTGCTCCAATCGTATTACAACTTAAAGCAATAAGATACAGAAACCATGCAAAAAAACTTATATTTTTTGAAACAGCTTTACACTTTAAAGTAATTTTTTAGTCATTCGTTTTTCAAAAGTCATGATTTTGCATTGCTCTTAGCAATCATCATCCACAAATCAGCTAAGAACTCCATTAGGAGAGCAGGGATGCCTTTATTTAACAGTCTCCTAGTTGAAATGCTCATAATGTGAGCAAAGTTACCCAAGATTTAGCCCTGGTAGCAGGAAAAATCCTGCAGCTTTTGGTCAATCTGCAACAGTAATTGTTACCTTTAAGAGTAAATAAATGGACAAGGTTGCTGTTTATTTTTTAATATATCATTTACCCATAAAAAGCTGCCTACTTTCATTGTATATTGGATTATCTAAAATTTTATTACCATAAGACTCAATATTTCACTCAAAATAGTAAAGTGTGGCAAAACATTTGGATGAAGGGATATCAAAAGACACTGAACACTGCTGCAAGTTATGCAGGCAAGACAGAATTATTACTTCAGTAGTGGTAACATCCTATGTGGATTTAGAGAATATTTTCATTTCTAATAACAGGCTGTAGTATTTTCATTTAATTTCTTGTCTTTATTGCTATAAATGCCAAGTAAATAATTAAAAGAAATGTCAGCTCTATCAGTGGCAGCTGCTGTTACTACAGGAGAAGAAGGGGAAGTGTAGGAGCAGGGCAGCCAGCAGAGCCCACAGCGCTCTGCAAAGTCACTAGTGGGAAAACAACAAAGGCCTTTCCATGCAACTAACACAGATGTGCCCACAGCCAAACTGTCAGAAGCAGTTAGGGTGACAGCCACTCACAGTTCATTATTTCCTTCTCACAGGTCACTGGGTGACAAGCTGGGTCACCCTGCTTTGTGGCGGCTCCGAACTCCCCCGCACCCCCCAGCACCCCAGCTCTGATGCCAGCTGAATAAAGGTAAGCTGCTCAAGCTAGTACACTGATGCAATCAAATATCTTCAAATGGTTTTGGAAATAGGAATGGGATTTTTATCGTGCCTCCATTTTCAGAAAATTTTGAACATTTTCAGATTTTCGTTTCCTCTCTGTGATGAGCAGGGGACTGGGTTTGTGTCTGTGGCAGACACAGCTATCGGAATAATTCTGCCAAGATAATGAAAGCTAATTTGTCACCAATTCGAAGTTTTAACCTTTAGAACACTTGCGTGGCAGATACATCATGAAAAATCATTGCAACTCAGTGAAAAGATGTTTTTCTCAGAGAGGACTTTCCTCAAATAAAATCTGAGGGGTTACTTCAAATGAATGCAGACTTCTAAAATACAGTCCAAAGCCATGTTTTCTCTCTCTCGTTTTTTTTTTTTTTTTTTTTTTTTTAATTGTATAGATAGATTTTTAAAACACTCCAGTAATAAAATAGTGCTTCTAATACATTCTCATCTGTCTTCATGGAGTAACCAATTTACAATACTGACACAGATAATGACTTTTACCTGTGTTTTGCCCATGTGGAGTTTAAAATGAATGAACAGAGTATCAAGAAGCAAGGTCAAGCATTTGCTTAGCTGTAACAATGGAAGTGGGAGAATATTTCCTCTTCCTTAGCCATTTTCCCTACAATAGCAAGGCTCACAAAAATGTAACAACTGCATTTGTCCAAGAGATTCAGAGATATTAAAATGAAACCAAGTGTCCTGGATGGATTTGTCTCAGTAGCAAATATGACAAGGTCATAAACATTCTGCCTGGGATCCAAGAGTGCTTGTAGCTAGCCTGTACTTTACTTGAGCAATACTTAAACTCAGGTCTGGGTTTAGGAGAGATACTTGAGAACAAGTATCCAGAAACTTGTGAAACCAAGTTTACTTATAGAAATAAAGTGATCTGTCAAAGCCTGAAACCAAAACTGCATGAAAACCAGTGATTCATTTTAGAAAGGTGACCAGTACCTTTTAAAGGTAATTGAATTCTCAAATTGTACTGCTAGGACAGCACAAATCTGTTGCAGATGATACAAGAGCACTTCTTACTTTCCTTGCTGGGCCCAACATGTAACATCACAATGACAAGAGGATTTAAAACACTGTCAGAAGTTACAGGGGCTACAGTTCCAAAATACCTAAACATTAAGTTATTATCTTGACCCAGCAAAGATAATAATATATCATTTTTTGTAAAAGTGTCCATTCCAGACTATTTTAAGTGAAAGGAGGCAGTGGATTAGCCATTTCCCACACAAAAACAGTAGGAATGAGAATAAGGATGATAGGGAAATCGGTGGTCATTAGCTAGTTAAGGCATTAGTTCTTGTGCACTGAGGGAAGTACATAAACCACAGTCACTCAGCTCAATGCTCTACCCAACCTTACCCTGAAAAGCCAAGTCTTCTCAGCAGCTTGGATCTTCCATGTCCAGCAACTCAGTGGTGTTTGCTGGAATGGATAAATTGTTCACCTTCCACATGCAAACTCAGACATTCAGTCAGGTGAATCAGAGGTGAGGTTCATGTTTTTCTGTCTTAGAGGCATCATGTAAAGTGTTGAAACTGTGAGATGTGTTAAGTAAACAGCATTGAGAAGAACAATGTCTGCAAAGATAACAAGGACTGCTAAGACCACTAAGATAAGGCACAACAAAAAAACTCCCAAAGCAATGCAAACTTCATTTCATTGTTAACTTTACACATATAAGAAGAAAACCTGCAACTTGCTGAACAATGTGCAGGTAAGAAAGGGACTGACTACAGCCTTCAACAAGCAAAAATAAATAAGGAAAAAAGTTTAAAAGAATGAAAACTATGCAAACAAACAGCTTTGCAATCTAATTAACTATATTCTTTGAAGCTTAACCCTATTCATAGTGCTCTCCCTATCCCATCTTATAGAATAAGGTTTTCTATGGCTGTTGTGGCTCACTGTGAAAGGGTGGCTGCTCCTCAGAAACCAAGCCAAACACTTCTGAAATATTTCCACAAAATCAAGTTGGAAAACAAAGCATTTAGGGTAGCACTCAATAGCTTAAAGGGAAACACTGGCTGGTGTTTGAGACTCAGTGTACCCAAAATCCATCACAGTGCTGGCAGGAGCACTCCAAAGCAGCTGGATGCCTAATGATACCCCATTTAACACCTCAAAATTACTCTAAACACCTGTGTCTGGGCAGCTGAGTCTCCCTCCCTCCCTCTCAGTAAGGCAGAATTTTATAAAAATCTACAAACCTGAGCAGGGCCATTAAGAGTTTCACAAGAGCCAGCTGAACTTTGGAGGAGCAGTGATCATAATCTTCATTTTATCAACTCATGTAGCTGGACCAGCTGCAGCAGTTCCAGAACACAGATATGTTTTCTTCTAACACACAGTTCACACCTCATTTGTGCTTATGGCAGTTTTTCACGTTATTTTGTGAAGGAAAGCAGAATTTTTTGCTATTTGGAAATTGAACAGCTTTTTAAATCACAGGAGGTAAAACCCTGTCTCCTAATTTTACATCACCTTTCAGTCACTGAAAGGATTCTACAAACTACAGAGTGGGATGTGGCAGCTGTTTAACAGAATACATTAGTACTTATCACAGTCTGGTGGAAAATTGCAGTAAAGAGAATTTAAATCACTTAGTACTTCCCATAACAGTGGTAATTGCAGAAGTTTTGAACTAATTTTAATTGGTATTTAATGCCAAATATTTCTGACAGCAAAATAATGTTATTTTGGGATTAAAATGTATTTTTCTATATCTAATTCAAGTTCAAGAAAATGCTTCAGGCTGTAAAAGTCTGTTTTTGGAAGATCTTGACTGCAGAGAACTTTGTAAATCAAATATGTTTGTTCTGCAAGAAGAGATTTGTACCTTAATATTTATATCCTGTTGTCTGAGGCTAAAAGCATAGACATTTAGTTGAAAATTCCTTTATCCCATTGTACCTAAATGAAGTTAAATAGCTACTAGTGACCCTGACATCACATGACATATTTAAAGCACAAAAATCCATACTCAAAGCACAGAGGAGCAAATGATGGTGGTAAAATCCTCACATCACTTTGCAGATGGCACCTTTTGAAAGAGTCAGTGTTTTCAACATTAGCAAATTGAGTTTACATTTTAAACATACAAGATTACTCACTAGTAGTTTAATAATTTATTTTTAACAGAGCTTTAGAGTTATTTGATTTATCAAATAAAAATAAAATTACCCAAAATACAGGTAAGATATCTCTACCTATGCAGCTCCCCAAAAGCTCCTGCCAGCCAACACTTTCAAATACCTCAGTCGTGTCTGTCTTCAGGCACATTTTTAAAAGCATTTCAGATACAAAAAAACCTTAATATTTGTAAAATAATATTCCAAAGGAAACACCTGAAACTGTAGTCCTTGAGGGAGGACCAGAGGAGCCAATCTATGGTTCTGTAAGGGGAATTCTTCCAAGGGAAGAGTTACAGTAAATTAGAAGAACCAAACCCTCTTGTTGCTTGAATCATCTGCAAATTAACTTCCTGCCAGTAGTAACAACAGCTTTAGAAACTCAACTTTATTCCTGATAGCAAGTGATGTCTTGTGGTCTTTCATCTGAATGGGAGCTCCATTTTAAATATGCTTTGCTCTAAAAATACCCAAAACCTCAAAGATAACTAGCCAAATGCCATTTGTGAAAGACATTTTCAGTTGTCTAAAGAAAGACAAAGTCTTCTGCCTACTGTAAGTAGAAGCAATAAAGAGCACTACTCTTTATCTTTTGTTGAAATTAAAATCCAGTCCTACATTGAAAGTGACTGTCAGTGTTTTGGCTCAGCATGACTTTCAGGTCTCTAACAAAACCTTTACCATTTAAATTTAAGTCGTGTGCCACAAAATATGTCACAATGTTGATACAAGTCCTGCTTCTTTTTGTAATTTGCACGATGTGAGGTTTGTAGATAAAAAATTTGAAAGCAAACTTGCAATTGCTACCAAACATCATCCACATCAATCTTCAAAATAATAAAAGAAAAAAAGGAAAAAGCACATAAATGTCACCCCTTTTTCATTAATTTTGGTCAAAATCCCTGTTTGCTTATCAGCCAGAGGCTTTCTGAGATATTTCAATAATATCCAGGAAATCAATCTTACATGAAACTGAAGGAAAACATCTAATGTCATTGAACAATAAATATCAGTTCTGTCAGTGGCTTACCTTTGAGCTGAGGCCTTAGGATGTTTCTCTTCTAGTTTCCTCACCAGTGCCACTGTCAGCTGTGTAGTCTCCCCCAGGGGATCTGCAGGCATTAAATGGGTGTTCAAAGGTCCTGAAAGTTGTTTCTGATTGGGGTTGCTGACATTTTTTTTGCAGAATCTAAGAGAGGAAAGTACAACCATGTAATTTATATATTGCTAATTAAAATAATGTGTGTCTACTTTTTCAAGCAAGGCTGTTGATTAGCAGAAAATGTCAGAAATACAAATAGCTATGTCAAGATGCATCAAGAAGCACAAATCTAGAGATCTAATGATTTGTTGGGGTTTTTTTTTTTGTTTGTTTCTCTTCCTTCCTTGAGTTTTTCCACATGGAAAATAAGAAATTTCAAAAATTTGTCCCACATAGGCTATAAGCATAAACTGCTCTGAGACACAAATATATGTAATTTTTTATTCCTCTATACATATAACTATTATTTACCTACTATATAAATACTTTATTAAATGAAGAAATCAAATAGATTTTTTTTTTTAGGAATTAAGCTGACATTCACAGTGGTATTTCTCTTTTCAAAATGTGTTTTTGAAAGGACTGTCTCTGACCTGCCTCTGGCTTAATACTGTGACCTCTTCTGCTGAGCTGCTGTCTATCTCCTGATGAGCTGCAGACCAGGCCCCATGGTGAATACAGTTTTCTGTCTGGGTCACCTCCTCTCTTTCATTTAGCTCCTCTAGGTAGGTCAGGACAAACTCAGAGTAAGCCTGTAGGAAAGGACAAAGGCAGAGGAATAATGAAGAAAAAAACCATCAGCTACATCAGCAGAATCACAACAGTCTAAACACCAGGGGACAATGGGAAAAGTGGCTGTTGATGTGCCAATGTCACAGGAGCTCCTGCATGGACAGAACTTTGTGGTTCACAAAGTTTTCAAAGTCAGGGTTAAATAATGATCTTTTTATATGCACTACAATGGAAAACCAAAAATATTTGAGTATTATATACACCAGTTTAAGGACCAACAGCTCTCAAAATGAAAATTCTTATAAATAAATAAAATTTTGTATCCCCATCTTTTGGTAATATTTAATTAGTTATGAGGTGACATTTTGGGACATTTCCATGTACATTACCAGATTTTAAGATGACATATTCTGAAATCAAGACACATCCTGTACAGAAAAAGCCTTCCTGATGGTTTTGAAACCTGAGTAAATTTTACTGGTTTAATTCTTCAATTAAGTCAGTTTTCCTTACTAATGCTCTTTTGATCCTTGCTTATGTGGCACAATGTCCCATGGCATTTTCTCAGGTGCTACTTCAATTCAAACATCCTCATGATGAAATTGGCAGAACCTTTACTTACAGAAAATATTTTTTATTCATGATGGAAATTTTAGTTTAAGGTTCTGTGAGCATCTACACTATTTTTTGACATAGAGATATTAGACTAAATCAGACCAAGACCAGAACCTATGAAAATGACAGATAACACTTTAACAAATTGAAATCAATAATCTATTAAAACCTTGTGGTCACAGAATGAAATGTACAAGAAAAGCCACATTTTGCTGTTTCATCAGTGAATTAATGAATGGTGAATAAACATAAGCAATTTCATTCCAAAGCCAATTCTGTATGGCCAACCCACAGACTCAGTGAGCCGTCTAAACTCAAGTGGAAAACAAAATACCGAAACTTTGAGTACTAAGAAGACTTTTTTTCCCTTCTATCTTGAGAAAACTTAGTAACATTAAAATATTTAGTTGTTTTGATCTTGATTTGTACTGCAAAATTCCAACAGTTCAGCTTCAGGTACATAACTTTTTCTTGAGCCTTCTCTCAGACTTTTCCCATGAGTGCAGTTATTTTCAATTTAGGACCACTTATACTTGACTTTAAATTAAATCCCTTCAATAGCAAGCATACAATAAACAGTGGGGAGCTTTTATTTCTGGAGGAAAAAAGTTCTTCAGCAATCAATAACAGTGACTACCCTGCTGTTTATCAGCTTGGATTGACAACATATTCTGAAACTTTTATCTCCTGCTTCATTCTTCCATCCACATTTTAATTCTGAGTAAATAAACTCAGATTCATAGCATATTTTCAGACTTGATGGCATTTTTTAAAACAAATTCTTCCCTACAAGAACTTCACACTCCCTTTACCACGGGTGCTGCTCAGGAAAGTGATTCTGGGTGTTTTCTCTGTCCCTTGTCACCTTTTCTGCCTGAGCCTGTGGCATTGCTGAGAGCATTTGTCAGCCATGCAATGAATGCAAGCAGAGCACAAGTTAAAACTAACAGGGTTAAATGATAGTTATTTGGAAATTTTTTTTTCTGGTCCAAAATATATTCCATAGCATATATTTTCTTTCCATTGCAATTTATGATGCAAATTAATGTAAAATACATATTCAAAATTCAGAGCGTGTTAAAAAAAGAGCTTGATTAGCTCATCTTGCTTGCTTTCTAGAATTGATAATTTACTCATATTTTCATCTATTTGTAGTTTTAAATTTACTTTTTATCAACTTGTACTTTGTTTAAGTTGTCCATAAGGTTTACCTGAAAAAGAGCATTTCACAAATATGGATAAAATTAAATATTAACATTTTGACTAAAATGTAAGGGAAAATATCAAGACCAATTTTTTGCTGAATAAGAATAGTTTCTGAATAAGGAAGAAGTATCAACATTGAATTATGAATCAACATCTCCAAAACACTTGATGATTTTTCTGTTTTTTTTCAAAAGAAACCAGTAGTTTTTTACATCAGTATTTCCACAGAAGTATTTTCTGATTGCACAGAGGAGGGTATGTTCATGGCAAGCACAGTAAGCAGTAGGTATTAGCTCCAAGAAATTGAGTTTCCTCCTCAATCTGGATGTGTCACATATCATTACCCTGTGTTGTGCTGCTTTCCTTTATGTCAGCTTTTGTTGGCCTACATATGCTGCAACTTAAAATAACATGACACTACAGATAAAGTGAAAGTGAAATATATGGAGAAACACACCATTTTCCAGAGATCTGCTATTAACCATTACTGTTTTTCCTGAAAAAAGAAACACAAGAACCAAACAGTGGTGTAGTTATTAACTCTCAGAAAGTTCAGAAATCTCTCTCCTCATGATATGCAAACCACAATATTTTTGTATAAATAACAATCAGTGTGCATAGAGAAATAAAGAATTGTGCAGCTGTCAGTTTAAGTTTTATTTACTGACCTTGATCATTCTGGAGAAATTCCAGATAACAGAAAAAACAATGGGAACATGGTCACCATTTCCTCAGACTGTTGGAGTTTCACTGTCATTTAAACACCCAATCTGACCAAACATATTGGAAAGGAACCTCTCCATTTATTTTTTTTCAGGAAAACATATTATCAACAATCCATTTAAAAAGGATCACTTTCTTCAACTGTGCAAGAGTAAGGACAGCCAAACAAAATCAAAGAATATTTCAGTATTTACAAAAGTTTGGCCATATAAATGAATTATTTCTATTTTGTGCTTATTTATTGCTAGTAGAAAGTGTTAATAACACATCCACTGAGCTCAGTGGTCTTAATTTCTATCCCAGAACGTGTTTTAAGCTTTTGTTAACGAAGATATATAAAAGCAGAGAAGCAAACAACTCATTTTAGATGTCAATCACTCTTTAGGTTTTTTTAGAGTGGCCTCACTTCTAAACACTGACCCTTTGTCATCACAGGTTACTACACAGATTAAAGAATAAGGCCCACTTTTGTTACATAATTGAAATAAATAAGAAATAAATTGAAATAAAGAAGAGAACCATCGCAATTCAAGAAACAAAGCATTAAAACCAAAATAAAAACAAAAAATCTCGCTGAAAATTATGATCAGGTTCTGTTCAATTTAAAAAGGTTTTAATAAAACACAGTGTATTTCTATCTTCTCAGGAAAGAGAAAATATTTATGAAAATAACATGAACAACAATCAATGCAGTGACATCACAACTCCAAAACAGCAATTAATTTAAAGCTCCATTTGGAAAAGGGAACACAAAAACACCAGAAAAAAACCCACAAAAATCCACTCCTTTGGAAATGCAGATGTAATGTAACACACTGTTTCCAAACCCCACATTTTACCAGAGCTCAAAAATAAATTAGCAGATAAAAAGTACTTGTACTTCAAATTACTTCACCAGGAAAGAACACTTGATTTCTGAAGCCAGCATGATAAATAAGCATTTAATGGAGTAAATAAAGATGTGGGGAAGAATTAAGTCCTCTGCAGCTTGTTCTATTGAATAAAAGAATTAATAAATGAGTCATGCCTTAAGACTTTTTGGAGGGAAAATTAATCAATGTTAATAATAGTGCAAATTAAATCAGAAAAACCACCTCAACCAGAATACTTTTCCAGCTCTATATGATACTGACAGAATTGGAGTTTTAAAATCAGGTTCAAAATTCTTAGATTTCCCATTACTGTTTTACAAACCAATGAATTGGATCATTGATAACAATGCATTTTATTTCACTAGCTGTTAATGAAATACCCAGTAAATATACCAGAAAGTAATAAATTTCCCTAGAATAATAATCTCAACCTGGTTTTTGACCTCAGAATTGCCTCTATCTCTGAAGGTTTATGAAAATATTACAGAGCTTTGAAAGCTTAATATATTGGAATGCAAAGTCTTTCTAGTGAGGTTATTGAAGGCAGACCAAATTTTATTTATTTATTTATGGGTTAAAGAAAAAGTAAAGAAAAAGAAAATCAGCTTATGAGTCAAACTATATAAAATGAATAAGTTGCCCCTGACTAGTTTCTTCTGGTCATTTATTCATGACAACAACTCTTCACATACCAAAAGAGAGGCAAGATTTTTATCCCAGATGTGAAAGTTGGGAGCAGGACATGCTAAGAAGACACAAAGTAGATATTCCTGACAGTAAGGCAAAACTGAAATCTCCCCATCAGTCTGACAAGCTCTGCAACATTAAATAAATGTTTAATTCTTATATCTATATCAGCTGAATGAAAAATCAGATAGTCACAAAACTTAATTTCCACAGACGTATCTGATAAATTTGTATGATATAAGGATAACTTTACCTAAGTTTTTTAAACTGAAAAGCAGCTTCAAGAAATTAAAAGGCCTTGCACACATATAACAATATTTATGATCCTGATATTTAAAATACAGTTTAAATTCCTACTTTTTCTGAGATCTACATAACCTATGTAACAAATTTTTTGAGCCCTGGGTGAAAAAATATTAATGTAAAAAAAAACCTTAAAAAATCCCTGGCAAATTCAAAATTCCAAATTTTAAATAGGTTCAGGCTGGTTTATTTTTTCTTCATTTCAGTTTTCCAAATCTCTTCGTACACTGTGAATTTTGATGTTCTATGGTGTATAAATATTTCTTTTTAACATGACAGCTGAACAGGGGTTTCTTAAACAAACACAATTTTATCAAGCCTTCAGACAGAAGCTGCTGTTGCCCTGTAGTTTCAGGGTGTTTACAAAAACACATTTCTGAAGTAGCATCCTACATCAGGCAAGAAAGAATTCTTCACATGCCAATATGCAGACAGTTGCTTAAGGATATATCAGCCAGCCAGGATCATGAGTGTCTGACTTGCATAGCACTTGCTTTAAATGGAAATAAATCAAAACTAGGTCCAGCACACAATCTTATTCAGCTGGGACACAGCTAGGGAATGTCTGCAGAGGTGGGGGTTATTTTTCCCCCTAAGTGTCAGCCAGTGACAGATCTCAATGACACCCCACTCTATTTTTCTACAGGGAGTACCAAGAAGCAGAAGGATACACACTTTCTACAAATCTTGACGTGCCTAACAGACCCAGGGTATCACATCAGCCCCTTTAGGTTATTTCAGTTTGATCTACATATCCATGGAAATAAAAATCAATGTGCCCAATGGTCTAGTAAAACATTCACCCTATCCTGTGCAGCCATTTCTTTTCCGGAAAGTCCAGGCATAAAAGGCACAGTGACCCTTGGAGCTGTGCCACTGGGAGCACATCCATCCTAGCAAATGATGTCGTGCTGAACAAGGTCTAATTTATTTAGAGATCTTCCCCCTTGACTCTTCTGGGATGGCCTAGACCTAGTTTGAGGGAATGTTGTAAATACTTGCAGGTGTTTTTACACAAGCTACATAGAAAGAAAGTGGATTTTTTTCAGGCTCTTGAAGGATATGACATCAATACCTAAATTAATATATACATTTTAAATAATTTCATCACATCATAGAGGCTTCAATTTACCAACAAAAAGTGTCAGAACATTTCAGTGTTTGAGACACAAATATTGATTGATACAAGGAGAAAAGCCTTTAGTATTGAATATTAGATCCTCCATATTATTCAATATAAGGAGCCCTGGTTTCAAAGTTCTCTGAAAGCAGCAAGTACTTTCTCCTGTTACAACAGTGAAGTTTGGCAAGATTTACTGATTTTAATGAGGGAACAAGGCATAGAAAACACTACATAAAAGAGAGCCAACAATGCTAAAAGTGAGCAAAATATTTATCCACCAATATATATTGCACACAAACACACTCTAGTCCTTGTTGGAGGCAGCTAAAGCAGCCATCCAAAATGCAACTTGTTCTCATCAGAGCCAGAGAAATTTGGAGCTATCCACAATATACTGTGCAAATAGAAGCAACATAAACACTGTTCTTTTGGTGGTGAACCAATAGAAGAGCATGGGCCAAACATGAGATAAAATTTTATACTTCCACTAACTTCAAATCCTTGTAAGCTCAGAGGAAGCCAATTCTGAATGTAGGACTGGAAACAAAATGCTCTACACTGTATATAATTCCTGTTTTCATACTTTGAAGTAATAAGGATTTTAAAAATGCAAATTTATATCAATGTTTAAAATTTTTAATACTTTAGGTATTGAGATGAAATTCTAATTTAGTGACTAGTTATCAAGCTGGAATTTCATTCCTATCAGTTTAAATATCAAATGTCAGCTATAACACAACATAGATAGCTGCAGTATGGATTCACCAATATTATCCAGAACACATGAATTACCCTGTATAAAAGAAGGGCTAGATGTGGAGCACCTTTCCCTCACATTTCTAAGTTTGCATTTATTTACAGGTGTGCCACCACCATGTACTTCTGTGGCTGACCAACAGTGAGGCAGCTCTGTGCTGCAGCTCAGTTCAGAATCCTTCCAGCCTTCCAGTGAATGGAGAAAAAGAAGTGGGGAAAGGAAAGAAAAAAAAAAAAAAAAAAAAAAAAAGAAAAAAAAAAAAGGGTTTGAATAAGTTAAAAGAACCAGAAAATTCAACAATGTGTCACAAATAGAGAGGTCATTATGCCTGGGTAAGCCAGGATATTAACAGTTGCAGAAAGTGAAACACATCCACAACTTAGCAGTCAATGAGCCCTGCTCGGAACCAGTGATCTGCTGTACAGCAAGGGTGGCATTTTACAGTTCAGTGGGAAATGGAACAGACCCTTGATATCTTCATTTGTCCTTTTTCTGTGCATATTTCACAGTGCAACGATTTAGGGTCCATAACGTGTCACTTGGTATAACTACAGAGTTTACTTGAAATATGTATGCACAGAAAAAAAAAAAAAAAAGTTCAGTGAACTGCAAAGATTGTAACAAATCCAAAGTCTTTGAGCCAATATAAAGTTTTACTCCAAGTCTGGAACAATGTTAGTTAAACATTCCAAAAGTCCAGTTTGAACTATTTTTGCTTTGAATGCACACATTTACTACAGAAATAGATCACTTCAACCCTGGCTACAGGTCAACAGCTCAAAAATATTGTTTAATTAAATCCCATTTTGAAACAGGAATGGCTGTAGCAATAATATCATCACAGTGTTTAGTCTAACATTTTACTATACTGACTGTAAGGTGAGAAAAATTAGGAATGGAGGGAATTATTTTTATAAAGGACACTGTCAGTGGTAAGTGACAACATTGCACATTTCAGTCCATCTTAAAAAGTTGTAGCAGAAAATGCCACTAACAGCTGCTCTAGATTTGGAATACTGGTGGGTATTTCTGTATATATATTTCTAAGAACATTTTCTGCTTGTACATTTTTTCTGCACAACCATAAATAACCATTCTGAACCACTGATTAAAAGGTAACATTAGGAGAATGTCAGTCTGAGATAAAAGTTTCTAATTTCTAAGAAATAGTTGCTGTACAAATACACCTGGAAATGTTTCTGATGTCATCACACTACAGAACAGCAAGGGATAAAAACAATTATAACTGAAGTTCACTGTGGGCTGTAGAATGCCAGAAAAGCATTATTTTGTCCAATTAAGGATGAAAATAAATGTTTCAGCAGCATATCCAAGAACTGAACTACATGATTTTACAAGTTCTGATAAAGATCTGTATCTAAATTTTCACAGGTGTTCCACTGTCTTCTGCTAATGGAGGCCAGAAATGAAAGGTTTGAAAAGAAATCTTAAGTTTGTCCTGAGTTGCTGGTTTGACCAACAGGAAATACTGAAAATCATTAAAATGCCAGTTTCATGAGTTTTCCATACAAAAACATTTTTGGTGGATTCAAGGGAGTTTTCAGACTGCCCTGTGCTGATGTAACTCAACTTCTGAGGGTGCTACATTAAATTTCAGCTTTTCATAACTCCATTAATAAAATTTTTCATGCAATAAAAAAAAAAAAAAAAAAGACAGGTGAACTTCAGTTAAGACTATTAAGATGACAAGGGAGACCTTGAAGTAATGGGGGGGGAAGCTTTTAAACACAAATATTACAATTTTCATTACTCAAAAACTATTGGTCATATCATAACCGAGTCTGGCACAGACAACCTAGCTGGAGAATGGAATGAGATGTATTCTGGAACCATAAAAAGAAGTGTATTACCAGATGAACTCTTCCAAAGACAAATTTAGAAAATAAATCGTCTAATAAAATGAGTTCAAGTCATTTTGCCAATAGCACTAATACTTCAGTAAATGCTTGTTTGTTTGTTTTTTTTCCTAAGTAAAGACAAGAAGAAAAAGAAAAAAAGATATTGTTCTTAGGTCCTTTCAAAAATCTATCAATATTCAGATTTGATAGGGTTATTGGAAACCAATCCAGTTTGCTTTATATGTTTCAAGAGTACTGTGAATGTCCCTCAGACTGCAGGGAAAATGTAACTAAAAATAGCATATTTAGAAAGCACATACTCTGAGCTTTCAGGAGTGGACTTTGGATGGTCAGTTACATGAGGTCGACAAGGAGAATGTTTTCATTTAGGTGTGTCAGTACAAAAGACCTCCTAATAGCAGAAATAAACAATTTGGAGTTTAACTAAAATCTGCAAATCACTTAGACACATAACTTGCTGTGTACACACATCACAAACCCCAGAACAAGCTGTAGAATTTTTATTAAAATGTATTCCAGTTTTTCATTTAATGTTTACAAGTGTCTATTCCAAGGCTTTCACAAGCTTTCAAAGAAGTTAAACACATTTGTTTTCAATTAAAGTGAATGATAAAGTGGCATAAGCCAGGTTTCTCCTTCTTTTCAGAGTTCATTTGAAGTTCTTCACATTTGCAATTTATGACATCTGATTCTGCTCTATAGCTCAGCAAGGAGAAGTCAAGAAGAGGACAGCAGTGGTCATTTCTGTCCCATTTCCATCTCTCCAACAGGGTCCCTGCCCAGAAATAACATTATTACTCCGTACTAGCTGATAACTTGGTATCCTGCCTGGATAGAATTCTAGAATTTGGGTCTCAACTCCCATTTGAATTCACTCCCTCTGCTGTTAGTCGGGAGAACAGGCAGCAATTGTCCCTGTTTGGTCCATGTGGGCAGTGCAGGCCAAGGCATGGCCAAGGCCCTGCTTTACCCCATTCACATTTACCCCATTCACCCCATTCTAGCACAGCAGAGAGACCACAGGAAATGGAGGAGCTCACCAGCTTCAGAAAAAGCTTCATCAAGAAAATGCTGTGGTGAGAAATGGAAGGAGGAAAAAAAAATATATTAAGTCACAGAATCATTCACAATGGAAGGAACTTTAGGAGTTTATCTACTCCAAAGTCCTGTTCAGTGCTGGGACAGCCCTGACTTCAAACCCCATTGCTCAGTGTTGAGTCAGATCCTGAGAAGCTACAAGGACTGAGATTCCATAACCCCTGAGGTGCCTTATTTCAATTTTTAATCATCCTTAATGGGAACACTTTTCATCCTACAGCCACTAAACATCCTCTTTCAAGCCTTGTCTTCCATTCCCCCAGCACTGACCTCCAAAGAGCCTGTGGATTGCTCCCACTATTTCATTCCTACAGGTATTGCAAGGCTCCATTAGGTGTTCCAAAGCTACCCAAGGAAATGTGACAGGGACACAGGGCTGAATGACAGTGGGGAAAACCCTTAGAAATTAAATCTAATAACTGAATTCTGATTTTCAACAAAAGATAGTTGGAATAGAATCCTAGAATCAAGTGAACTCTGGGAAAACTTACTGGCATAGGTAATTTGGAAGAACATCTGAATAGTTGTAAAGAGGTATTTTAAAAACAAACAAACGAACAAACAAAAGCCAGCTCCCCTATCCCCTACTGTGTGAATACTGGGGGAAAGGAAAAAGGAAAAGGAAGAGGAAAGAGAAAGGAAAAGGAAAAAAAGGAAAAGGAAAAGGAAAAAAAGAAAAAGGAAAAGGAAAATTTATTTACACTAGAAGCATTTAAAGATCATTTTTCCCCATTATGACTTTTACAATCATCACACTGGCAAAATTATAGAAACTAGAGTTTATCTCATAGCAGCTAAACTAAGTAGTGTCATTTTGTAATATCTTGTTTCTGTCTTAGCCTGAGAAATTATTTTTCCTACCTAGTATAAGCTCCCACGTTATAAAATTAAATTCTCTTTGAAATTCAAATTAGTGCAGCTTTTTCAACTTGAAGACTCCACCCTGATTGTTGTGAGAAAAAGAGCCAAAATCCAGCAAATACAGTGGAAGTAGGGTCATCTCTCCTTGTTGCCTTTCCATGAGCCTTTCAGAAATGACTGTTAACTTTGTTTTGGGGAGCTTAAAACATTTAAATTCATCTTACAGATTGTTCAAGACTAGCATCCCATCAATTACAGATGAACTAGAACAGTCAAAATTGCAAACAAAGCTGAAAAGGTTTGTCGAGTTTGCAAACAGCAAGAAAAATTTCACAGATTGTTTTATTATGCCATGCAAAACTGTTTTATCAAACACCACAGGCAGGGTGCCATTATGATACTTCTGAGTTTTCCTTAAGCATTTATAAGATAAACACCAAACTCTCTTCAATTAATTTGTAAAATTTAGAAAAGAATATAAGGCATCTAATAAAAGCCTACAGGGGAAAAAACCAATTAGAGAATAAAAAGGGTTTGTTCACTACTTAGCAAAGCAAAACCTTGTAATATTACAAAATATCAGGGAGAGAGGCTTCAAGAAGAATGCCAGTGCAGTCAAATAAAAACTGTAGGCTGTAAAAGTTTTTTTCATATTTTTAATTTTTTTTATGTTAACAAAAATCCATTCTAATAAAAAGAGTTTGACAAAGTATTCACAGTAAAGGATTAAAGCTCTGCTTAGTGTGTTTAAGTCATAAATGGTTGTCAATTATTTTTCTCTATTATGCTTTCTCCCATTCAGAATGCCTTGACCATTGAATGGTTATACATAAAATGCAACAGTGTGATGGAAAATCAGACTTGAATTACACAAAACACTGAAAATTTCCTGGTATGAATGAAAGAAATCAGTAATCTTTAGGGAGAAATTGAAATTGCTCCACATTCTGCAACAGATCAAGAATACAGAAATGTACACAGTAATATTTCTAAATCTTTGCAGAAAGAGACTGCTGAACTCTACAAAACCCAGACCCCAAAAACAACTCTCTCCCCAGGCTTCTAAAAAACCCCAAAACCTCTGATAAAACTCAGAGACTGTATCAGCTGATGATTGTCTACCCCAGCTTGCTGGTTTAGGGATGATCCTCCTCAGGGATAAAAGGACAACAGGCTGCAATTGTCAAGGTTAGCTACAATCCCAGGCTTACACACCAGGATTATACACCTGAATTCTCCTCTGCTGGATAGGCTTTATTTGGCAATAAAAGATTAAAAGTAGCAGCCAGGGGCTCAGCTCTAATACCTAAGTCTGAAGGTGTTTTTAAAGTGCCCACATCCAGAACATGCATCAGAGCTGTTTCCCCTCTAAGTGTAATCCTCTTAGTGTTTGCTGTACCTCACTGAACTTGAAGCTTCTGAGAATAAAAATGTTCTGTATCTGCCACCTTTATCCTAAATTTAGCTTCAAAGGGCCCCTCTTGGGTACACCACATCACCATTTATGATAATGTTCATTCTATTGGATCCTTTCATCCTGTTTTTTTTTTTCCAAAGCCACAACATACAAGCACAATTTCTGTTTCTAGGTTTGCATTAGCTATTCCTTTCATTGTATAACACATTTGAACTTGGAATATTCGAATGTTCCAGACCATGAAATGGCTCTGAGATATATTAGTTCACTGTGAGATGACAAAATATAAAACCACTGCACAATAAACAGTGTTTAAGGTGACTATTTTGAAAAAAATGCTAAGCAATTACTTTATGCCACCATGCTTATCAATTCTAGTTCAGTATCTGCTCTTAGGGATAAATGGTCTCTTTATTTGACTGGAGTTTAATTTGTACCTAAGAAACACTGTGACTACTCGTTACACACACAAGTATGAGGTTAAATAATTTTTTAAAAAACAAATTTGCTTGTACAAATCTCAACTGTTCTTTTAAAAGCCAGCCAGTGAGCAATAACAACAAAAGACTTAAAAATGAATAAAATAAACAAATAAATTACTGTTGCAGATAGTTGTCTTTCTTGGCTAGTACTTAAGACTCAAAATGTACATGTAATAGTATTTAATATAGATCCTAATTCTGCAAATTCACATACACCTATGGCTGTTTGTTGTGACCAAAGAAGTATCATCCTGAAAATGAGTGAAGCTGATCCAATGCCCAGTGTTGACTGCTCAGAACCTACAGGACTGAGGTTGTACCAGGGACAAAACTGCTCATAAGACATCATAAAGCATTAATAAACTCATGTAGCCTCAGGTTTATCCTACTGGTAATTTTTGCTTAAGATACCTTTTAACAAAAGTAAAAAAAAAGTATTTTTTTTCTCAATTTCCAGTAAGCACTGAATTGAAATAACTTATTAAACTGTTGTAACCAGGAATGGAGATCATATTCCTATTTATTGTAGGATACACCCTGCTACAAGTTTAATTTTTCACCAGATTTTCATTGTTTCAACAGGTATAAAAATCAGCTGCATTGTGCTACATTCTCACCAGTCAGCAATTATCTCCAATAGGGACATTAATTCTCAAGACCAGCTTTACAGTGTTGGAATTCCTCTAAGCCCAATTACTCTATTATATCAGAGAGCTTTGACAAAGCAGGAATTAATGCACTTGTCACATCCCATCAGCAAATAAAAACTGGGGCTCAGAAAAGCTGTATAAATAAACTGTAACATCACCTTTTCCAGGCACAGTTGCTCTGCCAGAGGTCATCCTCAGAACACGATTTGAGGGAGACCTGGATATAGAAATCACATCAAAGCTGACCTCTGGGGAAAATCAAACAGCAGTAATGAGATTATCCACACAGAGCCAGCCCACACGGCCCTGAGAGCTCTGCAGAGTGAATTAAGGAGGAAATACCAACACCTGGATCGCATTTTTATGTGCTGGGCAGAAAACTCCCAACCTGACACTTGGCTGGGATTAGTTCAGGTGCTTCAGACACCCTCCCAGCAGCCAGATTTCTGTCTTCTTTAACCTAGAGGGGAAGAATTCCATGGGATTGATATCTTGGTGCTGGATTTACACTGTCAGGAATAAAAACTGTAAAGATGCACGTTTGAACTGTGTGATGGTGTTTGCACCAATGAGAAAGGTGATGATTGGCTGTTATGTAGGATTTATAAACATTATAAATGTCTTCAGGGAATTAGGGATATTCTAACATTATTTACCTGAAAACAATGAAGAAATTTCCACTGAAGGCTGTTAGTGTTCAGTGAGCTATTACACAGTTATATATCTGAAAATACTGAATCTATTAGAAAAGTAGCAACAATGTATTCTCTTTTAATTAAAGGATATTGTCTTCAAATTCATTGATTTGTTTCAGATGCAAGTCAGAGCTATGAAAAATATTGTTCAGATAAATTTTAATAAATAATTTTCTATGTCTTTTCCTCCAACATTTTCCACTGTGTACATTTCATTGTATTTTGTGCCTATATTATTTCCACCACACTGGCATTTATTTTCTTGTTGTGGATTTGGGTATTTCAGGCAGATAAACAAAAAATAAATGTTTTGGGAGCTTCTTTAGGTTTTTTTTTTTTTTTTTCCTTGTGATTATGTAGTATGTCTGATTTTTACTGCAGGGATATTGAGAAAACAACCTAACTTAAAAACTAAACAAACCCACTTTTAATCAACTGTAGTGAAATCAGCCAGTATTAGTTGTCAGTTTGACTTTACAGTAAGATTCAATGGACTGAAATATCATTTCATAACACACTAAAAGAAACACAGCAAAATGTGTAAAATATGAATTTATAAATGATACAAAATAGAACAAGTTATTTGCTCAATACATGAATTTCCTTCTGAGTAAGCCAATCATAAATTGATGGGAGAAAAGAGAGGGAAGACAAAAAACTGTTTTTGAAATTAGAATATTATAATTACTCATTATAAATCATGTACTAGTCCACCTCTGATTTTCCATTGAATTATATTTTGGTTTAACACAGGTCATTTGGATAAGAGAATAGCCAGAACAATCCCTACCTGATGTAAGAAAGAGGCAAAGTGGCTTACAGCAAGTATGAAAGTAAAAAAAAAAAAAATTTCAGTTAGAATCTTTTCTGAACAATGACTGGAAGATCTGCCACTGGGTAATTTTTAGCTTACTGTCCAATTTTAATTGATTCTGCTTTTACTCAGAGTATTACTGAATCTAGATTTAGGGCAGACATTAAAAAAAAATTAAATTAGCTTGATCACTGGTGCAGTCAAATATCCAGGCCTTTAAAGGTAACTCATTGTCTGAGGATTCAGACAGGTACTAAGGACCTTTTTCAAAATTGCCTCATCACTTAACGCATGGAATTTCAGCAGATGTAGGCATTTCACTGTAGCACTAAAAATTAAAAAAACAAAAACAAAACAGAACAGCAAGTCTCTCACCCCTCACAGTGTCGTTTTCATTTAAATGGAGCACCCTGTAAAATTATTTAATTGCTTCTCTACATCCTGAACTTGCTTTCATCCAAGATTTTAAAAAATCAACTTAGCTTTGATGCTTTTCTTCACTTTCATTCTGCTTCTGAGTAACAAAGGAGATAATTAGTGTATGATTCCATTTTAAGAAAGTAGCCAAAATACTAAATAATTTGATTAAATAGTTCTGAGGCTGGTAAAACACACACTTTAAAAGGTAATTGGGCCGAAAAATTCTAATATTTAAAACTGAAAAAAAAAAAGGAATGTTATTTCCGCATGGCAGAAGGGACACTCAAATCCAAGTTTTCTTCATGTTTCAGAACTGGTCTCTTCACTGTGAAACATCATATTAATGGATTTCTGAAGTTTATTTGTGATCAGGTAAAACTGAGAGCTTGTATTTTTCCCTCTGGAGATATGAGGGGAATTTCAGTATCATGATATTAGACAGAAGTTTGTACATAACTAAAATTTTCTTTCACTATTCCATTGACATAGCACTTCCTTAAAGCTATAATGATTTCATGACTTTTTTTTCAGCTAAAAATTATGACTAAAACCAAAACCTAATTTCTCACTGATTGTAGTTTAACACAGATTTTTGCAAATCAGATTATGGAATCCGAATAAAAATTAATCCTGAAACAACAGGGAATTTATGAATCTTCTCAAGTTTTAGACATGGGCTTAGAAGTTTCTTGTCAATGTGCATGAGCAGGACACATAGCACAGCAAAGAAATGATAGTGTCTAGAGAAGGAAATGGATAAATCTGTGCAAATAAAAGATACGTTGAAGGAAATAAACCATGGTAAGGATGTAACACAGCTTGGATGTATCCTGAGGAGGGAAAGGGAAAAGTCTTTATAAAGCTTTACCAACTGAGCTTGCTTTCTACTCTTGTTGGTGCTTAAGAGGTTAAGAGTTTGTCAGTGCAAGCAGAGCGAGGGAGCGGGGAATGGTGCTGTCTGCAGCTCCTGAGTCTCGCTTAAGATCCTTTTCAATTACCATCCATTTCTCCTTTAGAAAGGGACAAACCCGGGGAGGAGTGGAAGCGGGTCAGGCGGCGAGTGACAATGACAGTGCGGCGGGCGCGGCGCCCCGCGGCGATTCCATCTGCTGTCATTAAGGTGCGCTCAGACATGAAGGAAAGGCTCTGCTGCGCTGACAGGCGCGCATCAGCCGCGGTGACAGGCACCGAGCGGGGCTGGGGCAGCCGGGGAGCCGGCGCTGCTGAAATGTGCGGTTTGTGCGGCTTTGAACCCAAATCCAGCGCTGCTGGAATGTGCGGTGTGCGGGGCTTTGAACCCAAATCCAGCGCTGCTGAAAGTGTGCGGGGCTTTAAACCCAAATCCAGCGCTGCTGAAAGTGTGCGGGGCTTTAAACCCAAATCCAGCGCTGCTGAAATGTGCAGTGTTCGGGGTTTTGAACCCAAATCCAGCGCTGCTGAAAGTGTGCGGTGTGTGCGGGGCTTTGAACCCAAATCCAGCGCTGCTGAAATGTGCGGTGTGCCGGGCTTTGAACCCAAATCCAGCGCTGCTGAAA
>JAOTQP010000251.1:1745375-1760375 GCA_026413545.1 Cichladusa arquata
ATCACATAAATCACCTCTAATTATACACTTATAATGATCTTTAATAACACACTCATTACTTCCAGAATTTGTAATTTACAATCTCTGTATTCACAGAAAAATGACATAAATTCAAACTAAAAACAAAACCAGAGTTCTTTAACTTCCAGAGAAGTTATATTTCTTTAATGATATTTAGCACACCTTCTTCCAGTTTTCATTAAAATATTCTTAATATTTTTATACATGTATCATGCCATGTTTTCATTATAATAAGAGTTATATATATATATATATTCTTGATGAATTTGGGAAGGACAAGAGAATGTCTCAAATCAAGGAAGAATAGAAGAGATCTAAATACAGTAAAAATCATCACTGCCATGCTTTCAAATATCAAGCTTACCCTGCATGTCCTTAGTACCATGCAGCTACAGATTAGAATTTACATTCTTGGGGCTGTTAAATGCATATTTTAAATTTTGCAAACCACTAGGAAATGTCAATGGAATTGGCCTCCAGAAAGGGCAAACATCAGCAGGCTGCTCAAGAGATGGGTACCTACAAAAAACCAGCCCAAAGGCTCTCAAACCTTTTGCATGCAGAACTTTCAGCTTTCAGAATTGTAGTTTCACCAGTCACACCCCAGTTATACAATTTAACCATTAAACACAACCAAGGAGTTATGTTTTAGGATGGAAAGACAAAACTTTGTGTCTTATTTGGAAATGTGAGCTTTACATTTACAAATGTAAAATACTGGGACCACAGAGTGTTTGAACTGATGCCTCCAGCTGTCTCCATTTGTGTTCCTGAATTCATTTCTCATGAGTAACTGTGCATCTAACTCAAAGAAAATGAGATTACATATGCCATTAGTTTTAATGGCTTAGGAGAGATAACTGGGATAGATTGTGCATGGCAGCCAAGGAGTTATAGCTGAGTGTTGTGTGGGCAATCACAATTTCACTGCACAGGGTGTCTGAAAAAATATATTCACACCAGCAAGGCAGCCATGAAGTCCTGAATTACATGAGATTTTTCAGTTTTATATACTCTGCCTTTTTTTTTTTTAAAGGACAGCATAACACATATTGAAGGGAAATGTTAAACTGCTTGAACAGATTCTTCTTTATTACTACACTATTATGCCTTGTTCTATTCCCTTATAAGTAAAATACATCAATTAAGAAAACACAAAACCTCGAGATCCCTGCAAATCCAAAAGAATATGACCATTGCTACAGTCATCAACCCAACCCAGCCCAGCTGGGTCTCTGGCACTGACCCTTGCCACAGAACAAAGGTAACAGGAATCAAGGATAACTTGCAAAAGTGAGTTCTGGAATTTCATTAAGTACTCAGAAGGAAAAAAGATGTAATGAGCCTTGTGTTGAAATCTTGTGGTTTACCTATTTTATGCATGAGTGTTTTTATAATGTTTTATTTTCACCTTAGTTGAGCCACTGTTATTTTGACTTTAAATAAAATATCTGTACTCTTTTTGAAGACAAAGCTTTAAGCCTTTTTTTTTTTGCTATAGCTTTCTTTCCTAGGCCTATGGAAAAAAAAAAAGTTTCTGATGGGGTGTTGATAAAACAGCATTAGAATATTTTGCTATCATTCTCTTTCCTAATCTTATACAGTGTCAAAGTTGACTTCCTTCCATTAATCTCATTTACTGTGGCCTATAGGGATTCCTAAATGATTTTATCAATTTTTGAGTCAGTAATTCTTAAATTGTAAAAATAATGGCAATTATTCTTTCAGTGTGAACCACCTTTTCTATTAATGTATTTAATTTGTTATCATCATACACATTTCCTTAATTTTAATAGGTTTCTCTGGACTTCCATGATTAATGTCCAACCTTAATCACACTCAAAAATTTTATATCATTTGTGCATTTTTCTTCTTCAGGATGTTGTGTATAATTTTTTGCAAATACAAGCTGACATAGAAATGCATTTTTAGCATTACAAAAAGGGAGTAGTGGGGAACTTAAATACTTGTTCTTGCAAGAATTTGCACTGATGCACACATGCAAACAAACATACCCAAACCAGTGCCAAAAGTAATGCAGAGCTTTAGGCTATGACTTTAACTTTTTGCCATCTTAAAACCATCTCCTGTTTCCTCAGTTCTCTCAAACATATTTTCTGTGGAACATATAGGAGAAAATATAGGAGAATATATATATTTTAGGTATTAGAGTTGGTTCAGGACTCTGTACCATTGGATATTGAACATGAAAATACAGTAGGTACTCTTCAAGAAGATTATTTGGTTTTCTTCTAGCAAAAAAAAAAAAAAGAAAATAATATAAATATTACTTACAATGAGATCTGGCAGAGCACTTTGTAACACCTGCTTTTATGTGGATGTGGATATTAAAGTTTAATATAACTTTTCAAATGATTAGTCTAAAGGAATAGTTCAATGTAAGATTTTCCTGGAAAAAAGAAAAAAAAAAAAAAAAAAAAACAGAAAAGATGACCAACATTTAAAGATTTTTATTGGAAGACTTTGACAATTTTTCTTCAGTTAAACATGTCCATTATAGTAGCAGGAATATTTTCCTAAAGTTCCTTTTTGGTGTTTTTGTTCCTTGTGTAGCAGGTCATTCCATTAGGTAACCCTCCAAGTGACCCAAAGGAGATATATTAAAATCTAGTAATACAATACCCCCGGACTATTTTACATAATAAGAATTTTTTTTTCCAACTCCCAGATGTTGCTAAAGGACAGGAAAAAAAAGACCTGTAAAATTCTTCATCATGAATCTTTTTTTTTCCTACAAATCCCTTTTTTCCCCTCTTTCAAAAGCAATTCTGAATAGAGGTAAAAGAAGACAAAACTTGACCTTTTGTGATCCCAGCATTAATAGGTCTGTTCATAATTCAATCTGTGTGTGTGTAGAAGCATCCATGTGGAAACATGCAGGCCTGAGAGACATAAAGCCTTTCCCTTTAAACATTATCTGACCCTATGAGTCTGATTCACAAAAGAAGGCTTACGTAGGCATAAGTTGAAAAAAAAAAATGCAAGCTTCCATTGTGCCACAGAGAGCCTACACATTTTACTTCTCATTCTGCAGGAAAACTCATCATGGAAGTGACACTTGTACAGGAGCTGGGAGAGGGAATGGTAAAAGAGCACAAAACCAAAAAAAACAAACCCAGCACAAGTAAAGAACAAACTTCCCTTTAAAAATACAGGAGGGTCATCTCCTCTGCTTTTCTCCTTCTGTAATCTGTGTTCACCAAGGTGAGGGGTGTACCTGGACTGATAAGTATTTATAATCCCATGTTTATAATTTCGTAGATTCTGATGGTGGTTATCACACACTGGTTTTAAGACAATTCTGCAAGGTATTCAGAGTCTACTGCTGTAAATCAGTATTTTCTGCTTCTGTAATCTGTGTTCACAGATGAGGGATGGCTGGGTCACTTCTATCTGGACCAATAAGTATTTATAATCCCATGTTTATAATTTCATAGATTCTGGTGGTGGTTATCACACACTGGTTTCAAGACAATTCTGCAAGGTATTCTGAGTCTACTGCTGTAAATCAGTATTTTCTGCTTCTGTAATCTGTGTTCACCAAGGTGAGGGATGGCTGTGTCACATGTACCTGGACTGATAAGTATTTATAATCCCATGTTTATAATTTCATAGGTTCTGATGGTGGTGATCACTGTTTTCAAGACAATCCTGCAAGGTACTCAGAGTCTGATGCTGCTGTAAATCCCCAGCAAACAGGAGTACCAGGTAAATGTGTCATGTCAATACCTGAAGTCCATCTATTATTGCCAGTATTCATGCGTCTCCTGTTTGGTTTGGCTCTGGAAAACCAGCTGTCAGTTTAAATGCTTGGTTATCCAGAGCCACTCACATTATCAGAGTGCTCTGAGCCACCTTGAACCTGCCAATTGGAGCCTGAACAAGGGGCAGGAGACACACAGTTGTGAGAGCAGCAATAAGAGTTTACATTTAGTGAAACAAATCCTCAGCTGGTGCAGATCAGCCAAGCTTCAACAGCTGCAGTATGGATTTATACCCTTTATACCAGATTTATGCTGATCTGAGCTCAGCAGCTGTAATTATTTTCCAAACAAGGCAAAGCAAACACCACTAGGAATCATGGGGAAGACTTTTCTTAATGAGTGAAGCCAGGATGACATTCCCACCAGTTTCCAGCATTTTCCCTCCCAGCAGAGGGGAGTAACTGGCCAGATTCTGAAAATCACATTGTGCACCTATCTGCATCTTCATGTGCCCAAATAGTTTCAAATTACAGCTTCAACAGCACTCAGCTTCTAGAATCTCACAGGAGAAATGCTAAGGGATGAAAGAAATGGAATTTCATGGCCCTAAAATGCTTTAATTGTAAAAGAGAAACAGTGCTACTCAACAGGAAATCAGAAACCAGGAAATAACCAACATCAAAAGTAAGGCTGTGATGGTGCCTCAATTAATTACCTAAAACAGGTCCAAGTGTTCAGATTCTGCAACTTTTTAAAATGAAAACCCTTTAACATGAAAAAAGCATGCATCCCAATGAAACCAATTGTGTTAACAATTTTGCTAGGTTGAATGACTAAGGTGTTAGTGAATAAAAATCTAATTTGGGATTGACTAAATACATGTACATTTTATTATTTTTTTGTAATACATATGATAATTCAGATGCCCTCTAGTGTGATTCAAGGCCTTCTGCACAAATTACACTTACAAGAAATTGTTGAGTTAGAAACATCACAAAAATGCCAACTAATTAAAGGTAAAGCTTGATCATTTAGCATGGAAATAATACCAAATTTGTATTCAGGATAATGTCATGTGAGATTGAAATTATTATCCACATTGAAATATTGACAACTGATGTAGTTAGTTACTCAAAAGTTGCCCAAAAGTTACTCAAAAGTTATGTGAGCCCTACAAGGTGCTTGGTGGCAAATCCTCCATGGATTTGAGTGTCCCAGAAGTATTTTGGAGGAGAGATAAAATATCTTGCTCAAGTTAATGAACAACCTGAATGGCTTTTGCCTGTAATTCCCAACATCACAGTAAATAAAATGGATTTGTATATGTGGGTTACCAATTTATAAGCTCCAATGAGAAAATTTGGTATCTCTAAATTAACTGAATAATATTTATTGGAAAATCTAGAACCAAAACCATTTTTAATATTTTGCCCACGATACGTATTTTTTTTCTTAATTTACATAAATTCAGTTGCCCTGTTTTTATTTTCATGGTCTTCTAAACATTTCAAGGATGGTTCAGGACAATACTTTGGTTATGGTAATAATAAATAGTGTTCTTCTTCTATTTCCATATTTCTGCTAGTAAGTGATGGGTCATTAAAAGCTTATTGGTTTGGTACACATCTTTTAGCAGGAAGAGATAAAATTGCCAAGTACCTGGAAGTGCAAAAGCAATTCATGCTGAGCTCAGGTGATAATTTAGAATTTCTGCTGAAGTAATGAGATCAGGATTGTGATTCTTAGTGAGTCTGTTTTATTTCAGAAAAATTTGATTTGTTAGAAATTTAGTAAATAAAGTGAAGTATTATTACTGAGACAAGCAAACCTCAATTAGAAGTTATTGGTGGAGAAGTGAAATATCATTGATATAATTTCAAAAATATTTTTAATTATTCCAATAAATTGAATGTTAATATAGATTTACAGGTAGCATTCTGATAAGATCCATATATTAATAATATCATATCTGAAGGGCTTATTTCCTTTTGCCATCAAGACACCTACTCTGAAATTATTCTTCACTTTTAACTGCCATCAATTTTTTATTAATATTTCATTTATGGAATATGCTGACAACTTCACAGCATGAGATATTGTAAGAAAAATGCTTGATTTAATAGCTTTCCATTAGAATATTTCCTGCATAATCTTATGATTAGCTTACTGAATCTTGACATTGTAAACTACATTTTCCCCCTAAAAGAAAAGAACAGAGTTTAATGTTTGTAATTAGAGCAGCAGCACAGTTCTAAAAAAAGAAAAGAACTGCTTAAATTCTTAACTGAATTCTTAACTGAATATTTTGCTCTGTTGAAAAATCTCTTTCAAAAATTGATTTACAAGCAAAAGGAATCCTATAATAGAAAAATGAAGAAAATTTGAAGAAAATGTTCACTTTCTCTAGAAAGTTTCAGAATTGATCAAAAGTATGGCCTATAAGGCCATAAGGAAATAGAGGACATAATCTTTACATTTTCATCATGAAAACAAAGGCAGTGAAGCCATGAGGGAGAAATCTGTGCAAGCAAAAGGGTCGTGAAATTTATTTCCATTCTGACACAGTGAGGGAAGAAGAATGAAATTGCACTTAGCAAAATTCTGTTTGAGAGCAGAACAAATAGCTCTGCCCTGCTGCTTACACAGAACTGGGAACTAGGTGCTTTTATTCTTTTTTTTATCAATGCTAGATATCAGCAAAAGTCAATCTGTGATTGTTAAGCATGGATCCTAATGCCACCACTCCATTTTTGATTTTTCATGGAGGCAATTGGAGGCACAAGTCAACTTTCAATACAGTTTTACACCGAAAAGGTTAGAAAAGAGAAGAAAGTTAAAGGGTCCCTATGGAACTAAGAAGACAAAGAAAGAGAACAAAATTGGGGATGAAGTTCAATAGTTGTCTCCAAAGAAAAAAAGGCTTATCTTCAGAGACATTCCAGAATATGAACAATTGTTCTAACAAAAAATTATTCATAATAGTCACCATTCATCATAAATTCATTTACTTCAACCAGAGCTGAAGTTTTCCCTACCAGCCAGTATTGACACTGACTTTACAAGGTATTTGGTTGTTTTTGATAAACAGCATTAAATTCATTAATAGAACTGGATCATAAGCCAAGGAGAGATTAAATTCAAAATAGAGTAACATATATATATATATATATAGTCCAGGAGATTTTTGTGTGTGTGTTCCTAAGCAAGGCACAGAGAATATGAATTTATTGCTCTTGTCCTCTCTCTCTCTTGGAGAAATCACCCTTGGAGCACAATACCCCACAGAAAAAGATGAAAATCTGAAGATTCAGAAATGTGTACCCTGAAATTATTTTTGGCAGTTATTTTACTGGGTCATTAAGAAGGGGAGTGGTAGAAAATGGTTCCATTTGTACGTGGAGATCACTATGAGCTTCAATGCCAGAAAATAATTGATTTTTCCTCCTAAAAGCAAACTCCAGCTGAAGAATTATAATAACATGCTACAGACACCTGGATTAAAAACCTATAAGGAGCATTTTCATATAAACACATATGGCACCTTCTTACACATTTTCATAGAAGCATTTTTAAGTGCATTCTTTTTTTTTTTTTTTTGCATCAAATAGAATCTTTTAAATGTCATTAACTTGCAATGAAATTACAAAAAAACCACACTTCTCACAATGAGTAACCTAAAATATCCCAAATACATTTTTCAGTGGTTTTGAAGTGGTGAAAGCTATGCCTGAGTCATCTGCAGTAGAGGTGAGGTGAAGAAGAGAATGAAGACCATGCTAATTTTGGCAGCAGTCAATGGTTTTGTGTGGGTTGTTTATAACTCCCAAGGTTTTTTTGAGGAGTCCTGCTAAAATGCATTTGTGCCCAATCCATGGTGGGGATTGGCCTCACAGCTGCATTTTCCTCTCTGAACAGTGGTTTCAAAAAACTCTGAAGGTTTTTGCCTTCCCAGTCAGGATCAGCATGAGAGGCTCAGTTATTGGCTCCAGTGAAACCAGGATTTCATCTACTGTCCCAGAGTTTTAAACTGTTCAGAGCATTCACCTAAGTGTGGTAAAGGAAACATCTGGAAAGGCAGAATGAAACATCTGGATGTGCTCAACTGGATTGACACCAGTACACCCACTGGCCTTCAGCAATTACAGCTCCAAAGGAAACCAGCAGAACTGGCAGCAGATGGGGAAGCTTTTAAGTAAATATAAAAGTTAAATATAAAATATAAATATTTCTTCCTGGCATGAGCTAAGGGCTGGCAAAGTTATCTGTATGGGACATGCCTTCAATTTGACTGAAAACATTGCTAAACTCTGTTTCTAAATATGAGGAAATGCCTGGGCGCTTGCAAAGTATCTAAGAATTTTACTGTGACAAATTATAAGAGCCCTCTTAAGGATTTCAGAGCATTTCCATGCATAAGCAAAAATAAAGTAAAACACCTTCAAGGTAAAAATAAACAAGGGTTTAAGCCAAAAGAGTTTATTTCAGTCACAGACCTTTGAAATCACACTCTGCATCCTTACTTCTCTTTTGTGGAAAAGACACACAAACCTAGTGTCCTGTTTTTCCAGCATATGCCTAATTTTATTCTCATATCGCTGCTGAATGGGACTGTACTGACTCAACAATATTTAAACTGTTGGCTGCATTTCATAGAAAATATATTTCTCCAGCCCAACAAGTGTAACTGGTCCAAAAAATTGTCATCATATCTTCCAAAACCCAGGACCTGACTGTCCTTGTGTGGCTCTGTGCACGACACCTGAAGCTGCAGGAGAGACAAAAGCCTGGAAGCTGCACAGAGCTGCTGTTCCCAGATTTTTTTTTTTTTTGAGTCTAGGTTTGCATGGCACTCAATTAGAGTAAAGAGCCCCCAGGTTCAGCAGGCAGCAGTGCAGCTGGGGGTGTTCTGATATTCAGACACACAGGGGAGGGAGGGAGGGACCACTCAGCTCTTCCTTTTCCTGCCCCAGGACTCCACAAGCAGCTAAAAATGATGCTCCTGATCTCCACCCCCAAGCCAGACACACAGAATTTAGAGATAACAAGACAGGCACTCATTTCTGCACCAAATTTCTGCTCTACACCTGAATTTTTATAGAAAATACTCTTTGTTTCCTTCTACACCCTCTCTCAAAAATTATGCTAATGCCTGATGTTCACAGGAAAATGGATAATTTAGTTAATTTTTCCCCTTGCAACTTTTTTTTTAAAAATAAATCTTTGGTAATTCTAACTGGGCTCTAGCAAGGCTTACTGAACATCTGAATACCATATTGTAAATCAAGTTAATGTTATTAATTTTGTTAAACAGCTCTATCTGGGCAATTAGGTGGAAACGAGTGATCTGTCTGTCCCAACACTCCAAGATGGAGCCAAATTATGCCAGGAAAAATACATTAAAGAAGGAAAAAGGAAGTTACTATGATAAGAAAAAAAAAAAATTGGGGGGAAAACAAATAAAAGATTAAGAGTGAAAAGAATGCAGATAAAAGAAATGTATGAACAAAAGTTAGAAAGAATGCAAATTAGTAAAATCAAGATGTGACAAGGTAAATAATTAGAATAGGAACATTTTAATGAGTCCCTAACTGCCCTAAAAAATTACAGGGCTCAGTAGAACTCTGCATCCCTTCTTGGCAATATTGAATTCTTCCTGCAATTCCTATGGGGTATTTGCAGCATCTTTGAAAGCAATATGCCTTGGTATTTCAATTTTTGAAAAAGAAACAAAGTAATTGTTTGCCTTTTAAAGATAACTCATAGTAACTAAAGAGGACATAGGGCTCGTTTTCTTTAAATTAAAATTCTGTGTATATACGTGTATGGAAAATTAACATATTGAGCACATGAACCCTGCCATAAATTCTATATTGCAAAAAGATGCAAAAGTTACAAGCTCAATTAATAGTTATTCAAATGTCTGTTTAGTTGACTATAGATATAAATGTATCAGAATAACGTTTATATATATTACTTTAAGAACTGGTGCCAAAAAAAAAAATTCTCAAAAAAATAATCACGCCTATTAATTTTTAAAAGTCTTTCTTTGTAACCAAACAGCAAACAACTACTGTAAATACCTTTACAATTATGCTTTTTATGCAGATTAATACAAATAATGCTGTTTAACCAAAATTCTCTGACACTGAACCTTCATATCCGTGTTGACAAGATTCTCCAATGGTTTGTTACCATACAAAAGAGTGGGACAAATTACTTATTTATATATACAAAACGTGCCTATAAAGGCCAGCTGCAGGTATTTTTTGGAAAGTGCATTTTAATAAGGTCCTATTCAGTGAGGGAACAAATGGAGAAAAAGTAGTTTGCACTACAGAGTTTAGTGCAGGAGCTTTCCCTTTTTCTAACAACGAAATCAATCATTTGTCCAGACTGTGGGGAGTCAGAGTTAGTTACTGAAAAGAGCCCCATATATAAACAAGTCAATAACTCATTGTGTGTTATTGTTGGACTGAAGAAGTCTGCTTTCAAAAAGCTGCCCCTGCTTCTCTGAGAATGAATGTCACTGTATTCAGAGAGGCAGAGAGGGCTCTTTTGTTTCTAGCTCTTGCTCACTGCCATTTATGTATGGGAAAAGGGATGCTGGTGCTGGTTGTCCCAGGAAAGCCACACCATCACCTCCACACAGCCCTGCCCTGCTCTCTGCCTTTTTTTAGATGGAACTTCTGGCACACAATTCACACCCTGAGACCACTGGGAATGTTTGTAAATACTGCTTGCATTTTACAAAGATGAAGTGGCCGAAGAATGGAGGAAATAACATAATTGAGCACCTTGTTTTGTCTGTGACAGTGGAAGGAGCAGCACTCTAAATATAGTTAACCCTAAGGTTCTCAGAGTAAATACCAGTTTAGGAACACAGTAAATATCAGTTTAGGAATTCAAGAGCAACTAAGTGAACTTTCAGGTGTCTATGTACAATTTCATGCTTTTTCTTCAAAAGAGAATAAACCCATAATTGCTGAATCATCAGAATTTAAATTAAAAAAATATTATAATTTAGATGTTATTTTTGCTCACCTTGCTAAGCTTAGGCTAAGATGAGAACCCTTATCCTCCAGCACAATCAGTTAAAATGATTCCTGACCTTTGAGATTTAACAATAAAAGTTGGAGGTCCTGAAAACAATATTACCATTCCACAAGGGAACTCAAGGGTGTTACATTCATATCTCTTAGGCTATTCAGTGTTTTAAAGAACATTCCTAGTCTAGGTTGGACTCTTCTTAAAAACTACAAGCTTCACTAATTTTAAAGTAATCCCATTTTTATTTAAAAGCAAGACTCAATGTATTCTTTACACTGACAGAGAAATCAAAATTTCTTTTCCCTTGAGCCTGGAGAAAAAAAGCCACAATCTTTGCATAATTCTGTGGAATTAGGACAGGCTCACACAGGAAATAAGCTTCATCCTTGTTTCAAAATATCTACTACCCTTCCTTAGACTACAGAGCATTTCTTAAGTACTAAAGAAATGGAGAAGAAACAGCAACATTTTCCCATCAAAACACCATGATGAATATTCAGCATATTTTAGGAGGCAGATCAATAGGGAGAGCCCAACAGGAAAAGCTCACCAATAAAGTTCCAGAGTGTAAAATCATGATTGCACTGTCAAATCCCAGTATTGCACAGATTTGCAGCTCCCAGCTGATCTGCTCTCTGCAAGCCAGCCTTGCTCTGTTGAGACCACTGCACTCTGGATTTTGGGAATTCCCTGCTCTCCAGTTATGTCTCTCTTGCCTTGGATCCTCTGTGGGGCAACAGGTTCAGGTGGAACACACTGTAAAGCTCACTTGTTGTTTGAAAATGGTGATTTTTATTAGATTTTATCATCAGAATCAACTACATTTCTAGGTGTTCCATTTGTCTCTTAAAGAATAATGAAATTCTGGATACAAGGGAAAGCAGGTGACTCCTGGGTGAGAAAAATCACTGAGGAACTCAGAGAAGATGTGGGAAGTGAATCTTATAAAAGTAACAGATACTAAAATTGAGGGTGAATTTAGAAGCTTTGTTAAAAGCCAGACTCATTACAGTTCTCTGGGTAAAACCATGGAGATTGGACTTAAACCTCAGCAGTGTTCTGAGGAAAACCTGTCTGCAGAGGAGAGCTGACAATGCAGCTTCAAATCAGGACTCAGAACTTCAGCCAGGGACGGAGTTTGGGCTCTGAACTGAGTTCCCCTCCAGAAGGAATTAAAAAACCTTCCAGGAAGTCTAGCTATACCTTTTCCCCTTCAATTTTATTTGTTTTGTGGATACTGAGATCATAGACACTCTGCAGCCCAAGGCACTTGAACAGGAGAAATACTGAGCCAACTCTGAATGAAAATCAAGTGAATATGACAAATTAAACCCTCCATAGCTGAGCACATCCATGAGTGAAAGAGCTTATGGATAGCAAACATTTAATCCCAAATACATCACACTGCAGAATGAATTCCTATGTTTCATTTATTTCACAGCTGTGGAGGCCAACTAACAATATAACTCAGCATTTATGCCCTAGAAGATTTTCAAACATGCCAGTTTGGCAAAAAAAAGAATCTTGTAAACCAGAAGGAAAAGCTAGAAGCTGGCTGAATTTAAAAGAAATTAATAAGGGCATACTTTGCTATTCCTGGAGTCATGCAAAGCCTTTTTGAATTTTTAAGTTCAATGACAAAAAATGAGTAATGAATATCCATTTATAAGATATTTCAGAAGGAAATGTCTTGCAGGATTAAGTGAAATAATTGTATTTAATGATGTGGTCAAGCAATACTAGAAAATAAATACATAAACTCCGTAATACAAGATATATAGATATTAGGAAATATGTATAATAGATATTTGGATATTTAGATACATAAATATTTAAGGGGGGAAAAAAACCCAGAGCAGAACTTTAAAAATTATGTTTACTTTGAGTAGGAAAGATACTTATTGTCATTAAAGATATTTCAGATAAAAAACCTGCCTGATGTGAATAGTTTCCTTTATGAAAATGATAAAACATTTCAGTTATACAAACATTCTAAGTGCTGCATCTTAATACTATCAATTCTAATCACAGAGAAAAATTCAGATTAGTATTCCCCCATGAACAACAATATGAGACTATTTATTTCCCTATGACAAAAAAAAATGCAAAGAAGGTAAAGAGAAGGCTAAAATTTGGATATTAGGCAGAGAGAATCTGATTGTTCAAGCACATAGCAATTAGTGATGAATCAGTATCCCTTCTCTCTCTTGTTTCACCAAGAAAATGGACACTAACAAATATTATTTATCATGGCTGCTTTTTTTGCTTTATTAAAATGCCAATCTATTAATTAACTGCTTAGGACAAGATCCACCCCGGAGATATTTGTACTGCAGAGAATTATTTACAAAGAATGAAAGTGCAGCCAGGTAGTGAAATAATAAATAAATGGTGGGGACAAACAAAGCCTGGGTGGTGAAACTCACTACCTGGTCCTCTTTTATTTATTGCAAGTAATTAGAAAATTGATGTGGTTGAGTTCAACCTCCCCAATCCCTCTGTTTCCTCACATTCAAGGAGGAAGAGACCAGATACCAAAAGTTCCCTCTCAAAAAAGGCACTTTAAAAGAGCATGGCTGTTTTTATTGCCTCAGTATTGCAGTAACCTACAACACACCACAGGCTTTGCAGATTGAGCAGGATAATTATCAAAATTTGATATGAACCATCGAATGTCACTGAAATGGAATTACCCTTCTCTGAAAAAGAAATGTTTGCCTCAATAAAGGATTGGTATTTCTCACTTAAAGACTTTCTCAGGTAAATCAAGCACCAAAGGCAGTGAATGATAATCAGACAAAGGACTGAGATAGATTTAAATGAAGCAAGAAGTCCTTGAGTCAAATCAGAGAGAATTTCATGGCCAAAGACTTCTAGCTTGCTCTGCATGAGAATGTCTTTTACAAATACAAATATTTTCACTTGAATAATTCAAATCCAGATAATGCTTCAGAAACTTATGTTGATGGTGGGGAAAAAATAAAACCAAAAAAATCAGTGGGTTTAAATTCTATATTTCCCACAAGTAACCTACTGCTCTAAAGTAGAAATTTCATACAAAAAAAATATTAAATTGCGGGGTGTTTTTTCTTGTCATTAATCAACTTGTTGATTTGATGAATTTCTTTTTTGTAATGCAGAAAATTACAGAATCATTTTATTTGGAAATGGAAAAACCAATGGAAAACCAATAAGAGAAAGGCAAACCTTTCACCTCAGGTGCAGCACGCTCACCTGCAGACACCAGGAGGGAATTCCAGCTCCTAGGTGCTCCATGGGGAGCATCCTCTGTTGGGTAATTACCTGCTACAATGGGGTCTGATCACTGCAGCCACTCCACTCAAATGGGCTCTGGGGCTTGCCCACGGCCCAGGTGCCTCCATAAATGCTGAAACTGCCCCTAGTTTGCTGTGTTGCCCATCCCATCAGCAGAGCCACACAATTCATTGAGCACAGGATAAGCACCAACACCAGTTCAGCTGACAATCACAATTAAAAGCAATTTTAGAACTCCTTTTCCCTTTCATATATCCAAATGATTAGCTTGTCATCATTTGAATATGCATTAAATTAATTTGTCTTTTTCCTGTGTAACTTCTTTCAGCATCCACAGATAAAAACTTCAAAGCATCCTAGGCTATTATTATCATCAGCCTTTTAACATTATATTTGTTTGAAACAAAACTCCCAGAAAGGGACAATTCCCTTTATTCTTCTCTAATTATTATTATTTTTTTTTTTCTGCATTAGCTACAATTTCTATTTCATATATTATGTGATCAAATAATTAATAAATAATATATAAATAATAAATTAATAAATAATTTCTTTTCAATTTCTTGGCATTACACAGAAATACATTTTTTGATAATATTTTAAAGCATGCAGCAACACCACAATCCATCATTTTCAGGAGTGGGTCTGTGAAATTCTGCTGCTAAATTACCTGGGATGGCCATTAATCCCTGGCATTACCATTAAAAATTAAGAAATAACCTCAGGTAAATGTGGAAAAACCATATTGCAAGGAGGAAAACTGACTTTGAAGTTAGATAAATGGGAAAAGAAAAAATGTTTACTTTTACTTTTGTCAATATTCCCTTTTGTTTACAAAACTAAGAATTGAATCTAAAAATTTCTTCTGGTTTCTATCACCTTTGCCTGTAAAATAATAAGAGCAATCTAATGGATGCAGCTGTTAATATGG
>JAOTQP010000251.1:1762875-1774449 GCA_026413545.1 Cichladusa arquata
CAGTATTTGCTTCTGTAATGTGGGACACTTTGTCTAACTCATGGGCAATAAAATCCTCTCCTTCCTGTGAGTTAATGCCAAAATTTTTGTTCCTTCAGCCCTAGCTTAGCCTAAAAAATAAACTAATTTCTCTGTTGTCATCTTGAATCACTTCATGAAAATGCATCATTGCTTTCATGCTTACTTCAGGTTTTGGGGTTAGGTTTTTTTGTCTTTGGGGGATTTGTGGGTTTTTGGTGGGGGGTTTTTTGGTGATTTTTTTGGTTCTTTTTTTTTTTTTTTTTGGTAATTGTTTAAATGGCTAAAAAAAATAGTCATCCCAGAATGTAATGGGCACAAAAGACCTCAGGTGTTGCTGGGTACCCATTCCACCACTGAAACAAATGGCAGAGGAAGGCAGTAAGAGCTGGCAGTTAAGATAATCACCAGGTGTTCTGCAGTTGTGGAAACATCTGTAATTCTCTCCAGCTTCAAAGATCTCAATATTCTTCCTTTGTTTCTTTCCTAGCACCACCTTGAAAAACAGGTAATTTTCATTTTATATTTAGTGACACTGAAGATGTGGTTTTATCATGGACAAACTTTTATCTCTGAATATAATATGAAGCACATGTATATTTTGCACAGGCAAAATGTAGCATTCTCTTGGATACATCTTTTCATTTCCAGCATTTGTATGACTCCTGACTCAAAAAATAAGATATTCTGGGTTGAACCTCAGGCTGGACTGAGCTTTTCTTTTTTTATAAGATAAATTCTGAACCCTGCAGAGAAATTTGCATAGATAAGAGGATTTCAGACAATTAGGTCAATAACTCAGTTGAATGGAGCAGTCAATGTTCCAAATGCCTGCCAACAGCAGAACTGTTGCTGAGCTCTCCATTCTGAGAACTAAATTTAAGATTGGGCTGGTTTAGGTTGTCCTCTCACTAACCTGCCCTAGAGCCCTTCCCCCCAGCAATCTCATCTGAGCTTCTAAGTATAAACTGTGATTAAAATTACTTCTGTTCAGTATTTTCAGTGAAGATTTCCACTTATGGTGTCTAGCAAACTCTTAAACTGTCCCTGGTAATAAAACTGGAACATGAGATGCCAGACTCTGCCTATCCAGGCCCTCATAGAGCTCAGTGACTTGTATTGTTATTTTTCTTTTTATTCTTTTCTTATCCTGGCAAAGCCTCCACACAGTGGTTTCATGGCCACCAAGAGTAGGTGGACTTTAATATGTGTGTGAGTAATACCTTCTTCTGAAAACCCCTTTGGTGGTTTTAAAAGACTTTTAAAGTCTTTTTAAAGACTTTCCACGGCACAAGACATCTCAGCTCTGAACATTTTTGTCATGACAAAAACCTGCCTGACATGGTTATAGACATAGTATAGACATAGTATTAACTATATTATAAAGGCTATCATGATAAAAAAATAATGAACACAGGGAAAATACTTATCAACTTCTGAATACTAATTTTTGGCATAAAGATTTGCTTAATTTCTGTAGCAAGAAAAGCCATGTAAGCCGTACATATGATAATTTTCAAGGATATAAAAATCAAATCCTAATTTTTACTTCTAGCGCACATTCTTCTAGACCATCTGTTTATATCCAGGGTTTCCAAATGTTCCCTTGCTCATGATTGGCTCTACTTCTTATCAATCTGCATTTCTTTTTCATGCAAAAGATCCATACCATAACTCCAGGACCGTGGTCTCTCAAATCACCCATTGCAAGCATTATTCATCCCAAAGTAACACTGGGTGTGGGTGGGGTTTTTTGCTTTATTGTTTTAATAATAACTGCTTTCAAGGTCTCTTTCACAAGAGCACAGCACTAAGACCATTCTCCACAGATTTAATTGACAACTTCAAAGCTAAAGAGTCATAAGCAGTGCAAGATTTATGAGCCAAACACATGGAATGCCCTACAAACAGTGGAATGTTCCATGCACAGATTGTGAAATCTGAATAACAGCTGATATAGGTGGGGAAGAAAGAAGAAAATAAAAGAAATTTCATAGTAGAAAAAAGGAGAAGACAGTTAAAGGATTAAGGAAGGTAGAATAAGCAAAGGAAACTATGAGAGAAATTTTTAAAGACAACTGGAATAGATAAGAACAAAAGAAAGAAGAGCAGAAACTGAGTGGCACTAAACATTTAGGAAACAGGAGAGAGAAAGAAAAATAAGGCTCAGATGATATCAGGGACTCAACAAGGCATGGGGTTGGACACTTAATCAAGGAAGCCAGTAAGTCACAGTCACCTGAGAATATCCAGACTCTATCCAGAATATCTGAGATAGTGCTAACTAATATCATGCCATTCCCAACAGAAACCATACAGCTTCCCAGAAAACAGGGGAACTGGAGAGTTGTGGTTGGATGGGATGAGCAGGGTTGGAATAAATATTTGTCAGAAGTCAATGACAGTACAGTCAGTAGCTGAAAAATATCTCGTTTCATCCTTATGATTCTGCTAGCATTTAGCAATACATTTAATGACTTTGAAAGGCTTAATTATAAGTAAGGCTCCCAATGATCATCTCTTATCCTAGCTGTTGAATATGTCATTATTTTCTTTAGATTTGGCCACCTCTAAAGTTTTAGTGCAAAATGTGGTTTTACTGACTTAAAAATGTTCTTAAGAATGTGAAATTCTGCATGATCTTAGAGCTCATAAAAGTAAAACTCAGCTATTATCTCATGCATTGTGTCTGAACACTTCCACCTTTAGGACAGTTCCACAAGTAAAAGCTCTTGATGGCCAGACAAATATTAGAGATCAATGTCTTTAAAAACATTGAAATCTGTTATTAGTACCCTAACACATTCTCTGTCTGGTTCCATTTTTAACAGGATGCTTCTCAAAGAGTAGAAATCAAACAAGTTTTTATGTCTTGGCTTTCCTCAGCACAGAATTTACATCAGAACCACCTTGAATATTTGCCTTAAATCCACAGGTCACCTTGGCTACTTCAGGCTCTTCTGTCTTAACTGCTTTGAGTGTCTCTTGTTTTTATATAGCTCAAAGAGAATGTAAAAAAAGACATTGTCAGAGAGAAAAAACCGAATTTGGTCCTGGATGGTGACCTGTATATCCTGAATTATGCTGAGGAAGGACTTTCATTAGTACACATGCACACACATACATACAAATATGTAAATACAAGTCAGAAAAGCTGCTACATGGAGCATCTTTAAAGAGGAATAAACCTCTTTAAACTTCTTTAAGATGACATGAAGATATCTCTTTAAATTTTTAAAATTTTTAACTTCAGTCAAGAAGTTAAGTAAAGAACATATTGGTCCTGATTTACCAACAAATTGGGCATCCAAATAGCTGGTTCTGCATTGCACTGGAATGTTTTTTGTGCTTCCTCATTAAATTAAAGGCATTTCTCCTTGTCCATGCTCAGAGCTTTGAGATAGTACAGAACTAACTACAATTAAGTCAATTAGATCTGAGATTTTGAAGTTATTTTCAGAAGATATTTATTTTATTTTATGTGTTCAAATGAAAACAAAGCAAAACAAATCTTAGGTTTTACAACTTTGTAGTTTTTTCAATGTTTGAAAGACACAAAACTGAAATAAAATGAAAATAAACCTCTGTCTACACACACATGCACAGTTTGAAGACAATTCCTCTCTCAAATAAAAATATGAAATAAAGAGACTTTTATAGCAGTTGCTGTAGAATTTTTCTTACCTGGCAAAAGCAAAGAGGGATTGATCAAACCCTCTTCCTCAAGACACCAATTTCAGTGTAATGCACTTTTGAAGGTTTTGAAGACCTGGTCTACCTGGTCATTTATAATATTTCCAGCTTCTGGCAGACTTTGTTTTCTCTCAGACAGTGATTTTATTTCTCTAGTCAAATCACCCAGGAATATTGCTTGCTGCTTCTGTTTCAGTATTAAATGCTCTCAATGCTAAAATTGGGCATGTTTTTGTAAATACTTCTGAAAAAGGAGGAAACTGGAGATGACTGAATGCAGCTAAACGATAACAGCAGGGATATAAGAAGAAAAAGCCATTAGTGAATTCATTAATTTTTACCTTTGGCATTCAGTGCTTCTGATTAATGGCTTTCCTGTAGGCTGCTATTTTCCTCCCAGATATTAACATGCAAAATATGTGGCATATTAGAATAAAGTGTTATTACTGCTTCTGTGTGTCCAAAATCCATGAGGTATCAGGGATTAAGCTGAAATGAAGACAAATAAAATAGCTGATTTTTGTGCATACATTGCCTGTTGTGAAGAAGGCAGCTCCACAGCAAGCTTGCATCTCTAAAATTTAAATTTAGAGACAAGGAAATGGTAGGAAACTGGAATTGGTCACCTTAGGGAAGAGGAGGCTCAGGGTCAGCTTACTAATAAAGTATAAACCATCCCCTCTAGACATTTGCTCCTCCTTTTTGTAGCTTGGTTCTCAGTTCAGAGCTGCTGTTTTCCTTTACAGACAGCTAAGAGGACACCAATCTCTTCTAGCTACAGCTCCTTGTCAAACCCTTCCTCATATTTATCTGCTGTATTTGTATATTTGTGGTCTCTACCTCCTCTCTTTTTCTCATATCTGATTTTTTAATTGAAAAATTAAAAGGATATCTTCTTCTCCCATTATCTTGTTATCCTATGGCAAATTAATTAAACCTCCTTCATTTCTGTGGTTGGAATTTCTGACCAGTTTTTGAACTAATCTCCCCAAACTGAAGTTACAGTTCTGTAATTTACAAGTCTGTCTATTCATACTTCAACTTTTTTTTTTTTTTCCCTGAAAATATTCTATTTCTTCCATTATAAAGAACCTAATCCTGGCACAATCCATTCTCTCCTGGTGTTCCTCACAGTCACACTCTTTGCAATGATTATCTGAAATGCCAATTTTTTTTCATTTTAGACCCTGTCCTCTCCTTTCATGGGGTAAGGGACTGGAAAATGTTGCTCCAGTCTACAATCACCTTTACTTATGTTCAGTCTTACCATTTAATATTCATCCTCCTCCATCTGCTGCTTGATTTTAGTAACGAAATTCTTCTTCAAAGTTTCATATTCACACATTTTTAATTTCCCCAGCCAAAACTACCAAGTCCTTTCAGACTGTCTGGAGGGTGAAATCTATTCTTACATCTCTAGATCAGATGTGAGGCTCCCTAAGCCATTCTGTTGTTCCCTCACAGTGCCTTTTTCTCCATCTTTTCTCTAATGCAAATGGAATATGAGGAGTCTTGGGGGATCTTACTTAATTTAGTCATGTTATATTTAGTATATTTTACATATATTGAGTATATTTAATACATATTTTTATATATGATTTCTGTGTATGATGTTGTATATCTTATATAAAGTATTGATATTAATTAACACTTTCAACTGCTCCAAAAATCCTGTTTCTTCATTTTCAGGATACTTTCCTTCTCCCTTTTCTTTCTTGCTCTTCTCCATACCCCAAAATGAAAAGCAAAGTTGGCACGCCTGACATCTCCTGTATCAATGTAATAATTAAAGGAAGATGAAGGAAGAGGATAAAGAATTCAGACAAAAATAACTTGTGATGTGCCTATAGCCAAGAAGAATTCTTCACAATTGAAGAATTACAAGTAGAGGCCCACAAACCTGCCTGTGCCTGAAATGGTGGCTCCAATTCAGAATGCCAAAACCATAAAGTGACAAAGGAACAGAAATGAGAATGTTCAGTGTCCACTAGTCTCTAATGCACTGAGACAATTTTTTAAAAAAAAATCTGATATTATTATTCTGAAAGCAAAATATTCAGAGCTAAGATGGTTAAAATCAACAAGAAACTTCTAAATAATGCAAAATGTTAACCATAAGAATACAAGTGTGGTTTGTTTTTTTTTCTACCAGGCAAACAGTGTAGATAAATCTAGGTACCAGCAGCCCTTCCCTTGAGGGTTAGCTAGGCATTAATTATATACATTAAAGGAATAACTTCACATAATAGAGCCAGAACAGAACTGCATATTTGCAGTGTAAAATTATTTCAATCTAAAGGCAAACTGATGCAACTCTATTTTTATTTTTATCATTTAGAGTAAGACACCACAGAAAAGTCTGCAAAAAAGGGAAATAAGACTAATGCAGTCCATATACTTTTGTCTCCAACTTCAGTAAAATCCTTTCCCTTTTCAGCATGCCTGGGAGTTAGCAGAAATATAGGCAGGGTATAGAGAATGTCACATGGCAGATACTAATTGTTACGATTAAGGTCTAACAAGCAGGATTCCCTGCTGCTCTGAGAATGTCTCTGACTTTTGATCCTGACATCTGTGTCTTACAAGAATTTCAGTCTGCTCTGACATTCCTTCTGATGTTGATCCAGGAATTAATGGATTGTGAAAAAGCTGGCAGGATATCATTTAAAAAATAGAATTCTTGGTGTACAACTGATGAAAAGGTATCAGAATTCACATACTTTGTGGCTGATACCAACACATTGTGCCTATATGCATGTGTTTCATATGAAGCAGAGTCCCAAAATAGAGGGCAGAAAACAAGATTTAGAAGGAAGCAAGAGCTTCCTGTTATGCTCATTTATGGAGCTGCTGTTGTACATCTTCAGTGTGTTACCAGATTAAAATTATCAGTGATTTGGACAAATTCTTTGTCTTGGAGATTCCATTGTTTAAAACCCATACCAGCAAAATTAATCACAATATTATGATTAATTCTGATAGAATTGAAAACTTCAATAGGATGCTTTTCAGTGGACAGCATTAAAGAAATCAGAATTAATTTTGAAAAGTTTCAGCAGAGGCAGCCATAAGAATGTTTAGAGCATGACATGTATTGTGTGATCACCATCACCCCCTTTCACTTTGGACCTATATTTAAACTGGTTTGTGCTACAATACTTTCAGCTTTAGAGGGCCTGTGAGAAAAAAAAAAAAACCAAAAAAAAAAACCAAAAAAAAAAAACCAAAAAAAAAAAACAAACCAAATCAAACCAAAAACTTTAAAAGATGTAATACCAAAAGTTAAACTGACATTCTTGTCTGGGTGTGTTTAAGACTGAAGAAATACATACAGAATGGAAATTTTACACATCAGAGAATACTGCCTTGTGTTTCATGGTTCTGGATAATTACTAGATGCCAGTGGATAACTTAAACATAGCTTAGAGTCACTGACATTAATGTGTGACAGGCAGCTTTGCAGAGTGTATTTTGCAATCTTAAATGAAAAAGTTGAATGATATTTAAAAAAACAAAACATAAAAATAAAATTCAGGATTATCAAAACAGGAAAGAAGCCGTGCCCTCCTTAAAGTAAATCAAAAAGTGTTTCTCAGTGTGCAATAAAAAGACATGAAAGGAACTATAAAGGAATTCAACAAGTTAAAAAGGAATTAAATTCACTTGTCAATTATTGTCAATTATAACTAGCTAAAATTAAGACTATGGTTTAACCATCTCCTCAAACAAGCCAACCAAATTTCAAATCAAGCACTGACTTTGTCTGTCATTGTTTACCAAGTTAAATTTCTGGCATTGGCATCTATATTTTAGTGGTTTAGAGGTTTTAACAAAATTTCTTGACACTCAAAGGCATAGGATATTTTGACACAAGTCCAGACCAAATGCTATTCATAAACAAAGATAATTAATAAAATTAATAGCACAAGTTACCTAGAGATATTTAGCCACTCATGCCCAGTATACAAACATTGGAAGCACTTGTTTAAAGGAACATGAAATTATCCAAAATAAGTAAGATATAATCAGTATTTAAGAAGCAAACTTATCTCAGATATTGGCAATCAATATGTGAAAAAGTTAATGACTTGCAGGTTGCACACCCCTTATCAGTGCTCATTCCAACTCCACTGCTTTTGTTCAGCTGCACAGAATTTACAAGATCCTAAGGAGAACATCAGAATTCTAACAAGATGCAAATAAACATTTTAAACATTTATAGCATTAATTGTACATCTAGAGAATCCTTTAAAGTTTTATTTAAATTATATGATTAAAGACACCACGTGAGTACTGTTTTGTTTTAAGGGAAATATCAATGCCCTTAAGCACTAATATTTTTATTATTTCTAATTAATGTTATTTAAATTTGCTGTTTTGTTTTCACTTTAGAGTTCTATAATTCATTTAATAGCTAAAAGAGCAAATAGCACACAGATGAGGAAATTAAGAAACAAAAAGGCAAAAATCTAAAGTGAATAGTTAAAGAGGCTGGATCACATTTAAGATGGGGAAAAACAAAAGGCAAAGCTTGTAAAACCTGAAAAAGTAAGGTAGGGGTGTGAAAGTGTGATGTGTGACAGGTGGGGTAAAATGAGACAGTTGGGAGGAAAGAAATAAATTTGAAGAGCACAAATTAGACAAGACATTCATTTTAAGCCCTAACAGGCTGGATCTCATCGTTGTCATCAGACAGGAAATGTCAGAGCTGGCACATTTGGGTTTTTTATGCTTTTTACTTGTTAAAAAAAAAAAAAAAACAACAAAAAAACCTCTGTGTCTTATAATGCATAAAAAGTCTATTTGCTTTAAAGAAAAACACATCTCAATTTGTTCCCATTTTTTCTCCTACTCAATCTTTAACCAACTTCAGCTCTATTATATTGGAAACTACAATAATGATAAGGTTTAATACTTCCATTATATTTTGAGTTATTTTATTCAATACCTGAATATGAGTTGAATTCTTTAAAAATAACTAAACTTTGCACTTGTAACTACAGGTGGATTTCTGGAGGAGGTGAATTTTGCATAAGATAATATGCAGGAAAGGCTACCTCATAAATACAAACAAATCCTCACTGTAAAGTTCAGAATTTTTGAAGGCACAGACATATCCCTTCCAAAATACATGACCAAAATAATCATGTCAAAAACAAGCATTTCAATTTGCATTCCAGTTGATGGAAAGTTTTGGGGTTTTTTAATATAGTTTTTAATAAATATCTACAAAGGATACTTGACACCTGAAAATAATGACATTGTATAGAATAAATTACCTTCTCTCTATATGACCTTTTAATTAATGTGTGTTCTTCTGCCAAGTAGAAAGAAAAATCCCTGTGCACTGGAATATAATCCCAAAGTTAAATTCGATTGAAGTAGAATACTGCCAGCAGGAAAGTGCATAGAGTAACTGTAATTCTTAACAATTCATTACCTTTAAATGCTCTCTTTGTTTCATTTTAACTGAAATTAGTCTTTGAACTTTTTAGTTTAAATGTTTACCTCAGAATGATACGTGACAACAAATCTCGATATTGAGGGAATGAATCCTCCCTTCCGTACAGTTTAGATCTTTATATAAGGCAACTCTAAGCTCTTCTGCCACCTTTATTCATAAATTAAAAAATAAACAATGGGGTGTTGTATATTTAGAAAAGACAGCAAAACATTCAGTTAAAAATGTTCATTTTCCAACAATCTATAATTCTCATTATCACAGTTATGTGATTCTAATGAAAATCAAATGGAAGGAATGTGGAAGCAAAGATTTGGGATTTTACACATGGAGGTAAGTGATGATAGAACAGACACAACATGTCAAACTAAAAAAGTCCACCCACACCTATTTCCAGTAGTGAAGGGGTGTTCAGGGGGAAAAAAGCCCCAAAAAAATCAGAGTTCAGGTGCAGAGTGATCCCAGCCACTCTCTGATGGACAGGGAATTCCAAATCCAGGGGCTGAATTCAGACCAAGTTTCACAACCATCAACAGACCTCACCCAACCACCAGGAAGATATTTAATTTCTATCTCCCCTGCTTCCAGGTTAAATAAATGTTATTTCTGTCACAGGTCTTTGGGCCATTAGCACATTCTATGAGGAAAAATCTAGCAAATATAAGATTCCTTTATCAAACTTTGCCCTACTAAAGAACTGATGACGTTGTTCTGCAAATCTTTTCTCATGCTCTTGTCTTGAAATGTTTTAAACATCTCCAGGACATTCAGTAACTGAACTTGTCTTGGAAACACATTAGGTTAATAATTTGCATTCACAAAAAAAAAGTAACACAAATAAGTTATACAAATCTATTTTACTTTGTACATAAATGATGAATATATATATATATATTTATCACGTTGCATTAAAAAAAGTCAATAGAATTTAAAACAGAAAAATTTGAGCCCTATTCAGCAATATATATAAATGTGTATATATATAATTCCAGGCTATGTAATTTCTATAGATACGCATGTGCTATCACATCCTGCTTTTCTCTCAAAATTAATTAAAATAGCCACTGTGTTACACTAGATTTCATAATTTTGAGATATTACACACTCCATTCTGGTTTATCATGAAACTTCCAATTTCATTTACCTTTCTTCAGATCACATAGTGTAAATACCTTATAATCTGGGAAATTTGAGTGGGATTAATTGGATTCTTATGACAAAAGCTTCCTTTCAGACCATGGGCAAGCCATTTACCCTTTCTGTAAAATGCCTTTACTTGCCACATTACAAAATATTCCACAGTGAGATACTTTAAATTTGGAATATTCAGGTATTCCTCACTGATTTTTTTTAAATGGTGGACTAACATAAATTTTTCTGGCATTTTTGAATTAAAAACAAAGAGAACCCCACCAAAATCAAAACAAAACAAAACAAAACAAAACAAACAAACAAACAAACAAACAAAAAAAGTTTGATTTATTCAGACTGAAACAATCCCCAAACAAAACCAAATCAAAAAACAAAAATAATGGGCATACATTTGAGAACAGGGCCTTAGAACTGCTGAATACACATAAAAAGCAATGGACTTTGAAGAGTTTCAACACATCTACAAATCAGTCTACTTAAAAAATGGAGAGAGTTGACACCAGAAAGTGCTTTTGAAGCATCTGGAAATGCCATAGCCAAAGATGCTGAGGAGCTGTAGCTACAGGAGGCATTATCTACTGAGAGAACACTCATGCCCATGAGCCTCCCAGGAACTGAAAAATGGGAAATTCTTCCAGCTGGGTCAGGCAGCAAAACAGTGGAAGAATCATCCCCAGTCAAAATCATCAGAATAATACTTTTTGTTTCACGTCCAGCTCTACAAAGCGTTTAGACTCTGGTGTATCTTCTGGAGCTGTTGCATGGGATCCTTCCAGATGAAAAGGTCAAGAATGGCTGGGATGCCTGTGATCTTGTCCAAGCCCCTTTGGTAAAACCATCTGATTAGTTTCCTTTAGGATTAGTTTCCTTTATCTTCTCTGTAAGAGGCTGCAGGAACTTGGCACCAACTCCAATATCACTGTATGTTTGAGTTGTTCAGTGATGATGGCGTGACCAAAGATATAAACCCTTCCGAATATTTCCTCTTTCTGCTCTGGTATCTCCACTGTTACACCCTCACAACTCAAAGAAAGACGATTTTCCTGGAAACATGATTTCCAGGCACTCACTACCCACCCTGTTTGCAGCCCTGTGTGCTTTAACTGGGGAAGGGCAGTGTCTTAGGTTGCAACACAGGATGTGACAAAAAGTCTGTATTCTATCAGCATCTGCTGAAACCAGGTGGGGCAGTGACCCTTATCTCTGTGGCACATATTATCTGCTAATGGGCCATCTTTAAACCAGCTGGG
>JAOTQP010000251.1:1775379-1793111 GCA_026413545.1 Cichladusa arquata
CCACCATTTAATGGGACTGCTGCCAACACCCTGACTGACTGACGGGTGTCAGCTTGGATTCTGACTCTGTCAGGGTTTGGGATTGTTCTTTGTAATACTGTATTTCTATTTTAATTTTCCTAGTACAGAACTGTTATTCCTAATTCCCATATCCTTGCCCAAGACCCCCTTAATTTCAAAATTATAATAATTTGGGGGAAGGGGGTTTACATTCTCCATTTTAAAGAGAAGCTCCTGCTTTTCTTAGCAGACAGCTGTCCTTCAAACCCAAGGAGGCAGAGAGTGCAGGCAGCTCCAAAGCCCACACTGCAATGGTCCCTAGGGAAGCACTGCCAGCTGGCAGAGGCTCCAGCAATGCAGGGGCCTGGGGCTATGAGGAAAATCAGAGAGCTGTAACCATCTCCCTGACAGCCCCAGAGTGCAAACCAGACACACACAGGAGAATCCAGGTCTGTGTGTGCATGAGGGAGGTCAGGGTTTGTTCATTTTCTGAAAGATTCTGTCAATACATTGAATGAGGTATAAGCCAAGGTGAAAATGGTACAATGTTCAAATATTTGAGATCTTTGAGACGATCTCATGGTTGGAAAAAATCTGCTTCTTTCTCAGCAGATCTGAATGATTCAGAATCTGGTGGATTGAAGGATTTCTAGCCAGGTACCCATTACTGATTTACTTTGCCTGGAGACAGAAGGGGGTAGAGCTTTTGAAACCTCAGCACCACTTCCTGCATTCACAAAGAGTGCAGATGCACAACAGTTTAAAATGAATACAAATTTGTCTTGAATTAACAAGATGAGGATTTGAACCTGTCACAGCATCTTATAAAACCAATGCATGTAATAGATCTGAGAACTTGCAGAAGATGTGAATAGCCTTTCTCTGGGCACTCAGAGTGGAAGCCAAGGTAATGATTGTAAAATTCAGCCAGGACAGGAAACACAGAGACCAGCAGTCACTGGGTATGATCATTCAGGGCAGGATCAGCTGCTACCATGCCATGTTCCTGGACAACAGGGTGCTTCTACCTTTCAGTGTCCCTTCTTGTCAGATTTTCCAGTGAAATGACTCATTCCCATCTCCTTACCTATAAAATTGTTTTATTCCTCTACCCCCTTCCATCACCCTGGAGCTGTGCTGGGAGGGAGCAGAGGTGTGTTGGCCATTCTTTCCTATTCCAGTCCTGCACAGCTGACAAAGAGGACACACTCTCCAGAGCCACCTCTGGTTACTCTGAATTTCACAAGCAACACCTAAGTACAACCAGAAGTTAACTCCTGGCAGCAAAATAGCTTGCATGTTCAGAAACCAAATTAATATTTAGATTATTTTCAGAACAGAAGGAAAGGAATAAAAGATCTTTCTAAAAATTGCTGCCAACTGTAGTTAGAAATGGACTAAGTATATACATGAATAAGACCATACAAGCATTATAAAACTCCACTGACACTCTCATCAACAACAAAACATCATGATTTAGAATTAAATTTAACATTAAAAGTGCTTTAATGAATAACACAATATATCCTAACAAGATTTTGAGGATGACCATGTCATGGAAGGGTTAATGGCTCCAGTTATGGTAGAAATTTAAATATCATGGGGAGGCACCTCCTGACCCAGCCATCACTGAGAATTATGCAGATTCAAATGGGAGCCACACAGGCTCTGATTTCCCCCAAGGATTGATGAACAAGTACAAAATAATAGAAAGTGACAGGAAGCAGATGACTGAGGTCTAATTTAATGTCATTCTAAAAGACAATATACCTTAAATTGGCCTTAGGAAAATTATGGGTTACAAACAAGAGAAGAGAAACATGCACGTTTTTCATTTTTATTCACTAATTTAAAAAGTAATCCTTTGAAGAAATGAACAGTGAAACAATAGTCATTTGGCAATGCAGGATTGCCAAACTTAAGTAGGCGTACTTTGTTTGCATAATTTGCAATTTAATGGAAAAGACTCTAATCTTAAGAGGAAAACTCTATTAAACAAAATAATGAAATGATCTGCAGAATTTTGTGCAAATATTAATTTGAGACTGCTATGAAGACAAAGAATTAATAGCTTTTAAATAGTAGGATAAAACAGTGAGGATGTGCCTAGGAAAGGTTTGCTATTTTAGTAAAGAATTAGCTACACCTGCACTTATCTAGAAATACAACATCTATTCTGTAAAGGTTTTTCTAAGAACTAAGCTACAACATTTTGCTATTTTTAATTAGTAAGGTTCAAAAATAGCCCTCTACAATCCAAAGCTAAGCATAAGCTCTACTTGAATCCAAATATTCCAGGTTTCAGTACATGCTGTATGTAATATAAATTTACATCATTTCACATTACAGAAGTTATAAATATCAGCAGCTGGATATTTGAAATAATCTAATTTATACCATAGATATTTGAGACTTTTGTATAGAAACAGAACTTCATACTTTTTTTAACTTCAGATATTATGCTATTTATCCTGCATACTTTTTTTCAGTTCTGTAACATCAATGAGTAGAGATATCTCTAGTCAGGCACTTGTTCAGGAATAGCCTTAAAATCCCCACAGATATTTTCTCAGCTGGTATTTAAACATGGGAAATTACTTTTGATAAACAAGCATTAAAACCAAATTTGTATGGCATCAAGTGAAGAATTAAGAGATCTAGGGGGTAGGAAAGGCTAGCTGTAGTACATTACAGTGTTGTCAGAAAAGATGCAAAAATTTTCTCTAAAAACTGGAGGTTTCTTAATTAATTTTTAGTGGTGTGGGGGGAAATAGCTTTTTTTAAGCACATACAAATCCCCTCTCTCACAAAGAAGCAGGACAGGCTCCCTACTATGAACAAACCAGGACAAAGCAGAGTGCATTGTGCAAGTGCTCCATCTGCAACTCCATCACATGCTGGACCTGGGGGCATGGCAGCAGCGCTCACAGAACTGCCTCAGGAATCCACAGGGCAGCCAGATGCCAGCCCTGGAAAAACATGGAATGTTGCAGGATATCTGCATCCCATGACTGGCATCCAGAGAGGGGCCACAAGGCTGGTCCAATCCTCAGGGCTGAGCAGAAGCCTGATACGTGCAAGTATTTTTGTTATGTGGAGTGGGATGATTCATTTAAGGATAAATTAAAGAATTCTGACAAAAAGTGTGGACTCCCAAAAGTTCTCCCCCACCTCCAGGCAGAAAATACATTATAAAATTAAAAGTATTTTACATTCAGGCCAAGCCAAATGTGAATTTGATCCTTAAAATTGTATGTGAAAAGCAAATCTCATCCCTTAGAAGAATACTGCACATAGTGCTCAAAGTAAGCACAGCAATAATATATATCTGTAAGATCAACATAAGTAATTAGTTCCTAAAAATCTGTATTTTATATAAGTAATGAACATGCTTTTTAAAAGTAAATTAAGGCTGGAAACATCTTGATTTACACCTTTTCTTAAAAGATGGTAAGTTTCCTACAAATGAAAACTTACATCGTTTAGGAACAATGTAAGTGCTATTGCCATTGGAAAACAGTCCCTTGATTGTTATATTTTCTGACACCAGGTTGTTTTCCTGCATGTAATGTCCATTGTTCAGTGACATTTGCAGTAATCTTCAAAACTAAATTTTCGTTTATATGACATAAGAAAAAATGTAATCTTAATCTAAAGAAAACACAGAGGAAGGGGTGGGGGACAAAACATAATACTAAATACAGTGATAAATGTTGGGCAAATGGTTTAGTAAATCTGAAAGAGTTAAAACTTCAACATTCAGGTTTTACAGACCTCCTTTATTGGATGTTTCCAGGGCATTTAGTTTGCAGCAAGTTGTCCAAGCCCTTCCCCTGGCTGAAGGTGACTGCAGTCCAGGAGAACCAACCTGCCCAAGGACTGGTGAGAACCAAGCAGCACCAAGCAAGGCTGATGGAGACCTGGGCCACACCACAAAACTTTTCACACGAAAGTCAGCTGAGAAAAGGGAGTTGGAAAGTTTTTTTGTAAGGGGCATCTTCCTAACCAGAGCATTAAGCCTGAGAATCTCCCTTTCCATTTGTAGTGGAACATCATAGCTGGAATCAATAATCAATACTTTTTACAGTGTTAACATATCAGCACCTTATGAAGAAGGAAAACTGTTTAGTTCTTCCATCTCCATGCAAAAAAAAAAAAAAAAAAAAGAAAGGAGGCAAAGAGTGGGAGAGCATATAATTACAGCCACCACCTTGGAGAGAGAAGCACTTTATGAAAATAACTCAACCCCCAATAAGCTGCAAGATTTACTTTTGGATTTGCACTCTTCTGCTCAGTGTGATTACTTGCACACTTAATTTCCTATCAGCTGGAGTTTCAGCAAAACAGAACACTCTCATTCCCTTCAATATAACTGGAGTACCCTGCTGTACTATGATACATCCACATGTGTAAGTTAAATAGAATAAAATGTGCCATAAAGTAAAACAAAACCATTTCGAAACAGAAGAAGATGATTTTTATAAGCAAATTCAGGAAAGAATGTGTTTTGACAAGGAATCAAGAAATAAAGAATGAAGAACAATTAAGTAAAATTTGATTTTGAGCTTTTGAAGTACCTAGGCATGAAAGCTTGACCATTTTATCAAACTAAGTATTTTCTAAGTATTTCCACAGTCATTAATATATTTATGGTATTTCATAAACATCTTTATTGATAATAGTTATTGTATTAAAAAATACTTTATCCAGAATTTCAAAGAGGAGTCCCATTGTTTTCAGTCTTCCAGAACTCATTAATTCAAAAACTTCATATTCTCTATTATCTGCTCACATTTTAGCAGCTAAAATGGCCACTAAGAATAGGACAATGAGAAAACTTTTCACTTTTAAATTAACAATCCAAGGAATAGATAAAATTGTAGAAGATATAAACTGGAAAGGTTTAGTAGTTATTGTAAGAACTAATGAAACCTTGTGTGACTAGAAAAAAGTGGGTGTGATCTGTAAAAATCCCAGAGTGGATGATACCAATGGAAAAAAACAAACAAAAATCCCTTGATGTCCTAACAAGAATGAAACCCAGTATCACTCAGGTAGCAAACACACTGGAAGATTATGCCTGGAATACAAGTATTGAAAGGAATTAATTTTTTTAGAAAACACAAAATAAGTGTAGTAAGGTAGCACTGTAAGTTAATGATGAAAAATAGCATGGTATGACCTAAAAAGTAGAACTGAGGGCAATAGAACATTCTTCATTTTACATTTTGATAATTTTAACAACAACAAGTATTTTTAATATGTTTTTAATGGCAGAGAGGTCATTGTATGAATAGAAAATAGTGAATATAAATTCTGCTTTAAAAAGGATTTTAAAATATCCATGGAACTAGAAAAGACCCCTATTAAGCCATTAAATAGCTTGAAATAACGTGGACCTTTTTCTTGTGTTCTAGCAAGAACAAAACCAGCTGCACTAAGGAATACTTCTGTGGTTAAACAATGAAAAGTATCTCACACAAGAGATTTGGTTTAGTCTATGAATTTAAAAAAGCCTGAAAAGTGATGTGACTGCTCTTTAAAAATATATGGAGAGGAGGTAAATAGTAAAGGGGATTTAAAGCTTTTTCAGATAAATTCTAGTTGAAAAGGAAGGAATTAATACAAAGAGAAATGAAAATTTTTTAAATGAAAATTAGAAGAAAGCTTCTAATCATTGGAGCAGCAAAGTTCTCAGACAGCCTTATTGTAGCAAAATAGGGAGTAGAAACCCCAAGTATTATTTTAGGTGGAATTTGACCTAGTAAGTATAATTGTTTTATGATATGGCTCCTGATTGTTCTACTTTTTTAAAACCTTAATTCAAGCTGGACTTTTAATAAAGGCCTCTGGTAGATAAGTACAATAACTACCCCAGCTTTAATTTCCTTGCAGTTATTTGGAATATTTACAGGGAATTGCTCAATTATCAAAAAATATTTTTGTCAGTTATCTCAGCTTCCATCAACATTGATTACCTGTTTTCTATTTTACAGACTTTGGAATTGAATTTTCTGGGCCTTGGGAGACAAGTGATTGGCCACAAAGCACTCAACAGATACTTGGTTGTCTATACAAAACCTTTTTCCAAAAAAGTCTGTGCTATTTTCAACCTTGGCAGGGCAAAACCATGTTACTGCAGGCTTTAACATAGTTTCTTTTGAATTGTCCAAATCCTTTAAGACTTTAGTGAGATGATTGTCTCCTTTCACAGAACCTGAAAAATTAGTCCTTAGACCAAGTTTTGTGCCTTTTAAAGTGTTAATGGTTCTATCTGGTCTTCAAGACATTCTATGTTTTGTTGAGGAATGGGTGCAGCAGCTCATTAAATACTTCTTTCTTTTTTCTAACTGGGGAGCACTTCTTCCTTCTTCACGTACCACTTCTGCCTTCTACATTTTTAAAGGTGTCAAGATCAGTGGAGATCATGGATTTGCATTAATGCAAAAACATGCAGCTACATACATTTTAGATGCCCTCATTAACCCATTGCTACCAGCCCAATCTTGGAAGCAGGGTAGAACATGTCATTTTACATGGTTTTTTTATTTTACTCAATACACCCACATCATTTCTTCCAGAATATCTGTATTTTGGGCTAAATGGATAAACAAGGGCTCCAGAATCCTGGTAAATGACAAAATTCCTCTTTCCTTCTGGCAGGCAACACCTGGACTCTGTTAAAAGTGATGCTGGGGACATGTCCTCTTGTCATAACAGAGAAAAGGTTCACACTCAACGATTCTGCTCTAGGAAGGGGTGGACATTTGGGTCTCCAAGTGGGCAAAGCAAGCTGAAGTTCAGTCCTTCTTCTGAAGTGCTTTGGTGATCCCAACAGGATGTGCTAACAACAGCTTGTTCCTGCACCTGGGGATAGTTTTGCAATAAGGTTTGCAATTTTGACTAAGAGGCCAACTCTATAAAGTTTTGGATATATAAAAAGCCCATATATTCTGCTAGTTAGCCCAAAGGAATTTTACTTTCACTTTGCTGCCTTTAAGACCACAGAATATAAACTGGGAAAGCATCCCACTCACCTATAAATTATGAAAAATAGTTTTTTGCATACAATAGTTTTTGCATACATTTGGAGTGTGAAGACTGATAGGGTGGAACTCAGGTGACTCAGCTGGATGAAGCAGCTGAGGTGGTGCAGGGAAAAAAATCACAATGAGTAATATTGACAATGGTAGAAAAATACTTCTTTAAAAATTCCATGTGTGTGTTTGTAAATAAGAGAATCTGCAGAGAAGATTAAGCTGAAAAAGAAATACAGGTTGGTGACTACATCCAAATAGTGGCAGGATACAGATGTTTATCACTAGCTCTGGACAAAATACTGCAGCTCATAAATCAGATATGAGCACAATTGGGATGAGGCAAAAAGAATCTCTCCTGTCCTGGATGGTCTCAAGAAAACACTTTTTTCAGTCAGCACAGTCTGGCAGTGCAGCACTTCACTATTTGCAGTTGCACTAGGTGAGGTGGTTGCTCTATCCCTTAGCAAAAGGGCTGTGAAAAAAAATCAGTGAGAAAAAGAGAAGGATGGATTTAGTGTTGTTTGCTAGAGAAGGAAGTTTAGAAGTAATTTATTTTAATGTCCTTGAACGCTGCAAGACACCACAAATTGAGAAGATGGTTTTGATCTACATCCCTAATATATTCAAAATAAAACTGAATGAGCTTAATGTTTAAATGGCAATATTCGTATTGTTAATACTGAATTTAACTAACTAATCAAGGGAAATAATAAACACAGAAGGCTGTTAAAAAAGAAGAGTACAAACAAGTTTAAAGGCTTGGGAAAAATGGTAAAATTTTAAAGTATATAATAGTAGGCTTTTAAATTTCAATCAAATTACACCATTAGGTACAGGATACTACATTTGTGTGACAAATAATAAATCCAGTGCATGCACAATAAACAGGCCTGGTCTTTTTGGATCTTTTAGGCAATAGTGGAATAAATATTTTTAAAAGTATATGGAAGTAAAACCATAGCATGAAAAAAGCATCTCTGAGAAATGCTCAACATCACAATGCTTCATTTTTACAGACTGAGGGTCCTCCTGTAAAACTCACTTAGATAAAGTTTATGCAAATTGAATTTAGGCATGCTGAGTATTTCAGGACTTATTTATCTAAAATAAGACAAATCAGTTTTTGCAAGTCTGAAACAAGTCGCACTAAAAAGAGAAAAATAAAGCAAATAAAACTTTCATTTTAATCTTTTTGGGTATTTTTTTCTTACATTCAGCTTTTAAGCCAGTAAATAATTACCTTTGAGAGGGTCTAACAATTAAAGAATAACATTGATTAATTAGGAAAGAATGTGAGGAATACTAATCAATCCTAAAGACAGTTTTTCTTCTCCCACCTCAACCCCTTTGGTCTCCCACAAACAATGAGTTTTCTATACCGTTGGGATTCCTTTAAAAAACATTCATATTCGTGCCCATTCACACAAAACTCTCTTGGTGAGCATTGTTTTGGGAGGAGTGGGTGGCAGGCTGGGGGCACGGGATGTGGGGAGAACAGATAGGATGTCAGGTGAAGATGGAATGCTGTGCCCTCTCTAACCAGCTGAAGACTCTGCATGATTGTTTTCTTACAAATAATACCTGTGGGTGTTGAAACAGTTCAGGGAATCTATCAAACACACCCTTTCACTCTGCTGTTGTAACTCCATAAAATTTATTCTCATTTCAAAAGAGTCTTGGCAATAATACCTGTAGGTGGTTGAGTAATTTAGAAGAAATCTGTCAAATCTACTTCCACTGACTTTAGCAATAGAATTCAGTAATTACTTTCAAAGTTGCTAAATGCAACGATTTATTTTCAGAATAGTCAGAAAGTTCTATACTGAGCTTCTATTTTTTTTTTTTTATTTTAACAACTTTTTAATAGGCTTAGTGGAAGAACTAACTCAAAGGGTAGATCTAATAATTGTGCAGCATTTCATTTCACTCTCAAAAAGGAAAAAAAAAGTCAGTGCTGCATGTTGATAGCAGCCAGGATTCTACTGCAAATGTAATCCCATGTTCACATGGGTGGACATTTAGCTGTTTTCTGAAATAACTCGAAGAGGAGACATCTGAAACTAATCTTGATTCAATGCTGTCTGTGTAGTACTATGTGGATTATTTACAGATTATTTATTAACAGTATAACTGAAGAACTCTTTCTTCTGCTTAACAGATGTACTTCCTATTTCTTAGTTGAGAATAACAGAATAATACTGAAATCTAATATTTTTTTTATAAATCTACTTATACCAGCAGAACCTCTTAGTGGCCCCAGACACAGCCACACACTCAATTTACTCTGTTTAACAACTTTGTCAACTGAAGTGATTGAGGGTACATTTATTCACTCTCAGTCCATGGCAAATGTGATGTGATTTGACCTTGCACAATCCCCAAAGAAGGATGGGTAGTCTGGGATTAACTCAAATAATCTCAGTGTGCCAATATCTGAGACAGATAAAATACATAATATAATCCTGTAATGTCTGACACATTGTTAGAACCTGGTTCCAGCTGATCAGAATTATTTTTTATGCCATCAAAGGCAGTTAGGCTGAACTATTAAGACCTTCCAGTGTGTGAATTCTAAATGCCAAAAAAAAAGAGTGAAATTCATACTTCAGTGCAGAGACAAATTACTTGCACATAATGTTGTTTCGTGGCAATCCAATGACAAAATTGATAATAAAGTGGAAAGTAACAAATTCGTTTTCCTTTTCCCTCCCTGTCATCACCAAAGAATCCATGTCCTATTTGGATTCACCTGATTCTGCAGGAGGCACTCAGCACACAACATATTCAAAAGGTGAACAGGTTTGTGGCCATTGAGGCTTAAGCAAACATGAGTGGACAGAGAGGTTGGACCCTGCTACAATCAAAACTTCATTAGTCCCAAACAGTCACTTAATTTCTAATTTGCAAAAGAATATCATCCCTCATCTGCAGTCTTTAGATTAATACGTAATTTTTTAGCATGAGCCATATGTCTCTAGCAAACATTCAAGTTCAAAGAGGGAGAAAGAAAAAAACAATGCAAGATCATGGTGAGAAATCCAGAAATTACATTCTTAGAGTGCTCATTTAACTCCTCAGCACAATTTCAGACAGATTTCCACCATTTACTCTCCTGCATTTATGATCTGTGCGGAAGAATTTAACAATTAAATGCTGATGATAAAGCACAGGACAGTGTTAGCAGACTGCCTCATCAGGAAATGACACATGAGTAGCTACAATAAGGCTTTGATGCTCAGAAGACAAATTGTTTATAAATTACTAAAGGAAAACTGGGGGCAGTACCATTCTTGCTGCTTATAAAAAGGGAAATATTTATTTAGCCTCTCTCTAAACAAACATGCTCTATCTGTGCAGCTACTCACATTAGAATTTTCCACACAAAGATGTTTTTAATTATCCAGTATTTAATAATCTCAATCACTTTTTTTATGGAAATAGAACACTTATATTGCTGAACTAGATAAGCCCATAGTTCATGCTTCTAGACAGAACTGTTGGTTTTACAAATTTTAAAAATACTTTTCAGAAGAATTTAAGATTTTCAATAATTTCTCTGGGAAGCAAAACCTCTCTAGATCTAAATTAAGTTTTGTTTATTCAAAATACAATTTGGCTCCTTATAGGTTCTATTAATCAGGTGTCATCCATATAGAAAGGGTAAAAACCCCTCTATTTAACATATCAAAATAATATTTTTACAAGATAAATAGCTCAGAGACCATTCCCCTGTAATGTATGTTTATGAAAAGTCAGCAGGAGCCATTTATGATCTCATAATACATAAATCAACTGCAAGAACCCTTGGTCACAACGTGGAACATCACAACATTAACTCCCTGTGACTACAAAGTTTCCCTCATCCCCTTTTGCAAGTGTCAAATCATTGCAATGATTTTTATTAATCTATTTAAGTGATAATTGTTTCTTAGGTGCATTTAACCTTAGGTTGGGATGGAGGGGAGGGAGAATCGTGTCTACACAATACTTAATGAAAAAGCATAAAAATAATCGAAATTCTCTTAATTATCTTCCTTTTCCTGCCCTGCACAATTTTCTTTTGGCAAGGCAAATGAGCTATTCCATATAGAGAGACACACATGCCACTGGGTGATGGAAACAAACAGGGCTTGCAAACATCAGTGTTTATTTTTTCACCGAGGCTTTCACTTTCAGAATAATTACCTATGCACAAACTCTAGATGGCAACATTGCACTTACTGTATTACTAAAACAAAATGTCACACTGAGTCCCTACATATCCTCTTTATCAACATTTTATGTGCCACAGATCTATAGCCTCTTATTATAAGTGTAATGAAGCAGAAGTTATTGAAGCATTTTATTGATTGCTCAGATCACAAGTTTACTGTCATACTGAATTGGCACCTTACTTGCTGAAGCAAACTGCTGACACCTTTTTAAAAAAGTGACAACTACATCTATTTCATGACCAGAAATCCATTTTCATCTCTATCAAGACAAGAATGCAATTTTCACTTCATTTAACTGATGTTAGGCCTGCTCAAGGCATGACACTTAGAAAAAGACACAAGTTTAAGGTTCTTAAAATACTTCTGGTAACTAGAATGCAGCTCAGCTGTGGGAAAAATTTCAAGCCTGGCTTAAATATATAAACAGTACAACATTCTAAAAATCACTTAGCTGAACTATCAACAGGGCAGTTTTCTATTTCAATTTCAAAATTACCAAAACACTATTTTTAGATTATTTTAATAGGAAGACAGGGTGAAATATTACAGTTTTCATTTGGAATCTTCCTCTACACAAAGTTCACTTTAACACAGGATTATCTCTTGAGTGCCCTCCACATGGGTCAAACAGACCAAAAAAATCTATTTTTCTGAGACCTATAAAAAAGGAAATAAAGACACTTAACACCTCTTCAACAGCATGAGTCAATGTCAAATAAGTTTAGAAAAACAGAAGCTTCAAGGAAGAAGAAACAAATAATTTGTGTCTACAAAAAACAGAAGGGGGATGTTACTGAACAGAGGCTGTGATACTCTATTTTAAGAATATATACTTTCATAACCCATAAAAACACAAATAAAGGACTGTGTTGAATCAGAAATCAAGTTAAGAATTTTGATGAAGCTCTTGTTTCCTTCAAATCACCTCTAATAATTGTTATGCTAGGTTTACCACAATATAATCTAATTTTCTGAAAGCAGCATTATAAACAGGGTTCATTCAGTATAAATTTCTGAAAGCTCTGTGAAAAAGCACGAATATAGAAATTACAGGAAAAACAGTTTAAAAATACTTTATAAAAATGTATCATTTTATCAGTTTCTGCCAAGCAAACCCCCTGAAAAATTATTATACCAAAAAGCTAGTTTGTATTTTATTCATATGAGGCAAAAAGAAAACAAATACGTCATTAAAATTCTTACTGAACAATGTAAGTACTGTAATCTGTGAAAACCAACTGAATAGTAATGATAAATATGTTTCTTATAAAGTACAAAAAAGGAAAGTTATGGAACAAAGCTTTTGTTTGTGTCTCACAGAGGTATTCAACCTCCAGCACTTGAGTCAGCAGTTTCAAAAGAACAACACAAGAAAATAGAAGAAATATAGAGTTTCTTTTTTCTTTTGTTCTGGAGTTGGCAGTATTTCAATTTTTTAAAATCAGTCATATTTTTGCAGATCTGCATGGCAAAATAAGGGAAGCTTCTTGAATTCTGTTGTTTATTCATATGGCTTAGAAAAAGTGTTGGATGTTCAGTTTGAAACAGAGCATTCAAGCTTGTTTTCCCATAACCAAAATGGTGAATAATAGAATCAGCCAATAATTTTATTCCCTTTTGTTTTCTTGTGGGTATTTTGCATCCTAGCTCCATTACTTTAACGTAATGTAATTTGCTGTGGTTCAAATGATTAATTACTATTACTGTAAGTTCTGCTAGATCAAGCTAATGAACATTCAGCACACTTTCCTGTCACTTCTCATCCCAGCTCAGTCCCCTCTTCCCCACCTATACCACTCTTGCAGTAAAAATAAAAACACACAGAGTAAAACCTCAGGACCAGCTGTTTGTTAATTACCACATTCAAATTTTGCTAAACCCTTATAAGTAACCCATGCTCAAAAACACCTAAATGCTGAAAGAAACTTGGGATTCTCAAACACTTTTACATTTTCCATAATAAATTTTCACCGTGGCAACGAGATATCCTTTTAAATAAATTGTCACCTGTGGCAATTCATATTATCCAGTACGGCCCAGACCGACAGCGCAGTTCTTAATGAGAAAAACGTTTAAAAATCATTAATATCATTTTAAAAGGTATTTGAGCCTTCTCTTTTGGCCTCAGTTTGGCTGTGCTAGGCCTGTGAATGACAGCTTCCCTGCTTGAAGCACACAGAAAGCACAGCCTCCCTCATTCACTGTCAGTACTATGGCCTTTTCACACGTTCCCTCCACAGCAGTGTTTGTCCCCAAACACTGGGACCAGGCACAATGGCATTCCTGCTCCAACACCCCCACCAACAGCACCACTACTGATGGGGAATGCTAATGAGGTGGACATCCCCCATCTCTGAAAGTGTTAACTGCATCCCCAGCCAGCAGATATGCTGCTATTTCCATTGTTGCATGGCACAGCTCACAAGGATTTTTTTCACTGAAACTATTTTTAGTAAAATTAAAAAAAAAAAAAAACAACAAAACTCAAAAAAACCCAAACTTACATGTTTTACTCCAGCTGCATATGTTATATATGAAATTAACTGATTTTAACCCCACATATATTTGGGGATCTCAGAAATTCCAACAGATGCCTACGCAGCATGTTTAAAACAGCAAGGCTGACCTCTGAAATATTAATAGTAGAATAATTCGAATTGAACTGGTGTTTTTTTTTTTTTTTTGGGGGGGGGAGGTATTAGAAAGCTGCATTTTACAGTCCCAGAATTCATGGTGTTAAAATGTCAACATTAGCTTTGCTGAGATTTTAGGAAAGCTTAGAGCTCATTATATACATATGCAGCTGAAATTAGAAAGTGAAATATAGAGGATTTTTGTGGTATAGTGTTTACACGGTTTTTTTTTACTTTCTCATTGATTTAAAGAAAAAGTAAAACCAGTTCCCAAAGCTCAAGTATTCCCCCAGTTTTACCTGGTTTACAAAAAAACTTTAAAAAGACATTTTAAAATTCAATACATGCACTTTTGGCTGAAGTATAGTCTAAATATATTAGCATATTATTATAGAATTATGTGTATTAGCATATGATTGGTTGTATTACTTGATTTTGTGGACAGACTGAAGTGCCTTAGCTGAGTAATACTGAATCAAAGAATGGAATTTATTTTTTATTTGCTTTCCCCTTTTATTTACATGAAAAGACAAAGTAAAGACAAACAATTCAGGTGACAAAATAGCACAGAGACAAATGGAAATCGAGCAAATCCATTTCTTGTTGTCAGGCAGTGGCTGGATGTTATATTGGTGTGAATTCTGTATGCAGGCACCACAGCACTGCACTATCAGTCCCCAGCACAACAGGACAAAGTGAAAGTATTCCCCTTGAATTTCCTGGTTCATTATTAATGTGCCTCTAACCTTGTGTCTGTATCACATCACAATGTGCTCATTACAAAATAAAACTCAAAATTGGTTCAGTCATTCAGATAAGAATGACGACATAAAACAGTGTAAGAACACAGTGAGAAGAATTGTTATACCTACAGCTAAAATAACCCTCAGTTACTAAAATGATTTCATTTAAGTTCAGTACTAACACAACTCCAGTTAGAAAATGGCTGGAAAAATTAACAGAGGGACACTTCACACTGAATTATATGTTATATCTTATCTTTAAAGTAATATAACTCAACACAAGATTTTGGCACATTAATTGCACAAAACGTTTAACATCCTTGTGCTGTAAAATTTTCATTTAAGCACTTAATTCAGTTTGAAATGTTTATTGAAATATTTTAATGGTAAGTTTTTTGTGGGCCGTCATAGCTGTACTGACATTTATCCTCATAATCTGGATTCCTAAAAGTTACCAATGTCCAAGCTGATTATATGAGCATATATCTGTATGCAAGGCTTTCAGTATAAAAAATAATTTGTCCTCAGAAGAGATTTCAAATCCACTAAAATTGTTATATTTTCTTTGTCAGTTGCAATTTCCTTCTGAACACTGATGGATAATCACCAGAGGAATGATTAGCGTGAGCTAATTTACTGAAATGTCTTTATTCTTTACAGAAAAGAGTGAAAAGTAGTCAATAAATGACTTTCATGTGAATTTCTACTTAGAAACTCTATTGTCTGTTTTGTTCAACTAATTGCCATTATACTTGCTAAATAATTGTTTGCATTATATATATTTGTATTTATTTAAGAGTTAATATTATGTTTTAAGGCACTGGAAAGTAATAGATTTCAGTTTTGTGGCTTTTGTGACAGGCAACATCATCTTAAAAGGGTAGAATTATCAACAAAACATGTAAAGATATTTCCCACTTTTTAATATACCACAATACTGCCTCAGAAACATTCTGAAACAAGCTTTTTTTTTTTTTTTTCCCTGCTTGTTTCTCTTTCACACGCTCTCTCGTTTTTTGTCTTTGTTTTGTTTGATTTCTTCTTGCTGGCCACTATTAGTTCTGAAGAGGAGCAGCCTCTCCCAAGTCAATTCTCATTTTTCTTTATGGATCTGACAGCAGGAGGTGCTGTATAAACAGAGTGAGTGACACTGCCTGCTCCTCTCCTCCCCCTCCTCCTTCTCTCTGCTGCACTCATCCTCAGCTCTGGGGCCAGCAGCACTTTGAAATCTCAGCTTCCTCACTGCCTGTTTAATTTCCAGCTAATACTTTGCCTCTATGTTTCCTATTTTCATGTACTGCTCATCCAATCCTTAAAAACACATACATTCCTAAACATATAAATGAAATTATGTCGCTGTGCTTAGCAAGATCGGTGCTCTCTCACGTTTCCTAAAATTTGAGAAATAAAGAACACACCTCATCGCTCCCAAACTGCCAGGTAGGATGCTGAGTATCTGTTTTCCACTGCTTTTACAAACTGAAAGTGCACATCTGGTACATTTGTTTGACAGCACAGACATAGAAATTAAAATGATGATGTTTTAATGTATCACACAAATTATTTGATTCTTCATGACGCCACGCCGGCTGTACTTAGAATTGTTTTCTCTATCTATCTATCTACTATCTATCTATCTATCTATCTATCTATCTATCTATCTATCTATCTATTTATTTATTTATTTATTTATAACATGTTTCAACTAAATAATGGTTTAAGTTGGCTCTGTAGGAAGACCTGTAAGACAAGCAGAAGCTGCCTGTGCAGAACAGCAGTGAGAACCGGTGGCTTTAGAGAATTTCCACACAAGGAGCACCCTGGCTCGGCAGCAAGGCAGCACACATGACATCCCAAATCCACCAGAGAGACAATTAACTCCTCTGCTGTGGGCTCTGCAATTACAGGACAAGCATTTCGCTCTCCTAACAGGCACTGCAGCTCCTGCACTATGTGCCACCCTTGTCTGTGACACAGTGCCAACCACTGGGTTTACACAATCAGCACATTTGAAAAGAAAAACAGACACAAGCAGACTTTTAAAGAGTGGGACAACTCACCTGTTTGCAACACTTTGCAGACTTTAGTCGTTGGTGCAGGGCCAATAGAACTCCTTGGATGTAAATCTTTGCTCCTGAGAGGCTGAAACCTTCTCTCTTAAAGACCCAAACAGGTCCACACAAAGGTGTGATGACATTTTGCAGGCATCTGTCAAGCAGGGGAGCTAAGCAAAGAAAAGGAGAAAAAGGGGAAAAAAAAAAAACCAACACCAAAACCAAACAACCAAAAGAAAATGCATTCTTTTGACCCAACTGAAATATACAGCCTCTAACACAGCCTCGGCATCAGAACTAACCCTTAATATCTATTATTTATATCTGACCTGGGTTAAGCCTTGGCAAAGCAACTCCTGCATTTCTAGTGGGCACCATGAAGGATGTATTTATAGGGAGACACCCCCAGGAGAGGCTGCAAGCCCTGTGAGCACACCTGAGCAGCTCTGGAGTGTGCCTAACGAGCGGCGCGGCGCGCGGCGCTGATTGCCTTATCTTCTCATTTATCACAGATGAGTTGGAACCAACCTTGCTGAAACCCACTTGCATTGTCCTGATCAAATTGCAAGATCCATGTTTTCTCTGTACACAGTGTGCTGTAGACAATGTTATAAAGGGGAGCACTCATAAAATAGAATCCACGCTCCCATAAGTTGTTTTAGTGCGACCTTCTCATTGCCACCGCCTAAAAACCAGCTTCTGACAAATAAAACTGCTCAGTGCAGCTGGTTAATAGTGAGAAAGGTCAAATGAAAAGAGAAATAAAATTGATTCATGGCAATGCTCTCAACATTGCTGTTCTTAGATTTCAAATCCCTGCAAAGGTTGGAAGGATTCTCTCAAAGGGACCTAATGACCATATGTGAGAAAAATAAGGAATTATTATTTTGGCTTTGGTATTACTAAGCTCTGCACTCATTTATCTGTAAAATATGTGGGCCTTTCCTATGTAACAATATAAAATAATATGAAGGGAAGGGAAGGGAAGGGAAGGGAAGGGAAGGGAAGGGAAGGGAAGGGACGGGAAGGCACGGGAATGGACGCGAAG
>JAOTQP010000251.1:1806546-1831917 GCA_026413545.1 Cichladusa arquata
GAATATACATGTAATCCCTGCTTTATGGAATTCCAATAATTTCATTTTCCTTGCTTTTCTTAAATCACAATCTATAGCTACACAAAAGCAATGCAACCGCAGTAACAATGAATGTACTTTGGAGATCATTGATTCAAACATGCTAATAAACAAAGGTTACCTGTTCAACCTGATTTTGTGAAGCAGTATTCTCATAGTTATTGTTCCCTGTGCAGTTCTTAAACACTAAAATTCTAACAGAGGTGCTCCCAGTAATTTTCTACACACAGATGCCAATGACAGTTTTGGTTTTTCTTTTTCTTGACACCACTGTGAAGAACCAGGCCATTCACTGTCCACTTCATCAATGACAGATGGTCTGAAAGGAAAAAAAAAAAAAAGTAAAAAAAAGGTAAAAAATATTTGGCTTCAAAATTAAAAGCAGACACACCATGCTCCCCTTTCTCTTAAAAATACACACTGGCCTGTCTCCACTTAGGTGCTGGTATTTTCTGAAATGCTACCACCAGCTTCCTCCTAGCTGTGCCATAAGCTGCAGCAAGCTGTCTGCAGTGATAGCCTGCATAAATCATCACTCCTGAAGGGAACAGATGTTCAGGGTATGAAAGAGTAATACCACAATTTAGTCATAATTAAAATTCACCTTAGCATGCCTCTATCAGTGAGCAGAGAGGAACATTTCACTTCTCACCTACGAAAATGAAATGCCTCTCATTTCTTCTGCTTCAGAAAAATTAAGCCTGGACCTTTTGTACTTTGTTTGAGTTTCACATCTGACACAACATCGTATCAATGACAATTTTATTTCACTTCAAATGTTAGTTTTCTTCTTTTTCCAAACACTAGAAAATGACCTCTAAATGCTGCACTGCCACTGCACAAAATGCACTTACAATTAAACCTTCAAAGGAGATTGCTGCATATTGCATGCAGAAATATCATCAGTATCCAGCTAGAGATCAAAACTGTGCCAATAAACACAATCATTGCACTGATAACAATTCAGTCTGAGCTGGATATATTTAAAAACTTAGGGGCTGAAGGCCTTTAAAAATTATTCAGTAATCTAAGATCACTAAAATCAGTGGGAGTTAGAGGATTAACTCAGGAAAAATTTGATCCTTAGCCTTTTAACTGCCATTAATGTTAATGGAATGTGTCTATACAGATAATTTTGAAAATGCAAGCCTCATACTGCTGTTATTACAGTTGGATTACATTAGATGCATGACAGATCTTTGGAAAAATTGGTTTCAATTCACAGGTCTTTATATCATGAGGCTATATTATTATAAAATATAAAGGATGTGTTGATTATGTTAGTAAATGTCTCTAAATCCACTAAAGTAAAAATGGCTGAGCCTTTCATAGCACTTTAAAATTCTAAGACAAAAAAATTAATCTTCTAATCAGCATTGATACTGGCAATCAGTTTGAAAAAACCCCTGTCATTAAACCATGGTTTAGTTTCCCAATTAAATATCTTTAGTGACTGTTCATGGATTAGATCCTTAGTGAATGTAAATTAGGCAGTTTTATTGAATTCAGTGCAGCTACTGTAACTTACTGGGACTGAGAATGTGAATTGATAGGTTATTAATCCAGTGAGGGTTTTGTAACCAAACAGCCTTCTCAACAGGAAAGGAAATTTCAAATTTGCACTTGAACAATTGTGGTTTTATTCTTCCATGGATGGATCTACAGCAGTTCAAGCAAAGGCTGCAATTTAGAGGTGAGGAACCCAATTCTTCCACTTAATGTACTTTGATTCATATCACAGAACAGTTTCAAAGAAGTTAAATTAAAGCAACGGATGTGATCCAAAGCCCTTCCACAAGTCCACAGCACAGAGTAGAGATAGCTCAGAGTATTTTTTAAAATGTGCAGAGTGTGGACAGTGAGCTCCTCTGTACCAACAACTGCTTCCTTGCACACATCTGTTTTTCTGGCACTGCACAACTTGGAAACACAGATGTAGCTCCATTTTTATGCTCTCTTCTCCAGAACCCTTCCTGTTCCTTGTAGAATTTATGAATTTTGCCTTATCTCCACTTTTTAAACTGCATGAATGTGCCCTTGAAGTTGTCAGGAAGTTGTTCTATGGTTGCTGTGAACTTTGGCACGTGCATTTGGTACAGACTTGTTAAAATGGTTTGCTAAAAACCTTAACATTCCCATTGCCACCAATTCCAGACGTTGCTGGCACTGGCTGTGCTGAGGAGGCTCAGAAGAGCCTTTCACATAGTACAGGTAGGATACAGGTGGGTGGAGATCATCCCTTGACCTGCCACGGCCAAAGGGAGCAATGCTAGATCAGGAAATGCAGAAGTGGCATTAGCACTTCCATGTATTTCACAGTCCTTATCATTAAACAGTTGGGAAAAGCTTGTTATTGTTGATTTATTATTCATTGAGAAAGCATGCAAATTTTAAGGGTGGAACTCCTGAAAAATTTTAGAGCATCTCACAGCCTGAAACAATCTCCTCTCTGCAAGGATATGGATGACAACATGGATAAGAACCACTTATTCATACATTAAATCATACATCATTCATTCATCCTTTTACTTCATGAACAAGTTTTTGAGGACATTTTTCTTATGGGTATTGCTTATGTTAATAATCCCCATTTGTGTGAAAATATTAGCTTGTTTGACTGTATCAGACACTCTCTCCACTCAGCATACAGGATGGCTTGACTGACTCTTGATCCTGCCACCAATACAGGTTTCAAGTCATATGAGCCTGCAGCAATGAGGGGGATGTATTTCAGAATTCACATGAACAGCAGCACATCTTGAGTCACACCCTCCTGTGACTCGTCCATGAATTCCACTTCTGACCATAAAAAAATAGTGATAAATAAAGAGGTGGTTGCAAGACCAGTTTAATTAATGGTTGAAAAATATGTCTGCTAACATTGGAAAATAGATCTCAAAGATCACAACAGCAGTGAGTAAAAAGATGGATTGACAGACATAAGCCTGGGAGGAGGGGGCTCTAATTTGCATTCCCAAATCTAGTCTAAATCTGTACCATAATCTAGTTTGGTGGGGTATTCATTTATTTAGTTATTGGATAAATATTAAGTGTTATTTGCCACATAAGAAGCATTACAAGTAGTTTGTCATGTAAGGGCAAAAGGACTCTCTCAGTTCAGGTATGCCACACTAAGTGTGGTTTGGTTTTCTCCTGAGCAACGTGGTACTTGGAAAAGAAGTGGCAGCTGATTCAGATTATAATGAAAGATGACATAAGGTGAAACTTAGAGATCCTTTGGCATTGAATGATAAGAGCCAGTAGATGCCTAAAGGCAAATTTAGGGAGATTACAGCTGCCTAAACCAAAGAATGTGATAGAGAAAAATTTTGTCCATCCTTTAAGGTCATGCTCACAGTATCCCTCAAGGCTGGCTGGAGAGCTGCTCTGAAGGTCAAGCTTGTCTGTATTCTACAGGATAAGCCTGCTAGGAATATTCAAGCACAACAGAAATCCTCCAGGAATCTGCATGGCTTTAAAAATGGGATGCATGACTTCTGTTCCCAGCCTTGAATGAACAAGAAGTGAGGTTGATATGTGGATGGAAGGTACCACGTGGTAATGAATAAACTTCTGCCACTTCAGAGTGGCACAGACATAAAATCAGGCACCTGAGTGTCTTTGTTTTCCCTTATTTTCAAAAAGAAATTTCTCTTGCCACCTGAAATTGTCTGTACATTGACACTTCTGTGCACCATGGTCCTGGCTGGTTTGATAATTCAGCAGCTTCCAGTCTTTTGGGGCTCACAAACCAGGAACCTCCAAAGCAAAATCCCTTCAATGATATCCACTAAAAGCAGGCACACTAAATGCAGAGAAAAACTGTGATAACACTGTAAAGTAAAACACACATCAGCACTTAAATTTAAAAACTACCTGAAGAGTCATGGTAAAGTCTAATTTATAGAGTGGCCAAGTGTTTATACTTCCTGGAGAGAGGGGGTCAGATTCTATTACCTTCTCCTTCTGACAATCAGTCTCATATTTCACAATTCCCAGGACAGTGTACACAGGCTCCAGCTTGCAGGCTGCACTGGGATCTTCCTCCTGTTGCTATTGGCCTGTGCAGCAATAAAAAATTACCAGGGGAAGGGAGAAAGAACAGCCATGGGAATCTGACTTTACAGACCATTGGCAATAAAGAACTTATTTGGAACTAGGGTAAGAATTTTATAACCCCAGTTCTACACAAAGCCCAAACAAGGTGTTTAAGCATGTTAAAATGCCTTTTTGTGACAAGGATAAGCAACAGAAATAGAACAGAAATGAGCAATGGAAAGGAGAAAATTGCCAGGGTTTGTAGGGAGAGAGAATATCCTACAACAACTACAATAAAAAACCAGGGAAGCTATTTAGCATGTAGTTCCTTCTTGCATTGGTTACTTAGATCATCTACAAGGACCTACCACCATTATTTCAACACAATAAGTGGATTTTATTCATGTTCAGACTTGTCTCTGAAGTTATCCCTATCTGAGATTTGATGAGGTGACCTGCAAAGGTCCTTTCCAAGGCAAATTATCCTGTGATTTGCAGTGATCTGCCACTGTGTAGCAGACAGCTGTAGAAGCTACTACCAGCTCTAATGCACCTTAATTTGATAACCACTATATTAACACTGAGTGCTTGATACTGCAAATCTACAAATCTTAGCCTAACTTTTATACTACATTTTTCATCAATTTTTGTGCCAGAATTTACCACAATTTTCAAAAATTAAATCATGTGCTTGGTATTACACTCAATGTTGTTAAAATTCTGCAAACAAGATCAGCAGCCTAGTCAATAATTAGATACAAAAAGTGAAAATTGACTCAGCAAACTGATATTACAATGAGAAGTGTGGCTAAATAGAATATATTACCTAAATGAGCACAGGTTTGCATCTCCTGTTACATTGAACTGATTTCAAAATTCAGTTTTCTTACCCCAACACCTCTACTCATTCATTCACAATTCCTTGATGCTGTTGCATGCTTAAACAAGATTTACAGACCTGTAAGAAACTTTCTTCAGCAACAAAAAGCAATAAACTATTAGCTGTAAAGGGACTAGCATATGGTATTACAAATACATTGATATTACATGATGCCTATGTACTCAGACACATCTTGCTTTAACTTCTTTCTCTTTCTTCACCTGCCCAGAAATAAATACCAAATACTGCCATGAGCAAACTTCAAAACTGCATGAATCCAAAACTTACTGTCTGGAAAAATATATTTTCATCTATGAACACAAGGATATTCTCAGCTCCCACTTTTCAGGATTTTGAAAAACAGAGCAACACATTTTAAAGGGTACAGAACAGTAACAGAGACATGAATCTGAAATATATCTTATGTAGCAATAGAAATGTTATTATAATAAATATGAAACTCCCTAATATATCTTTATGAAACAGGAAGAAAGGCCCAAGATTCCTAAAATTTAAACTCTAGTAGTAAGAACAGATAATGTTCCACTCAATTATCCTCTGTGCTCAAATTCCATATGCCTCTCTGTTTGGGAAACATATTATGCCCAGGTCACATTCCTGTGTTTAACTAAGTTTACAGTCACTCCCTTTTCTTTAAATACTTGAGAGCTTTTTGTTTCTGCATGTTCTGAGGTGTCATCATTTATTGCCACAGGCACAAAGGCTATATTTAACTAATAATGACAGCAGTTGTCATTAGATTTTAAACTCACTAACACTAGGCTGACATATTATTTGAAGTATGTCTTAATACTAAATTTGATTAAAATTACAAACATCCCATCTTCTCTGCCAATCAAGCAGCTTCGTTGCCTCACCCTGACCTTTTCCATGAATTCTTAAGGAAAATTGGTCATGGCAGTAGAGTCCACTTAAAATAAAGAAGGCCCCCAGATTATATTCTGTTCACAAAACACAAATAAAAGTTTAGGTTCATTGATGAATGATCAATGTTTTTCATTATTTTTTGTGAGATAGGAATCTGAAATGTAGAATTTACAAAAACCATGCTATAATTCCTTCCCAAAAAATGAAGTTATTCTGGGAAATAATTGAAAATATGCAAATTACTGCTAATATGTTTAACTGAATGGGGAATCAATACTAAAAACTGTGCAAAACTTCCTATGATTACACTTGAGCACTCCAGAAGCAAAGAAAATTGTTTGAAATAATAAAAATATTGGTGTTGGAAGAGTTAAAAAGAAGCAATTAATATTTGTTCGTGTAATTTCAAATGAATCCTTACCTTATTTGCACTCAAGTAAACATAAAATTATTTGGGGATTAAACAGCTGTAAATGCCAAACAGAATAAGCAAGACAAGCCCTGAAGACACTGCAGCAAAAATGCAGAATGATAGAAACTCACAGAGGCTGGGTGAGATGTTAAAACTCCCATGCTTTTTTGGCTGCCAACCCCAAGTTCAGTTGATGGGCTGATGGTTTGCAATGCAAGCAGTTTTCTTTCATTTGGCAGAGAGAAGAGGCAGAATGCCTCTTAGTCACCCCTTCTCTGCATTTATCTTCACCATTCCTCTCCATTTTCCCCTTGAATTTATAAGCACTGAATCTAGAATGATGATGGTTGGAAAACTCAGGATTTGAATTAATTTCTCCATTTGGCATGGCTGGAAATCATTTTTGGTTGAGGGTGTTTTTGTATCAGGCATCAGAGATGTAATCATAACTTATTTTAAACGGATTCTTACTGCAACCTACAGATTAGGTCTCGGTGTTTTGCATTTCTTGAAGAAAGTTTCATTTAAACACTCTGGCTGAGTGCAAACAAAGGGATTAGACAAAGGCTCCACAGGCCAAGATCTTCATCAGTTCCCATGTGAAATGTAGAGAAAAATATTACTATAACTACTGATTCCTTCTATTCATAAAGTTGTATCAAAATTTACCCTGGATTTGTCTTCTGGGTTATTTGGGGACGTTTGAGTACAAGTCCAAGCCTTAGGTAAATAGAGCTGTACTTTTAACATTTAATTTAAATTGGTTTGGCTGCACTGTTTCCATGTTCTTTCATTCAACACACAATTTTAAGCCATATTTGGAAAGTATACTTTCAGTCTAGAAAATAGCATTATTCATTTTTTATAATTAATACACAATTTTATTACAGACTTCTCTATCATGATTATATTCCTACAGATGTGGCTATCATGAAAAGATACTGTCAAATCCAGACATCTAACAGACTGAGCCCAGTGTAGAAATTTCTGAAGGAATTTAAGTTCTCTCCCTTTAAATTTGGATTATGAGAAGGGCATCAGAGTCTGCATTCCCTCAAAACAAAGTACTGACACCTAACTAATGAATACATCTTACTCTTTGCTGCTCTAAACCAAAGTATAATATAAAATAGTGCTTTTTAAAAGGGTTAAAGGGTTAGAAATAAGGCATTTTGTTTAAATATATATATATATGTATATATGTGGAGTGTAGTAGATACAATCATTTTATGCAACCAGTTGAAAAAGTGGAAGCTCCATATAAAGGGTTTGGTCATTTCTGTTTAGCAGCACATTGTGATGGGTGTTGGCTGGTTATCTAAACAATTCCATTAGAATAATTCATCTTAGGCTTACGTCATTTTTTTAATTACGGCTTTTCAACGTACTATTGAAAAAATATTCCACCTGGTGATGTTTTTCACCCTGGTCAACTTGCCTTATGTGCTTATGTGTGTGCAAATCCATTACCACTTTTGCCTGTGAGTTTATATCTAGTTAAGTTTACATGCTCCCTTCTCAAAGCCTATTGCTTGCTCCCAGAAATCAAACCATCACGGTGGAAAATTTTACTTTACTGGAATCTTTACCCCAGTAACAGAATTGAGCTAAAGGTCTCTGATATTTCATTAACAAATTGCCAATGTTAATGCACAGGACAATAAAGCCAAAGAGCAGGAAAGAAAGTTAAAATCTGACAACACACGTCTGCTGTGGTCATTGTGCCATCCTCATATGTGTTGTCTGGAAGAAAATATTTTTCCAAATTGGCTGTGGAAGCTCTTGGGGGAGCATTGCTGAGCCTGCCAGAGTTCAAGAAGAGTTTGGACAATGCTCCCAGGCTCATGGTGTGACTCTTGGGGATGGTCCTGTGCAGGGCCAGGGGCTGGACTCGACCATCCTGATGTCTCCCTCCCTATCAGTGTTTATTTTCTTTTTTCCTTTGCCTTCAGTCACTGCAGTGAGTGCTACAGCACTTCTAGCTAACAAGTTAAAGTGAAAAAATTGACTTCTATCTCGCTTTTTACAAGGTCTTTTAAAAGCCAAACAGTCCAATTAAAAGCTAACAGCTAAATTATTTTTATTTTGACCCAATGACTAAACACTTGTGACCCGCAGTGTGGCATTTTCTATCCAATCAAAAAATACTTCTTAAAATCAAGAAGAAAGAACAAGAAGGAAGAAAAAAAACAATGCTCCAGAACCTCCATCTTGTCCCATACCTATTACTATATTCTAAAACCCCAAACTCCACACCCTTCACCATGTGAAATCACACATTCTGTTCAATCACACAGTGATCCCAACACCATCACTCAAATTTGGAAGCTTTCTCCAGGGCCTCAAAAGCAGTGTTCTCCTGGGGGTCAGTGTCAGAAAGCACAGAAAGCTCAAAACTCCCAGGCTTCAGGGTTCCAACACCTCCCATCTCAGCCTATTCTGTGATTTTGTGATTTTGTGGTTTTGTGATTCTGTGATTCTCTGAGTCTCTGATTCTCTGATTCACACTACACTTATATATAGTAGTTCATGCAAAACAGAATAGAAAAGGTTCATTGGTTGAAGAAGGCAACACCTCTTTGAAAACATGCTTTGTGCAGAACATCACGTCTCTCAGGTCTCCAGCAGGTGTTTAATCATTGTTATAATTTCTTTTCCTTGAGCAGGCTGAGAAAAGGCTGCTTTCTTGGCTCCCAGCAGTAAACTAACAACATCTTTCAGATTTCAAAAAGGTCCTCACAACAGGAAAAAGGTTGTGAGAATCTGTAATAATAATTTGAATCTGAATTTTCCACAATAAAAGAGTAAAATTTGTTTTCAGAGAGAAGTCCTTAAAATGTACTCTAGACGTTGCTGGCATCCTTCTCAAAGAGCAGGATTGTGTTATTCTACCTTTCAGGATATGATCAAGCTATTATATCAGATGGAAACGAGCAATTGGATCAAAAGAAATGGAAATAAACAATTATATTTTGATATATTATGATGCAAGAGAAAACATCTATATCTTACAACACATCTCTGTTTCAGGTCTTGAGATCTGCAGCCTAAAACAAGGATAAGTTGATAATATATGATGATTTACCTAATGCTGCATATTTTATGGGTATTTTTCAGGCAAAATCCCAGTATAAATGCACTGAAATAATAACATATAATACAGTCATTACAGAAAAATTTGTAATAAAATGTCTTAATTTCAAGTTCAAAGAGAAGATTCAATTTTTTCTGAAAAATAAAATGTGACAACTTCAATTCTAATGTGCTGGTGAGAAAAAGTACTAGAGTACTTAGAATGCTGCTTGGAATTCAAACATTTCCAAACTGATCAATGGTTAGAATCCATCTTTTCACTGACACTCCATGCAGAAAAGATGTCCATTTTTGAATGTAAGCACACTCTGAAGCAGGATAATCGTATATGGCAAACACAGAAACTGAAAACTGGCTGAATAGAACATAAAGTGTTCAAGAAGCCATTTTTTCCACAATAACATGACTGATATGCACAATTTTTTTTATGGAGTGATAGCTAATTGATTATTCTACTCAGCAAGTTTGCTAAAGTCACTGCAATTAAATTCACTAGAAATAAGATAGTGCCAGCTGAAGAAATTGGTAAATAATGAAGAAAGTATGAAGCAGCACACTGGAAACACCTGAAATTCAATTGTAATGAGGTGTGGAGGTACAATAAAAGCTGGCAGGAGAAACACAAGGTAATAAATGAATAAATAAAATACCCACTATATTTTGAAATTCAGCAACTGCTAAATATATTTGTCTGCAAACAAACACCAAAGTATGTGTGCTGCCATAAATTTCCAAGGAAGAGTTAATTAAATACAACCATTGACCATCACCAAATGACATGCAGGAACTGCACACTGCAGGGAATCAGCTTTTTGGCACAGTTCTGCACCACACTAGTTCCATAATAGTCCCCCCAAAATAGGTTTTAAATGCTTGAAATTTGACACATTTTTGTTTGCTAAACTCCTGTTGGAATGGCACCTTGTCACCAATGTCTCATGTATTTATTATAAATGCTGAATAAAATTAGAAGCAGAAATGGCTTTCAATTTTTATCCCAGATCGTGAAATTTGTCATCTTATGTTTGAATCCTTTTTACTTGATCAAACTCTCAAGGTAAATTTTAGTATTTTAGAAAGATGAGAAGATTAAAAAATCCCAATGAACTAAGATACTGGGAATCAGACTTCATCCAGGTATTGATGCCACTTGAAGCAATGAAAGTACATGCAAGATGATACAGCTCTGACAAACTTTGTGATTTCTACTTGAAATACAAATTTCGACAAAGGTGTTGACCTTGCAAATATTTTTGTTTAACTACACCTGTAAAAAGTCAGTCTGATTTCCATGGCATCACTTGTGCATATTTGCAGGGCTTTACAGTATATCACTGATCTTCCAGTCTCATGTAAAAATGATTTGCTGCTGGCATTTGATTTGATTACCTGTGTGTTCAGGACTGAAATGCAGCCATCAGTGTGTTTATACTGACCAGTCACACCATTCTGTGCTTTCTGCCCACTCTTGGGCTAGAAAAAGAAAATAGAAAATAGAAATGCCTGTCCAATGCACCTCTAAAACCTATCTTCAACATACTGCAGCTTTTTAAAAATCTGTACATTTAAAAATCTTACCATTCATTATTTGTGTAATTATTTTTTTAAAGTAAAAAAAAAAAGATACTGTGGAATGCTTTACAGAGAAATTGTGAATGTTTTTAACATTGGTTCTGATTTTTGAGCATGTGGAACTCTACACTACAAAACTGTAATTTTCCAGTTCTATTAAACTTGCAAGCAGGGGTGTTAAAAGACCTATTTTCTGGTCTTGGTGGCTTTTCTACTTATAGCAGTGACTTTTTGCTGTTATACTTACCCTTTTAATGGACACACAATATGTTACTCTGTGCCCAAGCTCACCTACTCTTTCTTTTCTCAAAAGACAAGGCACATCTGCCACCTGCTCTAGTCTGTGTCCCAGCAACAACTGTCGAGCAGCAAAAAGATTGATTATCAGTCAAAAACCATTCAACAACACCAGATTTTGGTAGGTTAAGCTTGCTGATCCAGCAAGAGATGGTGTGAAATTTTCAGCAGTGTGTGCCAACATTTTGGTGCTAAAAGAACAGCAGTGCATGTCACAGTGAAACACAGCCAAAGATATGCAGACAAAGCACAGAAGTTTTTGTTTTGGACTTGGCTTGCAAGAGGAAAATGAGAGAAAGGAAAAAAAAAACCTCACTTAATGACTTTGAAAATCTATCAAAACACTCATGGAGAAACTAGAATACATGTACCAGTGAAGACTCTGTGACAAACAGCAGTACTCCTACAAAAATCCTACGATAATAGGATTGTGTAAACGATTCTCAGAGCACAAATAGCAGATTTATCTTTTGCAAGAATAAAAACAGTGATCTCTGCCTTTCTCTTAATATACAGACCATTGATTACAACCATTCTGGTGATTCCATCACCTGAATTGACTCAGAATAATTTTTGTTATTAAAAGGGGGTTATAATGTATTAAATTGATTATGTAAGGCACAGGCTTACTAACATCAGTTTCCTTCATAAATTCCTCCATGAATATGTAAACATGCCTCTAATTACTGGACTCACATCATAATTAGTATTAGATGTTTCTGTTTAGAGAAAGAGCTATACAATAGTGATTTTTTTTTTTTTTTGTGAAATAGCCAGTAATGATTATGACATAGACATTATCTTAAAATGTATTTTTAGTATTATCGATCTCTAAAAGAATAGTGAAAGATCACTTGAATATTTTGAAATTTTGAATTAATGATTTAACACTAAAATATGTCCTGTAATACTCCCCAAGATAAGAACTGCTATTGAAAAGCTCTGTAGAAAAATAAAACCAAAGACTTGTTTCTAAGGAATGTACATAAGCATTCTTATGCAAAGAAATCTATATATAAAATATATACAATATATATACAAAATATGCAAACTATGTGAATGCTCTTGTTTTTCTTTCAAATCCCTAACTTTCTAAAAAACCTACCACACAATTTGCTACAACAAGTTTATAAAAAAATCAAACATTAAATGTTATGTTAAACAATTGCTCTTATTTACATTTCTCATTGGAATTGTACAATGGAACTGTAGATTCTCACCTACATATACACCACCTTAATAATAATTTTGCTTTTTAGAATATTTAAGGTTGTTTTAATCAAAAGTTCTTTATCACAAATATTGGCTGAATTAATAGTTTGATAAAATATCCAACTGGTATCTTCAGTTTGATGCTGAACCTTACTTAAGCTACAGTTTTAAAATGCTGCCACAAATTTGCAGCAGCAATCTCACGAGGTACTTAATGATCTTAAAATGACAGTGCAAACATTTACATGAATATCTAAACTGTAGAGGATCCAGAAATATTTTTCACCCCTCTTAAAAACTAAAACATAATTACCATTTTGGTAAAAAAATGAGAAGGAGCAGAGAAAAAATTGAATAATGGTCTCACCAAACAATCTAAAATTTAGGCAGTGTAAGAAAGAAGATATTCCATATTGCTGTATGAAACTTTCAAAAAAATGTTAAATGATGGCATTAATTAATCCAATCTTACATTCTGGATTATTTTTGCTAGTGGAATAAACCTAATTAATTATGTCTGTTTGATGTCACTGAAACCAAAGAGTAAATTCAATAATCTCTTTACATTTTCACCATTTAACCTCCTGCAGGTCCCCTAATGTCTATTCAGATCTATATTAAATTAAGTACCAATGCTAATGAAGGGCAATAAATGTGGCTGTCAGTAGATTTTTCTTTCATTAAGCACATTATCCTCTTACTGAGCTGCAAATGAGTAAACATTAGTTTTGCTAAACCATGCAAAAAAGACAGGATGAAAATCATTTTAAATTGCACCCCTTCAGCCATTTGCTGGGGGTTCTCAGTTCTGATTTTGGGGTTTTACCTTCTGTTTGTTTGTTTTTTTTTTTTTAATGTGCCCAGAAATGTTTGTGCCGTTGCAAGGTGGGGTCTCTCATTGTGCAGCCATGACCAGAGTCAGCTCCTCCAGCAGCTAAATGGATGCAAGGGGTAAGGAATGCTGATTGCAAACAGTTATTTTGTCACTAATATCAGAACAGGACAAATAAAAGCAGAAATTAAAATTCCGCTCTCAATTAATTTACCAACCTGCGTTAATTCTGTATTTTATTGATTATTGCCAGAAATCATAGGATGAGAAACACACATGGCCTTAAAAAACTTGGTTTCAAAGTATTGCGCTCTTTCTTTTTAATGTCAAAAAATGCTGTACTTAATTCTGTAACTTGTTTCACTTTGCATTTATAAGTATTTTTAACAAGTCGTGCATTTTAGAAATAATGTACAAAGGATGAGAAGTTTCACATAAGCTCAATTTAAATCAAAAAATGGTTTACATTAGGGTTTGAAGCAAAAGCTACAGAGAAACTTTATGCATGCAAGAAAATTTGTGTTAGAGGTTGCTGGCTTAATTAAGGACACAGAAACTTCAGCAAAGAAATCTTTCTTGTGCCATTTCTCTAAGCTATGATTACATTTGGCTGCTGTTTAATAATTCTGGATACTTCAAATGCCCTGTGGATATGACATGAGTTTTGAAACAGCACAGTTAATTCTATCAAAAAAGAAAATCCAGTTTAGGATATGAAAGAAACAATATTATTTCCTTAACTTTTTTTTTTTTTTAGAACTTTTATAATAGTCGTGTAAGAAGACAATCTGAGCATACAGTCATTACAATTCTTCACAGTGTAAGAAGTATTTCACAGCACCTAAGTCATAAATATAGAAAATACAGAGAAACTCTTCCAAACAAAGTATACTTAACCTGTCCCAAACTGTGTTTATTCAGAACTTCTAAAATACTGGAAAGTGGCTGCTGTGAAATCTTCTTATGAAATCTTTTTAGAACATCACAAGAAAATAAATCGCCTAATTTATTTTTCAAAATTTATCAGGCCAAATAAATGTAGGAAAAAATTAGATTCTGAGAAAACTCCTAATTAAAGAGAGCTTTCAGTGCATAATATGTAGGTTATTGCTTCTAGTTTAAAAAGTATGAACTGGTGACAGTCTTTTCTCAGGCAAAATTTCAATCAAATTGACAGCAATTATGCCTGTACAGTGACTGCAGAGTGAGGCTCATTGTTAATTATTTCTGTTTCCCAGATAGCAAAACATGCTCAATACAGCTGCCAGAATAAAATTAAATAAACTAATCATCAGTTTAAAAACATCACAATACTACTTTAAATGCTTATATCACATCCTCTGAATAACAGCACAATAAAATAATGGATATTTTATTGAATAGAAACATATATGCATATATAGTGAACATAAAAACAGTAAGACCATTTTTAAAAATAAAAATAAAAAAGGAGAGGATAGCAGATTTATAACAAAATGCCATACTTCAGCAAGAACACTTGTTGACCATGGTCACAACACATGGTGTCTCTCCTAGTCTTCAACAAGAGGTTCCCATGCACAGCTCAAAACTTGTTTGAGATCTAAGATGTAAATTCCTCTGCCTTAAAAATATCTGGAAATTTTCCCATTCATTTAAATTAGCACTGAGCTGCTACTTCACTTAAACCATAATAACATATATGTAATCAAGTCTCCACGTTTATTGAATGGCAAAATAACCACATAAGAATCCCAGATTTTTTGGTCTTCTTTTCAGAATTTCCAAAGTAAGTCATGCTATTATATCAAGGTAACTACTTCAGTGCTGAGTACTAAATCATTTAATAAAAAATCCAGAATGTAGCCCCTTGAAAAATAACTATAAATGACTTTCATACACATGGGGATCACTATATTAATATACACAACTTATTAAACAAAATCAGCAATTACAAAGACTTCAAGGTGTTGGAAAAAGCCTTTCAGAAAACAGCTATTAAATAAAAATAAAAGAGCCCTTTGAATTCTGTTTGAGGTTACAAATCAAGGGTAGCATGATAACTCTAATCATCAAGCTTTTTCTCAGTTTACAACAATTTGCTCCCTCAAAACAGAAGACACTAACAACAAAAAGCTTTTGATGAGGACATCTAAGTTGTGATGAGGACATCTTTTCTTTAATCACCTTTATGGTACATTGCAAAATCCAATTTCTCTCTTGGATTTCCCTGACAGACAGAATCAATTCATTTCAGATTAATTATGGAGAATCACATTCCTCTTTACACAGGGGTCAACTTGTTGGCTATTACCTACCTATTGTTAAGTCTTAAAAATTTGGGATGATTCACTGTAATTTTGTCTTCCAGGAATGTTTGATTGGAATCAATAGGGTTTTAAAAGCTATACACTCTCACAAACTTCTAGGTCAAGGAATCTTAATAAAATTTAGAATATCAACTGAATCATCCTCACAAGGTGACTGAGCTGCAGCACCCTTGATTAAAAGCAAGAGGAGAGCTTTGATTACCTTGGCTGACCTGGGGAACACTTTCAGCTGTTTCTCTCAGATGGTGATAGAAGAGAGGAATTGTCTGTACTGCTTGATTTGGATCTGTCTGTACATCTGATGCTCCATCTCAGCTCTGAACTGATTTTGTTTGATGTGGAGAGCAATGCTGGAGCCTTGACCTTCTTGGTGCCATCTCTGAATGTTGTGGGCAAATAGAAGTTGTTTAGAGCTTTGCTTCCCTTCAATATTTTAACAGCCTTTTTCACAAATGAGAACATTTCACAAAACAAAAAATATCATAAATGTAGTTAAAATTTTATCTTTTTGGTCTGGTCTTTCAACTACTGTAAATTAGTATTAATTGACTACAGTGTACAGAGTTCAGAAAAGCCTATAACCTCTGAATTAAAGCTGCAAAATGCCTTGTGAAACTGTGCTAATACTTCCATCCCGATTCTTGTTTCTGCAAACATTATTTCAGATTTCAGCTCAGCTAATCTCTGCACAAGCTGGGATCAGAAGGGCAATGCACAAAGTGCTGTAGGACAGGATTATGCTGAAGTACAGCAGGTATTTCAGCTATGCTGCACTAGCACAGAGCCTGTGTTAGCCTTCCTCATACAAAATGAACATTGAATTATCTCATAAGCTCAAAATATATTTGCATAAAAACATTAAAAATAATGAGAACAAAAGCCTCCACCTTTGAATTTGGGGCTACTATTAAATGACACAAAATTACTTTACACCATAGGCCAAAAGTCTAGATGTAATATTGACCCATATGAAGATCAAGCAATCCAAGTTTATCTTAGGAAGACCCAAATCAGCACAAGTGTAACTGTGCCAACAGCAGTATTAAAGATCAAGATGAAGCAAGAAAGAAATTGGATGAAATCAAGCCCTCATTGTCCTTTCATATTCAAGTAACTCCTAAGTATCAGAATATTAAAAACAATTAAACTTCAGTTTATTCACGGCCAAAACACGGGGGTATTTATGTAATCATTACAGAAGGAATTCTACTTTCAGTTAGTTCTACATTCTGAAATTCAAAATTTCTATTCTGCTCCTCTCGTGCAACAGTTCTCTCATTATTCATTGCTGTCTAACTAAAGCAGCTCTCCATATTTTTTTTTACATAGAGAGCAACAGTACCCCAAAAATAACTAAACAAATAGCCCATGCAATTTTCTAAGGCATAAATCTGCAGCTGAACAATATTCTTCTTTGCTGAGTTAAAAATGCAGTGACTCTAGCAGAGGGTGGCTCAGTAACAGTGATACAGGTCAGAGCCATCCCACAGTTTGGGATGTGAATCCAACAGCAGGATAATGACAGTTGCCAAGGATTTGTGCTTGTTACCAGTGCTGCCTGTCAAATTGTCTCTTTTTCTCATGCAGAAGCCATGGAATTTTTTTATGGATAGCAATCACTTGTGATATACAATGAAGTTACATCAGATGTAACAACTACCCTTTAGCCCTTCATTATTTGGTGGTCTCTTTGTTATTTCTAGTGATTCATTTTCACCTAAACTATTTATTTATACTGCATATCTGACAAGGATGTATTCTTTGCTTTATTTTATTTCAGTACTCGTTCAAAAGATACAGTGATTTATTTCAATGTTCTCCTAATTCAATTTACTTTTTTTTATTCTTGTAAGCACTGTCTGAACAGCAAAGGCATTTTGTTTATCTATCAAAGGTAATAAAATAATGGCAATATCAGATCTTAACTATGATGGAGGGATTAACCAAGTCTTATATTTATCCATAATTTCTTTACATTTTTATTTTTCTCCAGCAGTCAAAAACTGCATTTGCATTTACAATATTGTTGCACTAGATGCATGTGTGCTCCAGATAACCATATTAATATATCTTCTTATTGATGATGAGCACAGGATGTTTCATATATTATGGTCCTGAAACATTTTCTGCTACAGGCCTGCATTAACATCATCATAAGCTTGTGAAAATTCTAAATATCATTTTAAGATACAAAAAAACCTGGAAAGTACTCTATTTACACTATTAAAACTCAAAGCCTAATAGTTTGCCAAATTTAATGTTTGGAAAACTGCCTTCATAATAACTCACCCAACAAAGGACAGCTTTAAACACAGAATCTGCATCATTCTGAGAAGGACCTTCTTCAACAAACCAAACTGACCTCAACTCATACAGCAGCAGAAAAGAAGATATTGTTATTTTTCTTTTATTTAAAAATAAAATCACCAGATCACCAGATCTTCCACTTTTCTCCTACTACTCTTCCAATTACAGGCTATCATGAAACAACAATCCATTGTGAATGAGTGCAAGCTGAGCAATAACCTAATAAGTACAGGCTGTCTGTGAAACTCATGTCCCACTACATTCATTGGGAATCTTGCCAAAGGCTTGAATGAAAATTTTCTCTGAGTTGATGAATAGAAAGAAACTGTTCCTGCTTTCTCTGTCATTTCTCCACTGAAGCCCTGGCATCCCACAGATCTCTGGCTATGAAAGTTTTTATACAGAATGCTTAAAGAAAGAAAAGAGACCAGACTGCACAGGGAGGCAAGTGGTGCTCAGTGCAGAAGAAAAATGTTTGAACAGTTCTTGGTTATGGCAATAATCTGGGATCATTTGCTATCTCTTCTTAATTAACCAAGAATCTACACAGCACCCAATGAATCTCTTCTGTCTTGTCCCAAAGCCAGAAGAATGGAACTTCATACAGTGAATGGAAGAGGCATAAACTCCTCTTTGCCAGAGGAACAAAGCTGCCACAATGTGGAAAAGAGATTAGGGGAGGGGGAAAAAAAGAGTACATAACCATCCTTGACCAAAATAATTCTTCCAAACAAACCAACCATTGAGGCATCATAGCAAAATTTTGCTGGCTGGGTATGTAATAAGGCAAAAAAAAAAGCTGTAAAAGTATGAAGTGGCACTTAGACTTGCACAGTTGAAAAGCAAGGCTACCGTATGCAGCCAGGCTCCTCTGAGGATGGAAAAAAAGGGCAGGAGCCCCAGGGAAGTGGGATGGCTGCAAGGGCTACAGCTCATCCTGCTCCTGCACCCCGGGATCTGCCCTGCCACAGCCCCATCCCTGCTCCTGCATCCCGGGATCTGCCCTGCCACAGCCCCATCCCTGCTCCTGCCCAGTTTGCATTTTGACCGAAAAGGAAGAACTGGAATCTAGAGATGGAGAAATGCAAGAAGACAATATTTTTTAGATTCCAGGACCACTCAATCAACTGCAATTGGCTCCAGAATGAAGGATTTGTACTTTTCCAAGCTAAAATTTTAAATGAAGTTTAAAATTTAATATCGGCATATCTGCAGGGTTTTGAGTTATTTTTTTCCCCTTTTCTTGAGTGAAACTGAAGGTACATCAAACAGAGAAAGCATAAAATTATGTTAAATGTTATACATCTCTTCATACTTTTTCTGAGACTGGCACTAACAAAATATTTACTCAATTACATTTTTACAATTTATCACACAGCAGCAAACTCAACATCTTTGACAAATGACAGGAGTGAAAAGTTGCCATGACTTCACTCATACTTTTTTTGTTAATGTAGGCTGTGCATCCATGTGGCACAAAGACATTTGCAAAGTTTAGAGCTCATCGTTTTTTTGTGATGATGCACATGCCATATGGCATTTTTCCTGAGCACTTATTAGACTTCTGTTGCTGGCCATAAAATGAAAACACAAGCTTTTTTGTTAATTTTTAAGATTGACAGTTAAATATTGATTAAAAAAAAAAACTAATCTTGTGTAATTGTTTTCTCTCCATCTTTTGAGAACATGGTGGGATTCAGACAGATTTGTTTGGAATCTCTCTATGCTTTGCATATTTCTTTCTTCTGGAGCAGCAAAATTAGAAACAGGAAATCTGGAAGCTATAAATAGAGAAATTACACTGTTTGTGGATTGAGATTAATCTGACTACATGTACAATCATCTATACAATCAAATCAGAAACACTTAAAATCAAGCCATGCAAATTTTTAATAAATCCATCTTTTTCCTTCTTGCCTTCTCCCTGCTGCCCTCCATCTCCTCTACCCATATTGAAATTGAAACCCAGCTGCTGTATTTCAAAAGTTGTTTCCACCAAGACATAACCAATAAATCAGGAGCTTTGCAAGTATTTTATTTCTTTTAATAGAAAGGGTTCCTTTTTATAAATTTTCAAATTTAGGAGATATTAGATATTTAAATATAGGCAATAGATAAATTGCCTCAGTCCAGGTCAGGATTTACATAAACCTATGACACTGGTTTTTGGACATACATAGAGTCTAATATTTTACCTGTAATTGATTGACTTGATTGACTTGGGTTTTTTGCTGGCAGGATTTTGTTAATGATATTTCTGTACAGTGTCTAACACAAATGGCCCTGAACTTGCCTGAAAAATCAATGGAAAACATCTCCCCCCATCAAACAACATTAAGGTAACAATAAGGTAATAAAGCAGAGCAGAGTAATTTTGTGAGCCAAAAGAAAAGTCAAGTGTACTGCTGAAATATAATTTTAATATTAGATAATATCAGTATTTAATGAAATGGTTTAGAGGTACATCAGGTATATTCTTCCCTGCAATACTAAAAGGACTTCACTACTTGTTGTCACACTTGGAAAAGTACTTTAGTCTTTAAAAGAATTCACATAATACAAATATGTTAATCAAAAGTATGATAAATTATAAACTGTGTCTTTAAAGAAAAAAAAGCAAAAAGCTGGTTACCCCTTCAACCTTTCCTTCAACCAACTTGTGGCAACATATCCAATAATTCTGGAAAGCGTCGATTAAAATACAATGAATAATCTAAATATCAGAATTATATTTAATTTTATAATTACCTTTCTCAAGAAGCTGGCTTTAACATAAACTGTGAAATGCTGCCAATCTGTTATGTTTGCAAGCTTTATCCACATCACAGTCTTGCTCCCTTGCCTCTGTGTATATTGCACCTTGCATTAGCAAGTAACAAAAGTGACATTAAACAGAGCAATTTCTGACAAGGGTATTCAAAAATCTGAGTATTTGGCTTAAATACATCAGAATAAAGATCAAGGTGTATCAAAAAAGGAGACTTATTCAGTCTTTCCATCACTCATTTTTAAAAAGGAGAAATATGACACAGCATGTCTCTACACACATGGTTAGCAGCATGTGACTGTGCAGAATGTGAGCATAGGCACAAGAGGGAGAAGAAGAAAACAGATCCTTCTGTTTGAAACACCCATGTGCAAAGCAGGATTGTAATGCAATATTGAAAGAGTGGATGGATATTAAAACTGTTCTCTGTTTTATGACAGACATGAGAAAAGGAAACCAAAATGGTACTCTTTGCTTTCATAGTGCAGAAGGATAGAGAACAATGTGTATCACAGAGTTCCTTCATTGTTAATGAGTTCTACTGAGTCTACATGACAAAATCAGGATTGAAATTACAAAATCTGAAAAGAGTAACTACAGTGTGTACTGGCATAGAGCTGGGAGAAAAAATGATTTTTATGTATGTAAAATCTAAACTTGAAGAGTTGGACCTTGACTTCAGACAGAATAAATAAGACTCCTTACAATGATCATGAGGCCTCAGCAGGAAGGGCATGGTGGTAGCAGCCTAAACATTCTACCTTGTCCATCAACAAGCACTCAGGATGTGAATGAGGCCTTTTCTAGCATGAGAACATCCCAAAGGAAATCCCATTATGATGAAAATGGGGATTAGATTATACCCTCCTGACAAAGTGTGGCCAAGAAATGGTAGTTTACTGATAAATGAGACCCTCACTTTCAAACAACTGTAGGCTGGGAACTGTTGGGCCAGGGCAGAATTTATTCCATATATGAAAAATACACATCTTGGAGGATTTAACACCTGGAGGTTTGCTCTACACTAATGCTGTTTCTTGTTACCCTTCCATTCCATCACTGGTCACTACCAGAAATAGAAAGCTAAGTACATGTTAGGAGATGGTTGTGAAGTTTTCTTTTCCACCACGAGAAAACACTCCAACCCTATTCTTCCTTATGAACATTGGAAGATAAAATATGATAATAAAGTGAGTTTTTGAATGCAATTTGTTAAAATTATCGAGTTTGCAAAATCAAGTGTTGAAAATCAAGATAAAAATACAGACTTGCAGTTTTTATTTGACTTCAAATACATGAACTCTTATAGACTTAGCAACATAATAATTTCTTTCTATGGTTCATCCAATTTTCTGACTTCTCTGAGCCAGAACGTGCAAGGAAATGAAGAAAAAAAATGAATTGTCTCATGGGAAAGGTCTGCCATCCCAGATAAATGGTATATCATTCTCATTTTTGTCTTAGAAGACTAAAGTGATATTGAATAACTCACCTCAACCAAATTTTCTCAGGAAAAATACAAATACTGGCCACACTGCCTAGATACTTGATTTGGAGAATCTGTGATCTGTTTCTACAGTTTTTCCACTAACTATAAATTAAGGAGATGCATTATAAAAATAAGTGATGTAAATTATATGTGTTGCATATCCCAAAGCACAAACAATGTGTAAATACTTCTGGAAAAAAGTTGGAGAGGAATAGGTACAAATCCAGGGTAAATTTGGCAGGCTAAAAATGAGAGATAAATAATTTGTCCCAGGGCACAAGAGTAAAAGCCATGCTGCTCAGTGCTATAAAAGCAAGGAAAGGTAAAAGTATCTTTGTATTCCCCTCAGTTAGTGCATGCCTGGATCAGACTGATTGACACTGTGCTTTAAAGACAAAAACTAAGTCATGAAATCTTTCAAATTATCATATTTGACTGAATTTCCACCCATGGATTTTACTCCACCTGCAGCGCTCTAGACAAGGTAATAATTTATGATAATTATATGAAAATATACAATTAATATTCATCACCTCTCATTTCTCATCACTTTAGATGATCAGTAATGCAGAGTAAAAATGCTGTCAGATTTCTAATTGCTTTGTAATGGGCCTGAAATAGGGAAATCGTTAAAGACAAACAATCTGTCACTTGTCTGTTACCTTAACTATCTATCACTTAAAAAAACCCTCATTAAATACATTGCTAATGAACGACAAAAGACTGTACTCAGTGTGCCCAGATGTACCTTTTTAAACAATATTGTAAATTGCTTAAATAATTCCCAAGACATTTTCAATCACTTCTGTGGAAATTTAATGGAAAACATATATTTTCCGTGCATGGTACATCTCATTTGTTCACATCATTATGACATTTAGTCTATCATATGCACATCTCCTGGGAGACAAAACTTTTTCTTTTTACTGTTGACAAATCTGATGCAATTAAAACAAATTCTGGAAGAACTCAACATTCAGATCTCTGACCCCTTTCACTTAAAAAAAAAAGGAAAAAATCCATTAAAAATTTTAAAATAATCGTATCTCTTCCACGGATTTTTAATGTCTAGATTAAAAAAGAAGTCCAACACTGTTCAAAGTTGAACAAATTATTTTATCTCAATTGTTCCCAAGAAACAAAACTCAGAAAGTTCACTTTTACCATTCTTTTGAGCCAGCTGTCTACTACAGCTCTGACAGAAAAAAATCAATTGAAAAATTTTTTTCTCACTGTAATGAAAACAGCACACCAGAAGTATCAGTGAGACCCCATAATGAAATCTTGTACTATTATTTGCCTCATTAATTAATTACTGATGTTAACTGTCACATTAAAGCATTGAAAAACTGAAGACAACAACTCCAAAAATTATTTAAGACAAAAAATTAATCTTTGCATGACTTAAGCATGCTCAATCTCTTAAATTTATCAAAACCCAATCATTATTCAGTGCTCATTTATGATGCTGAAAGAAAAAAATAAAGCTTTACTAGTCTTACCAAGACTTTGCAAAATATCATCCAGAAGTAAAAAATGTAGTTAATAGTGAGAAAGTCTGGATATTTCAGCTGATCCATCATTTGTACTCATCTTTTATTGCAGTAATAAAAGCACATACAGTATCCAGTTAAGTCTCTAAATAATTCTCTTGTAATTCTGTGACAGCACAGCCCAATGGTATGTGACAGCCTCAAGAAAAACATCTACTAAAAAGTTAAATATTCTCACAAAAATGTCTGAAACCACCAACTTACATCTAAAGTGTCTCAAACAAGAGAAGGAAGCTTTTCACCATATTCAGGTGTCCAGCTCCAGTGAAATGCATGGCACCTATGCACACTTACATCATTTAAGATAATTAAGCAACTTTTTTTTTTTTTGCCTTCAGATAGGGGAAAAAAAGCAGCAAAGCTCTGGCTACACTGAGCTGTGTGCTGACTCACGAGCCAGAGCATTTGTGTTCAGCCTGTTTTTCCCTGCTCCCTCTCCCCTACATGCCCATTCCCATTTAGCAAATCTTGAACTAAGTTAATTTTTATACTTCTAAAAATGAAAAATTATCAAATTGTCTTGAGGCTGACCAACAGCTTCACAAATCCTTACAACCAGTCAGGGCATGAGTGACCCAAACACAGCATTATGGCTTCTGAAACTGGCTAGATTAAAAGAGAAAATGAGACACAAAGCCTGTGACACCAGACAAGGTCAGTGGTGCATGAACATCAAACTGCTGTATTAAATAGCTTATTTTATTTTACTTTGGCACCCTGAGCATGCAGAGAAAAGAACAAGTGTTTCACTTCCAAAATTGTTCCACTGACTCCAGAAATAATTCCTTAACACATCAGGTAATTTTCTATTTAACAACTCATTACAGATATCCAATTGCTCACAGTCTCTCAAACACTCTGTGTTTAAAATACTGTATGAGCTGGTACCAATCCTATCACAATTTACAGCTGAAAAAAACCTCAATATGCAACCCTTAGAAATTTCTCGCATAAAGGATAACCAATGGATATTGCATCCAGTCTTTAGGAGGAAATTAAACATTTTTGGTGAAAGCACAGGTGTAGTGACCAATCTCCAGGTCAACACCACGGTTTTAAAAAACTTTCCATCAATTTCCCCCACTCACAACAACAGTCCCTGTTCACACCAGCTACAGCGGCAGAGGTGACACACAGAACCCCACTGAAACCTTTGTCTGAGAAGAAAATTATAATTTCAAAAGGGACACTGACAACAGACAGCAATCAGACTAATCAGGTGTTGAGTGTTTTGCAGATCTGATGTTTTCTCACCCTTAAACTTTAAATAAATTCTCCACGTTCTCACTGAACCCCAGCTGCTCCTGCACTGGTGTTTAATGGTAAGAGTAAGCCAGGAACACTCCCAGTTTTTCCTGAGTGTCTGCACAGCCCGGCTGCTGCTCTACTCAAACAGCTCAGAGAGTAACAAAAATGACAAAAAGTTGCTTTAATTCTATCGGATCACACAAAAATAATGTCACAGGATGTGTGCTGTACATTTAAAAGTGTTGTGTGAACTGAGTTTGCCTGGAGTAATGTTTAGGGGCTTTGCTAACTAGGTTTACCTAAGATTTCAAAAACTAAAGTCTGCAAGTCTACAGCATCCACCTAAGTTTTGTTTTGGTTTTGGTTTTCGGTTTGTTTTTTTTTTTTTTTTTTTTTTTTTGGGGGGGGGGTGGGGTTGTTTTTTTTTTTTTTTTT